>BMAU01016860.1:0-312069 GCA_019973935.1 Trichonephila clavipes
ATAAGGGACAATCGAAAGAAGAGATGTTTTGAGAAATTACCAACTTTTATTCGTCGATTCAAAATTTAATGCGATTTCAGCTATCTAATGGGAGACAGTTAGACATAATTAATAATAATAAATTTCACTTAACATAAGTAGATGACGAAAAAGGCAAACGCCTGAAATTCCTAAAGTTTGCAGTGATCATGCCAATAATAAGGCTACGAATTCTTTCGCCAAGATACGGTAAAAGGTAATTTTCACAGATAGAATTCTGCCTACTAGTATCAAAATTTTACTCCTAATTTCCTTCGCGATTTCGTTTCACTTAATTTCTTTAAATAGTAAGATTCATTTGCATGCGTCATGGTTCCTTCGCAGAAAGAAGTTCTCAAATAAAACAATTTAATAAAATAATTTTCTCTCAAGGATTGATTAGAATTCGCGAAGAGAACCCGCTACAAATGATTTAAAATTATAGAACTTCGCAAAAATTCAAACTAAAATTGTGATAATGACACATATTCAATTAATAACAGAAAAAGAATGTCTCAGTGCTAATCACGAAAGTGGAACCACGAAGAAATACCCGAATGATTAAGAGACCATCAAGCTCGATCCTTACTTTGTATAGGATCTAATCTGCTATCCGATTTAATTTAATATCAATTTAACTACATTGATCAATTGTCACTTTTAAATCTTTCCCCTAATAAATATTTATTCACAATAATTCAATAATGATACCTGTCAGTAACAACCTCACCTGATATATATATATTTATGGCTTACATTTGCTCCTACTCTCATCTAGCTTGAAAACTTCGACAATAAATAGGACACTTAATTTGCATATCACGATTTCTTCTTCCGAAGGGTTAGTTATGAATAATGCGAATTGATAGCCCAAAGATTTCCCAAGAGAGTTAGAAGAAGGTACGCGAATAGATCCATCACAAAATATAATAATAAGCTATCTCTATAATTTATTTCATAAAAGACAGATTAAAGCCATCTAACTCGGGAGAATATTTAATAAATAATAGTTTTTAATTATACGAAACATTAATTAGTATGATTAAAATATTCTTATATAAAATATCCGAGTACGTTCGGACCGTGGTTATGAGAAAGCTTATAAATAAGTAATTTTTTTTTATGTTTAGTATCACTTGAATTAGAATATGCATAAAAAATCGTTTTAAGAATATCATTGCAAGAAAAAATTATTTAAATGGAATTTTTTGGCAAAAGATAAGGAAAGAATGATGCATTTTTAAAACATTCTATTTTAGGGTAAATGTAGTAGTATATATATAAGTAATATTTTGTTTATACACAGCAAAGACTTCTATACAGAGCCTGAATTAGAATTTTTGAAATATATTATTTAGAAAAGTGGATTTATTCATATTTTTTAATACTTCAAGAAAGAGAACTTTTAACAAAAAGAGAACATCGCGCGGTTATTACTTCAATTGACCGTAACACTGAAAATAATGTAATTTTTTCAAAAATCCTAGTTCAGGTTCCGTAGATAAGCCTTATCTATATATAAGCAAAATAACTTCTGTACATAAAAAAAATGGATGTTTCTATATATGAAATCCCTTCACTTCAACGTCGTTCAGCCGATCCCTATGAAAATTGGCATGTATGGGTATTTTTCTGCGGAGGTTTTTATGCTATCCTCTTTGTTGTAGCTGACCACCAGGTGGCGCTACAGCATAGAAACTTCTGCACCAATCAATCAATACCCAAGTTGGCAATAAGGTCGCCAAAAGTGATGCCAACTTGGCTCTATCACCAACACTTTTCGCTATGTTTTCACTGAATCGCCATTATAATGTAAGGAACGGCGTTGCTTGCGAATCTTGTAATTTTAACATGAAATAAATACAACAGAAAATTATATTAACGTATTACACATCCAAGATATAAATTATTTACACTATTTTAAGCGTTCATTACACAAAATTTGTAACTACGTGTTACTTTTGCTGAGCAGAGATCAGCTTAGGAAGGTGTTTCCAAAATTCGACCCACAAGAGAGTTACAGGTCGCCAAAAATAAAAAAAAAATCCCTTTTATCAGCTATTAGATCTATAGACTTAAAATTTAACAAATATAGTTTTTTTTTGTTCAGCTGACCCACGCAAAAAGCTTTTTTTTTGTTTAATTTGAAATTCACGTAAAATTAACTCATTAAAAACTTCTTTATTCTTTAATCTGTATTGTTTTATTTTTCAATTCACCCGCGCGACGAACGGATATATCAGCTAGTTATTATTATGAAAGCGCATTTTCCATAAAAGAAGTTTTTCAAAAAATATAATTCTTTCTTCTTTTATCGTCAAAAAATTGTATTTAAGTAATTTTTTATTATACTAATATTCTTATGACAATTTTTTATGTTTATTGTGTGTAATTCAGGTGACATTAAATATAAACATATTCACTTATACGCATTTTCAAAATCCAGGCTCCGAACATAGTTAGATACCAAAGATTTGTTTTGTAGTTAGTTCTTAACTGAGATCATTATGTTTCTTCTTGTTTAAAAAATTCATCTGTTCTTATTTTGAATTTATAATTCAAGCTTCCCCTAAATTAAATCCTAGTACAGGTTTATATCGTCAGACCTCAGGTGCTTCCCTCTGGTGAGGAAACTAGGCGTCAAAATTACTTGCGGTGATTGGTATCCGCCTATGTGGTGTTGCACTAAAAAACGATACCAGCTTCTGGGAAATGTATTAGGTCTGCAATGGTAAAACACCAATTCGCAGTCAAAAAGAAATAAAAAAAAGTTTCTTATAAAGCAAAATTTTTAATTGTATATGGTTTAATACGTTTCAAACCGACCACCTGATCAGGACATCAGCTCATGCATCTCAGCGCCCAATGGTCACGTACACTAGAATGGACACAGTAGGCCCTGGCCCTTATGGGCTGTTGCGCCACTAAGTTTTTTTAATGGTTTAATAACAACAACAAATAATTAATAACGCATAAATTATTTTATGGCTTAATAAGTCAAATTAATGAATAATACTCTGCATTGTTATATTTATTTACTTATCTTCCGTATGAAGCAAGATACATAAATAACCATCGGATAGAGGTTTTACAATTTCTTTCCTTTTTATACTTCCTCAGAAAAAGTATCATTAAGTGAGTTAGAAATGTCACACCGACGATCGATGTAACAAACACACATCTGTTAAAGCTTTAAAATTCACGAAGTATCACAAAATTCCTAAGTGTTCCCAGATAAAAACATCAAAAATAAAAAAAAAAAAAGAACACCACGAAGCCATCTCCACAATTTATTCCACAGATGATAGCTGGAAGCCATCGAACTCCAACTTCCAAGACTTGCAGAAAAGTGGAATCGAATTCTAGGCAACACACGTCTTCATGATCAACATTCTTACACTAGAATGGAATAAAAAAAGAGGAAAAAATAATGAAAAGGAGATCTTTTCTCTGGCCCACAGCCAAACAACTTTTTGCGCTGTGTACGTCGGCTGGCGTTTCGACGTACTGAAATTATCGAACTATATTAGATTACGAAAGACCAAGAGAGTCATACCAAAGCGATAAAGGAGTCTTAAAGGTAGCAAGGTTACTTGAAGCACACTGTAATAACCAAGGGAGATGTTAAGAATCTTTAATACCGTACCATATCCCTTAAAAACTATTACTAAGATTGTTCAGGGAGATGGTATACCATTATGGGATCGAGAAAATCATTTCAGACCTGAATGATATACATTTCTGAAGCTACTAGTGTCCGAAAAAATAGTTTGAACTTGAAAGTTTCTCTTGATACCATCAATATACAGCTGAAAGTTTAATTAGAGTATTTTAAGGTATCCGCGCGCGACTACGTTCGGAACCGTGATATTGCAAAAGCGTATAAATGGATAATATTTATGATATTTAGTGTCAATTAGATTACCAAGTGTGTATAAAATTGTTTTAAGAATAGTATTAGAATAAAAAAAATTATTTAAGTACAATATTTTGACAAAAAAGGAACATACAATGATCCATTTTCAAAATATTCTCCTTTTGTGAAAAATGCTTCTATTATAATAATATTTTGCCTGTATATAGCTCAGACCTCTGTACAGAGGCTCAACTAGAATTTTTGAAATATTTAATTTAGAAGTGGGTTTATCCATATTTTACGACAACAGAGAGGAGCAATTTTAAGAAAAAAACGCCGATAATTATTTCAATTGGTGGTAATTCTGGAAATAATGTGAATTTTTCCAAAATTCTAGTTCAGACTCTCTGGAGAAGTATTTACTTTATATAAGCGAATTATTATTATTTTAGAAGCATTTTTGATAAAAAGAGAACATTTTGAAAAAAGATTATTCTAAGTTAATTTTTTGCCTAAATATTGTATTTAAATAAATTTTTTTTTATCCAAAATATCCTTAAAACAATTTTATACATGCATTCTAATCTAAGAGGTACTAAATACCATGGAAATTATCCATTTATTCGCTTTTTTAAAATCACGCTTCCAAACGTAGTCAGATACCTTAAGGCCGGGATGGGCATTCAGTCGATCGCGATCGACCAGTAGACCGCCAAGAAATTTTGGCGTGTCCGCCTTCACATAAGATCTTAGACATGCACACTAAAAGAAACACTGGTGTTATCGAAATAATTGAAATACCCGTGAATAAAAGTGATATTTTTTTATGCACTTCGTAAGCGTTAAAGTATAATAATAGCTACCAGATTTTTTTTTCATGACTAAAAATGTATATATTCTGGTAGTATTCGTTAGCTTTATTGAAGTTCTGTGCATATATATATATATATATATATATATATATATATATATATATATGAAATATTTCTATAATATTTCTGGAGAGTGGTAAAAATAATTGTAAGACGTGGCTGGTGATGTGCTTTTCTGTGTTGCGTGGAGTATGGTCGAGTACGGTATTATCGAAGAGGCACTCGTGTAAATCATTATTCCTTTTTATTCACATCCGGAAACACATAACACATCCCTGTAGGGACGGCATTACACATACAAGAAGCAAACATCATAGCACAAACACAAAGACAAACATAGAAAGCGTTGCAGCAGGCTGATTACATGATGAAGGCAGGTAGACAAAAAAAGCGACCACACAAGATTTTTTCTTTTTATACCAGCAGTGCAAGCGCGTGATAATTACCTAATCGTAGTTCCGATTGGATAGAATGGGCGGGACAGGAATTTCGGACCAGCCGATTACGATTAAGATTACAATGTTAATTTTAAACCAAAGAGTCAAAGTTATTTTAAATATTAGTACAAAGAGTTAATAAAAAAGGATACCAGCGGGAATCCCTATATATATATATATATATATATATATATATATATATATATATATATAAATATATATATATATATGTCTTGTATTGTTTTCCCCCTCAAATCTTAAAATGATGTGTATCTCTCAGATTTTCAAAGATGTCAAATTGTGGGAGCTCGTCTAGCAAGAAGAAGTGTGATCGAAACATCCCAGTTTATAGAGATATCTAGTGGTACTATGACTAAAGTCATGACACTGCTTACACACATTGCAGCAAGACAAGCTCAGCAAAGGAAAATAATGGACGGAAGAAGCTCAGTGAAAGAGATCGACGAGTATTGAAGCGGATTGCAACGTCTAAAATGCTAACAACTGCAATAAAAGTAACCGCAGAGCTCTATCAGCATCTAGATCAGGGGTACTCAACTTTTTTTTCTACTGGACCGCATACATACGTTAGCTATTTCACGCGATCCGCAAACATTTGTTAGCAATTTCGCGCAGGCCGCATCATGAAGATAAATAGGGAAAAGGGGGTCAAAATGTGGGGAAATGATCAAAATATTTTAACTCATGTTTTGCTCTTTTTAATTATTATTTTTTAATGTTTTTTTTATTTCTGTCCCTAACACTGAATCAGAAGCATTTAAGAAACACTCCTTCTCAATTTCTGCATCAGTAAACAGTTTCATATGATTACTAATAATATAACAAACTTCATAAGATGTCTTTGTTACCGCTGTGACATTACCACTAACAAAACATTTCCTTGCAGATGCAAAGACTATTCAAGAAAGCCTATTTATTACCTCTTAAAAGAGATTTTCGAGGAAAAGTGTCATTGAGTGATTCTTGTTTATTAGTATTTTTAAATAGAGCAATTTCGTGACAAATCAAACAATTACTTATCCATGTCTGTGTTTTCCACCACAAAATAGTCAATCTGGAAACGATATATTTTCTTCGAATAGTTTTCGCTTTAAGATATGAAAGATAGTTAAAAATTAGTTCCACCCATAAAACTGCACTACTCCACTGTTGCCTGTTATCACTAACCCTAACCGTAACCGTTACAAATAAAAAAAGAATATCAATTCGCACTCGTACATCGACAGCAAAAAACAAAATTGATATGTTTGATTTCTTGACGCCAAATTTTTAATATATTGTTCTTAAATAAGGGAATTTTTCAGAGTAGTGAGCATAGACCGGACCACTCAAAAGGGCTCGGTGGGCCGTAGGTTTAGTAGCGCTGATTTAGATACTCCAGTGTCAATAATTACAATTAGAAGGCACCTTCATAAACAGAACATTTACTACTGAAAAAGCATTTCCCAAGCCACTTGTCACAAATGTTAATGCCAAATGACGTCTACAGTGGTGTCTCACTCAGAAAACCTGGTCAATTGATAAATGGAATAGAGTAATATGCTCTGACGAATAATTTTTTTTCACACTTTTCCCTACAACAGAATGGGTGCACGTTTGGAGGGCACCTGCGGAAGCGTATGATTGTGATTGTCTCCTTCCAACTGTCAAACATGGAGGTGGATCTGTCATAATATGATGCATTAAGATTTTGTTTGTGATTAATGCACTTAATGAATTGAACTTATAATTGCAAGGGAAAATCACAAACAATAGTAGAATTGATTGGATTTGTTAATACTTTCAAAAACAAGTTAAAGCTAATATCTTCTCAATTGCTGAAGAATCAATTGAAAAATTTCAAAAAATATTTATGATGAATTGGTCAAAAATGGAAGTACATTAAGCAAAGAGAAATATCATGTTGCAATAATACAACTGCACCTCGAATTTGAGAGACGTTTTCAAGAATTTACAAGACTATAACCAATAGTTGCCTTCACGTGCTACACATGTGGCAATGTTGAGGAATATAACTAATGGCATGTAAGAGAATATAACTAAAAATATGTTCCATGTGTTCTCTTTATCTCATTTGAAACATGAAATTTTTCTCCTTCAAAAGGACGAAATTTTAAAAGAATAACTTTTGGAATCTCTCCTGGACGAAGTAAAGTATCCTAATTTAAAAAAAGCTTCAATTCATTTAATTCTTCCTCTCTACCTACCTGTGTGAATCTACATTTTCAAAGAGATGGATAGAATATTCCCGTTTTACAGACGACCACTTAGAATCCATTACAAGATTAACAGTTAGTAATTATACACCGAAATATTCCAGATTGTTACCGATTGTAAGCAGACTAAGTCTTCTGCTGAGATTATACCTATGAGAACTAACTTTAAATGAAAATGATTTATTTTTAGATGTATTTTGAATTGTTTGATAATAAATGCATCATTTGATATTATTAAATTTCATTGTATAATTATGTTTGTATTTTGCATTTTACTTAAAACAGAGTTTTAAAAGGGTAAGTTTTTTTATTGTAGTTATGTAGGCAAGTACATATTCTGTATTTATTATTGTTATAATATAAATATTGTTTAACTTTTTTTTTGCTTATCACACCTATACTACATGGGGACCACAACCCCTTGAAAATATTAGAAGTAGACTGTGCCATGTAAATTCTGCCCACCCCTGCCTTAAGGGTTTTAGGTTAAAGTATTTTGTGACCCCGTAACGGTCATAAAAATGCCTATTTTTTATTCAAGAAAACTATATAAAACTAAATGTATGTTCATTATATACACTGCTGTTTGTAAAAAAGGCAACACTATGAAGGAATCATCAGAATTAAATGAACTTTGCAGCAAATATCAATTATAGGATGTTACGTAAAATAGTAAAGTTTCAGAGCCACCACGCATGCGGGGCGGGCACAGCGCCCTCTGAACTGATGCTGAAAGCGTATAAATAGAGGGCTGTAGCAGAACGTTGAAAATAGTTCGTGATTATTTGTTAGTGGCGAAAGTTTAGTGAGACTTAAGTATGCCTCCACGACGAAATAAGGAGAAATTCCAACAACTTACGAAGCTTGAACGGGGAAAGATTATCAGCGTTCAAGAAGGAGGATTTTCCTATCGTGCAATATGAGCTCGTGTGCAACGGAACAGTTCTACAGTGATGCGAGTTTGGGAGCAGTGGACCGACGAGCACCGAATAACTCGAAAAACTGGCAATGGACGACGGAAGGTGACGTCAGAGCGCGACGATCGACACCTGCTCTACATGGCGGTGAATGACAGTACAGATTCCCCCAGACAATTGGCAGCACGTCGGTCTACTGCTACAGGTGTACCAATGTCGGCTTCATCATTTCGTTGACGTCTGCTGCACCGTGGATTGCGTGCAAGGGTACCTTTGTACAGGATCCCCCTCACGGCAAACCATCGACGGTTGCGTCTGCAATGGGCTCATGAGCACAAAGCCTGACAAGCTAATTGGAACCAAGTTGCCTTTTCAGATGAATCACACTTCAGTTTGTGGGATCATAATGGTCGCATTCGTCTTAGTCGCTAGTCCGGTGAACGCTACCTTCCAGAGTGCGTTACCGAACGACATAGTGGCCTAACACCCGGGGTTATGGTTTGGGGTGCGATTTGATATAATGGACGATCCAATTTGCTACGAATTGAGGGTAATCTCAATAGCAACAGGTACGTTCGTGAAGTGGTACAGCCCGAAGTCGTTCCTCTCCTTCAAGGCGTCACTGGAGCTATCTTTCAGCAGATAATGCACGCCCACATGTTACAAAGACTGTTCAAGACTTCTGTTCAGCCCAACACATGCAGCGTCTTCCTTGGCCTGCTTATTCGCCGGATATGTCGCCTATTGAGCACGTGTGGGATTTGGTTGGTCGGAGTTGTGCTCGTGATCTGCGTCCTGCAGCTTTAAAAGACGAACTTTTGCTGCGCATACAAGCAAAATGGAATTCTCTTCCACAAGCAGACATTCAAAATCTGTTCGACTTCATGTTACGTCGTATAGAAAAACATTGCAGCGCGTGGTGGCTTTTTGCTTTGAAAATTTCGTCATTTATTTGTACTAATACAAATCGTTTTTGCATTAAATTTCATTTAATTCTGATGATTCGTTCATGATGTCGCGCATTTCTTACAAACAGTAGTATATATTTATTTTTAAATTTTGAGTAAATTTTTAGCTCGAAATACAAAAAATTAATCTTTAAGAAAAGCCAACATTTAGGGTTATTATGACTGAAAGTTGTTTTTCCAGCAAAAAGAAAAACTTAAAAAAAATATGTTTTAAATATTAAAGGAGAATTTTATTAGACTTATGCAATATAAGAAACACATTAGTAATTTTTTCTTGTGAGATACATTTTAAAATATATGAGGTAAAAGGCCAATATATCACACACAGATAACAGTACGAAGCCATCATCAATGCTCTCAGGGGGTGGGTTCACTCACACTTTCTCTCTCTCTATTTTACCAAACTTTCAAAATAATCAGTTCAGAATCACTATCAGATCTCTTTATACTTAAAGTAAAAACCTATTCACTTCCAAACTAACTCCATAATGTACATATTATTAAAAAAATTTTTTTATCACAGAACGCAAGCCACATCAATTCACGAAGAGCGGAACTAAGTAATTGAGCTAAGGTTACAAAAACATATTGCTAATATAGATATGTTTGATTGTGTGCTATAACATCTAGTTTTAAAATAAAATAACTATATCTAAACAAGCTACTAATAATCTGGTACTGCCTTCTGGTGAGAAATAAACATGAGAGTGCGGGCATAAGAAACGTATAGTTTTAATCTTTTCAGCGTGTTACTTTCGAGCACTCCAGCCTGGAAATATCACGGGCACGAGGAATAGAGAGGGAAAATTCACTCCTTGATATTGACGAAAGCGAGAAGTAAGGGGTTAAAGGGAACGGGGAATAAAACGTAAGAAAAGCTTTGGTAATACAACTAATGAGTTTTTTCTTATAGGTGAAGTCTTTATGTATAAAAAACTATCTGTTTCCATTATTTTTCTGAAAAATGTAACGTTTTAATATATTTTTTTCTTAACAGATTATCAAGGTGAGGATGAGCGAGTAAAAAGCATTAGGAGGTCTATTAGTAATTTGATCCTTGGTAAAGTGACAAAGAGGATACCTGAGCTTCCACTCCTTCTCCAAACTGCCACATCACACCAATTTAAGACACGACAGATTTAACGTGGATCAGCTGCTCTACACGGTGGGTTTTTCGTGGCACAAAGGCACACCAACTATGAGACCAAGATTTTGACCACTATGCTACCGCGACCTTGAGGAGAGAGAGATGTTCGTTTGAAATAATGCACACTTGAATCATATAGTTTTTAAAAGGAGAACAATGGTTTGTAAAATAATATTATAACTTCCACATTAAACCGTATTTTTACCAAGAATAGTATCCCCGTGTATCCCCTTCTGTTGCAACAAGTCTATTCCAGAAGGCGAACGTTCATAATTCTTTCCTCTTCGTTAAGTGTCATTCCCGCATTTATTTTTTCTATATCATTTGAAAAATCGTAACGAAATTAGTAAAATAACAGTTGCCGAGACGGAGGTACTTTTGAGGATCTGTATATATATTTAAGTTGTAAATTTATCTTTTAGAAGAAGGTATTAGTCAAATCAAAAAGGAGGCAGGAAATGATTTCAGATACAATTACAAACCAAAGAAAAGTTTGCCCATCGAAGTAAGCTCTATTCTTACGGATGTCTGCTATGATAGCGTGGTGCCTTTGATTTGACAATCTGCTCATAGTGTTTAAGATACCCACAAATGGAGTTATTAAACAGAAAATCTTTATATTCTTGCATCAAATGTAAGGTATATGACGGTGATAGAAATTATGACGGTTTTTATCGTTTTCATCACCATGTTTGAAAAATAATGATAAAGATATGATTATTCAGGCTGTGTATATATACATGAGAGCCAGTCTAGAGGAAAGCCGTAGCGATTATTTAAAACAAATTCTGAAAAAGATTATTTTTTTAAAATTATTCCTGAGGCTATTTCTAAATGGGAGAAAAACGCAATCACTTTCGTTTCCTTGTTCAATTCCTGCTATTAGTTAACACTCTCCCTATATATATTTATTTATATATATATATCTTGTTAAAATTTTCAATCGTTTATAAAATACTTTTTTATTCATCCACTCAAGTTCAAATACATTTTTTTAAACTTGTAGTGGATGACACTTGATGTTAGTACAGTTTTTCAAATATTAATTAATTAATTAAATTTAATTAATGAATAAAAAGAAACAAACAAAAATAATAGTCCAATACCATACATAAAATGAAAATCGCTCGTTGTGTCCCTGTAGCGCAATGGATAGTATGTTTGATTTCTAACCAAATGTCGTGGGTTGGAATCCCACCTAGGATAGCCTATTTCTGAGAATGTGATTTCTTTTTACTGTATTATTTTTTGGAATGATTAAATTGAATTAATGAATAAATAGTAAAACATACAAAAATAATAGTTCAACACCATCTATAGAAAGGAAAATGGAAAATAAGAAGGGAAATCGCTTTCTATTTTCCTTTTAATATTGTGATTCTGTCATATGTATATACATATTTTTATGAATTGTAATTATTTAATGAAAAGTAATTAAAATAAATTTTTCTTTGTTGACCTAAGTAGAAATTGACTTAAAAACTTTTTATATATTATACTTGTTCTCCAGATTATTTGTTTACAGCAAAAGGTTAAGATAAAAGGTATTATGTACAGATTCGCATCAACAAAATTTCATGTACTATTCACTTAAGAGCAGGTTTTGAATCAAGCACTTCATAATCGATGCAACTTTATTATTCCAAATAACTTTCGCTAAAACCCACAAATATCTGGTTTCAAAAAGAAAATGCTGTTTCTGCCTGAAATTCAAAATGACAACCAAGTTATTTACTGATCATTTGAGAAATGTCTTTGCCATTTATGTTACAGGAAAGTATGAAATGGTTGCATGCAGAATGTAGTTTTTAAAAATGAGTCAGTCTTAAAATTTTTTTAATTAGTAAGATATTGGTGAGATAGATTAAAACAAAGGAAATACAATCTCAAAAGAAACAACTTAAAACCTCCTGATCAAATATTTTGAACAAAACATCCTTCACAAGTTTTAAAGAATAGATTTTTCTGTTGTTAAACACCTCAATCAGTGTGATGAATCTAAGCCATGTCAGCATTTCAGAAGCCTTGCAAAGACACGAAATCCACAAATTACGCGTCATTAACGCATGCAACGGATGGAAGGAGTTCCCTGGCAATAATTAAATTGTTTTTGAAAACTATTGCTTAAAGTATGTATGAATATTTAAGAATATAAGCTAGTTAAAATTGGAATTTTCTCCTACCTTTAAAACCTTCAGGATGCTTCATTGTACTGTAATATCCTTCTATAAGAATTGAATGTTTATTAATGTCACTCTTAGCAGCAACGAAAGAAGTTGGTATTGGAATTCGTAATTTTTAATTACGATCAAATTCAAGAGGAAAAAACCTGAGTTACACCACTTTTTAAGCTTCCCATTGAGTTAATCCCTTCAGCGGTCAATTTTTTTGCCCAAAAAGTTCCAAAAAAGCACATTTTTTATTGCATATACTCAATACAGAATGCAATACTCAACACAGAATATAAAAAAATGGAAGATTTAAATTTTAAAGTTTCCACACTTTTTTTAAGTTATATAATTGTTTGTGTGTGGACCACAAAAAATCCTAAATGTTTGCTTTTTATTAGTACACTCTGCATGCTATGAGAGTATTTCATGTATCTCAAAAGAATTTTTCTCATACAATAATATTCATTTTTGAGCCTCTTTTTCAAACAGTTAATGACTTAGTGTGCGTGTTCGCAGTGATAATATGTACACACAATTTGAAGCATGGTGAAATACTCAGTCTTACATTGCAATGGAGACAGAGATAATATCGGCCTTTTGGGATTTCCTTTCCATTTTAATTTCTTCTCAAGCAGTAAATTGTGCATTGCAAGCCAATTCCTGTTCTTTATCGAAGATTTTCAAGAATCTAAATTCCTGCCTTCACCTCATAGAAAATCTCGGATGAGAAATATTTCAGCACCATGGACAAAAACCTCTTAAAGTGGCGCGTACTAGTAACCTCACTATAAACATTAAAGGCATGGGCAAATAAAAGATAGAAAGAAGAAAACATCAGTGCCTATACCGGCAAACTAATTGTGGTCAGCTTTCGGAAGTCAGGTCGATGTACGGGAAAACCATTTTAATGGCTAGCGTGATGTTTCGCTAGCAATTAAGCTTCAGAAGATTTAATGTATCTTAACTCCACTATATGGTAGTGGCCGTGGTAGTGTAGCGGTCAAGATATCGCATTCGTGGCTGACGTGCCATGATTTCGAGTCAAGAACCGTTGAACACCTGCCATAGAAGGGGTGCGATGCACGTTAAATCTGTCGAGGTTCAAACGTCCTTCCATTGGTGTGGTATGGAAGTTAGGAGAAGGGGTGCCAGTTTAGGTGTCGTCCTCTTCACTTAAACATGATTCAAAATTACGTAGTCCTTCGCCAATAGCCCTCTTGCAACTTTGTAGTTAAATATAAACTCTCTCTCACCCACTACATGTATTAAACAACCCAATTGAATGAAAAAACGCTGGCCACGGGTGTATAATTACAACTACTCGGTTGCCACGGACGTCATTTTAGAATATTTCCACATTAATTTGCAGTGGAATTTATAAATAATAATGGAGATAAGTAAATATATACAAAATATCCTAATATTAAAACAATAAAATAATTGTCAATCCAACGAATGGATAAAATCAAAATGCCAAACTTGAAAGGATGTTTTTATAGAGGTAATACTATTGTTAAGGTCATGAGTTCATGCCCAACACTTGGGCGTGGTTCGAAAGTTTGGAGAATGAGAAGCCAACTTAGGTGTTATCCTCGACCCTTGATTAAAGCTCAAAGTTACAAGATCCATCACTTTGATAGTCTTTGAGTTGATTTAGAATGCAATATTAATAAAAAAATTATAAAATTGTAGTCAGTGATTCTCTCGATGGCAGGAATCTAATCAGGAGCTCTAATCTTAGTTTGATGGCAGAAATGTAATGATCACACAAATATAAGTAAATCGTCAATCTGTTTGATCTAATTAATTTGCATAGTTGAAATCTTCCTTAAGTTTTTTACGACACAAGAATGGCAACTTAGATTTGTAAATACAAAAATAAAAATTTCAGTTTGTTAACGATTTTATTTTTCGGAAGTATACTTCCGTATTTTGAATGTAATAACGTATACACTATTCATTCAGTTTACAATAAAAATTGGTGATGGGAGAGATTAGAAAGAATCAGCTACCAGATACATACATGAGGGGTGAGGGAGTAATATTACCATCGTTCTATTCAGCTACACGAGGGCTTTTGTCGACGAACCTGATAATTCAGAACCATGGTTAAGTGACGTGGACGACACCTGAGCTGGAACCCTTCTCTCCTAACTACCACACCACACCAAAGGGAGGATGTTTAATATCTCGACAGATTTAACGTGCATCACTCCCCTACACGGCGCGTCTTCAGTGGTACTGGGCTCGAACTCGTGACACGCCAGTCACAAGTCTGTTACCTTTACCACTAGTCTACCGTGGCCACAACATGAGGAATAATGGGAGTTTTTGTGCTAAAGAACTGAATTCTGAAAATTCTCGATTAATTTCAAAGTTATGGTAACGAAAATAAACTAATTATTAGTGTGAGATAATATTAAATTTATTTCGTGGCTTATTATCGAACACATAGGGGAAAAATTGATCCTAGTTGAAATAAAATCATATAAATGAAAACAATTAATCATTGTACTTTAGACTCGCGATTTCATTAATTAAAAGTAAAAATAATGAAATAAAATATTATTTCATTAAGTGATAAAGTGATTGTTTGGTAAATTTATTAAAGTGATTGTTTGGTAGTTAATAAATTCTGCAAATCAGATAGAGAAAAGTTTTTGAAAATAAGAGCCTAGAATATATGAGACCTACCACAAGAACATGAAAAAGTCAATTGACAAAAAATGCAACTCTTTTATTTTCTGAAGCCATCGCAGACTTAGGACTGTGATGCAGAGTTGAACGTGTTGCATAGGACCCAAATCTTTCCCTTCCAGCAGATTTTTGCCGCGGTGGCTTAGTGGTCAAGGTAACGGACTCGTGGCGGGCATGTCATGAGTTCGAGCCCAGTACCACTAAAGACCCGCCGTGTAGGGACGATGCACGTTAAATCTGTCAAAAGCTCAAACGTCCTCTCGTTGGTGTGGTATGATGAGGTAATTAGGGGAGAAGGGTGCCAACTCAGGTTTCGTCCTCGTCACTTGACCATGGTTCAAAATTACCAGTTTCGTCATCAGAAACTCTCGTGTAGCTGAACGATACAACTTTAAACTTCCCTCAGTCACTATTCAGCAGACTATTTGCGCATAACAGTACAAGAAAAATAAATGAACGCAAAACACAAACATGTAGAATAACAGATAAGCCTACAATTTACACCTGTGTTCGAACAGAATGCAAATAAATAAATGTGACAAATAAGAAGGTATTATTTATAAGACACCGAGTGGTAGTGTATTGCATTTTCACGCTATAGGTGCGGGTTCAAACCCCGGGTTGGACAAGGTCAACTCAGCCTTTCATCCCTTCCGTGGATCGATAAATGAGTACGAAGATTACTTCAGAACTAACACTGGGTGTTTCACGTCATATTGACCACCTGACTGGAACCTCTGCTCATGCACCTCAATGCCCAAGGTATTGAAAACTGAGATGGGCCCGGAAGGCATTGGTCCTCGATAAGCTGCTTAGTTTTCGAGTTTTTATTGTTTGAAAATAGATAAAGAATGACACACACACCAGTAATATATAGGAAGAAGTACTATCCTGTTCACGTCCAATTTTTTTTACGTCACGTTTTTATTATTAATATAGTTCAACTCAAGTAATTTACCAAATAAAATATCACTAAATTGTAAGATGCTTTGAAATAAATAAAAAGTGCAGGAAGTCCCAGTAATTCAAAGATTAGAATCACAAAAAAATGTTCTATACCATTAATGGCTTTAGAGTTTCCTGATTCTACCAAAAACCAGTGTTTGGATAAATAAGAGTTATCACGTGAACAAATTCTTAATGCGACGTGGCATGGAGTGAGGGGGAAGAAGTATCAGCTAATGTGCCTCTTGATCATGTATCGAAATTACGAGGTTTGTAGCTAGTAAACCTATTTTAGTGCTAATTAATTCAAACTATCACCAAAATGTATGTAAATCTTTTTTGAATAGATAATCTTTAAATTATTTTTTATCTACAACACTATGTTTTGATTCAGAAATGAATGTTAAGTCATGCTTTAAGATATAAAAGGTGCATGTGATATTAATTTTTCTAAAGGATTTACAAGATGAACATATATAAAGTGAATTTGCATTTTGATTGTATAGTAAAATTTAAATAACGATTAAATTTTTTGAAAATTGAAAAATTAAAAAAAAAGAATTTCGTTTGAATATATATTATACTTAATAACTAACTCAGATTTAATTTGGTTATTATGATTATCGTCAATCGTATATATATATATATATATATATATATATATATATATATATATATATATATATATATATATATATATATATATATATATATATATATATATATATATATAATCCAATATAAAAAGATTTTTTCAATATATAATCATATACATATACATACACATATATATAAATTTATACATATATATACATATACACAAATATATAAACAAAAATATAAAAATAAACATATAGTTATATACCTAAGATAACTAAAAATAGGAAGAAGGCACATAGTATAAAGACAAATTCCTGGCCTTAGGAACCAGGAATGCAGGTTTAAACAAGTTTTGCGGCGCCAACCTTCACCTGTAATTTGTCATACTACACTGGTGTGCAAAAATTAAGGATGAAGTCGAAAAATTAGCATATCAGCTGAACGAAGAGGCAGAGCGGACAGAAAGACCAATCAGGAGATTAAGTAAGGTGATGTACGGTAGCACATGCGCAGATATGCAGGTAGACGTAATGGGGGAGTGACTGAGTAGTATAAAGCATGTTGTCGGTGTAAGATCAGTATTTCTGGCAAAGAGATTGCACGCCGTATAGCAGTTAAAATCACACCGAGTTGTTGCCTCAGCGAGAAATGGCGAATAATCAATCTGTTAGACGACATCTGGATGCTTTTACCCGAGGTCGAATCATTGGGAAGTTGGAGGAAGGCCGCAGTGTGACAAGTGTGGCTGCAGAGTTCGGAATTGCTCACAGCATCGTTTCACGACTTTGGAGACAATTTCAAACTACAGGAACAGCTATCCGGGGGTTCAGTAGTGGTCGTCCAAGAGGAACCACACCCGCAGATGACCGGTACATTGTCTTACAGGCCAGAAGAAACAGGCGGCAAACAGCGGGAGAAATCGCTAGACACACGACACAGGCGACTGGACGACCGATATCTCGTTTTACCGTGGCCAGAAGACTGCACGGTGGTGGTCTGTTTGCACGACGTCCTGTACGGTGTGTACCTTTAACGCCTGCCCATCGGAGAAGGCGTTCTCTGTGGTGCCGGGAACACCGGAATTGGAGAGACAATGAATGGGGACGAGTACTCTTTACAGATGAGAGCAGATTCAGTTTGAGTAGCGATTCTCATCGCACACTTATCTGGAGAGAGCGGGGAAGCCGCAATCATCCCTCGAACATCATTGAAAGGGACAGGTATGGAGGTCGTGGTGTTCTCGTTTGGGGAGGCATCATGCTTGGTAGTCGTACAGACCTTCACATCTTCGACGCAGGTTCAGTCAACGGGACCCGTTATTGTAACGAGATTCTTCTTCCATATGTGCGTCTTTTTAGAGGCGCTATGGGTCTGCAGTTCCTTTTCATGGACGACAATGCACCATGTCATCGCACAGTAGCTGCCGAACAGCTCTTAGAGAGTGAGGATATTGAACGTATGGATTGGCCGGCATGATCTCCGGATCTCAATCCCATCGAGCATGTATGGGATTTTCTAGGCAGACGCTTGGCAGCTCGTACCTTACCACCAGTAACGATTCGGGAGCTTCGATTGGCGCTGCAAGATGAATGGGCAGCAATGCCTCAACAACTCATTGACACCCTCATTCTCAGCATGGGCAGACGCTGTGAAACCTGCCTAGCAGTCAGAGGAGATCATATCCCCTACTAAAGACCGGATGTTTCTTGCTGGACACCCATCACAGGGATGTTTCGGCCTTCAGTCGCATTGCGCTCCATGCTACTTTTTCAATCAAGCTTCTTTTTATCCCACTGATTTCTCTTTTAGTAAGTGTTGCTTACATATTACACATGTCTTTACGTATTGGGGATCTTACGGTATTAAATGTGTTGATTTGGAAAGCTTTTGTACAAAGTTATATTGAAAAACCGTCTCGTCCTTAATTTTTGCACACCAGTGTATGTACCAAGAGGAAAGGAAAGAGTTATATATGTAGAATTTAAATATTAAAAAATCATTAAACTAAATAACATAGGAACATAAACATAACCTACTAATATTTGTCAGGTTTGAAAAGTTTAGGTTCAAAAATTAAGGAAGTAATAAATGAAAATGACCAAGAGTGCATGACGAAGGCGAACGCATATAGAAAGGATGCGATGTTGTATTTATGCGCGGCAAAATATGTTAGATTATATATGATAGCGTATAAAGGAATATTATAAAGATGATGCCCCCTCATTATACCAGCAGGCCCTATTTTTATTTAGCAGGATGGCATTTCTGTGTAAAACTGTAATAATCTTATTATTCATTTATTTCTATTAAGACAACTTAATCGAAAAATACAGATTATACATATACAAGGCTTTTATTAAATAGTTATGGCATTTTAAGAAATTTTAAGGAATTTAGGAATGAAGTCTTTTATTATAGTATATCAAATGATAGGGTCTCAATAGAGTATAGTTGTAAGTGGGTCACTACGATCGATTGTTTGCAGATGTCTGCCTGACTATGTAAGTACTTCTTCATTTTATTGCACTATTTTTAAAAATGGCAAACATTCCTTCTACTTTCGAAACTACATTGGTCTAGCTTCCTGCAGAGAGAGAGTGAAAGAAAGAGTGAGAGAGAATGATATAGAGAGAGTAAGGGAGAGAGATAGTGAGTGAGAGACACTGAGTGGGAGAGAGTGAGCGTGAGAATGAGTGTGAGAGAAAGTGTGAGAGAGAGTGAAAATGAGAGAAAATGAGAGAGAGAGTGAAAATAAAGAGAGTGAGCAAATTGGAGATTGGGTGTGAGAAAGAGAGAGTGAATAAATGAGAGAGTGAGTGTGTGAGAAAGAGAATGGGTAAATGAAAGAGTAAAGAAATGAGAGAGTAAGTGTGAGAGAGTGAGTAGGAGAAAGAGAGTGAGGAAATGAGAGAGAAAGTGAGTGAGGAAATGAGAGAGAAAGAGAGTGATGAAATGAGAGAGAAAGAGAGTGATGAAATGAGAGAGAAAGAGAGTGATGAAATGAGAGAGAAAGAGAGTGATGAAATGAGAGAGAAAGAGAGTGAGGAAATGAGAGAGAAAGAGAGTGAGGAAATGAGAGAGAAATAGAGTGTGTGTGTGAGAGAGTGAGAAAATGAGAGATTAAGTGGGAGAAAGAGTGTGTGTGTGTGTGTGAAAGAGAGATAGTGAGAACTTGAGTGTAAAAAAGAGAGTGAGGAAATGAGAGACTGAGAGAGAAAGAGAGTGAGGAAAATGAGAGTGAGAGAGAGAAAGATTGTGAGGAAAATGAGAGAGAGAGTGAATAAGATTGAGTGTGCGTGAGAATGAGAGAAAAAGGGACATTATTTGGATAGAGAGGGAGAGAGAGAGAGAATGAGATAGAGTGATAGTGAAGTAGGAGAGTGTGTTTGTGCATGTCTGAGAGAGTGAATGAGTGAGTGAGTGAAAATCCTCTAAATGCATTTATGAACTAAAAAAATAAGAGATATTTTTGACAAAATAAAATAGAATGTATGGTAAAATTTAAAGACCAAAATAAATTAAATGAAAATATATGATAAAAAAAAAAATAGTGTCTTATAGAGTCGTGAAGATGTTTCTTGGAAAACTTAGCCCTGCTGGGCTCTAGTCTCCCTTTACATTTAAGATGACTGGAAATTTTTTTTCTAATTACTCATTGTTAGTTAAAATTAATAAAACAGAAAATATATCTTAAAAAGTTGAAAAGATATTAGTTTTTAAAAATATTACTTTAAAATTTAAAAGAATTGTAAAAGAGATTGAAATGGAATAAACTTAATAGGACAGTGAGCGGGGCAAGAATAGTCAACCCGGACTTAGCAAAAATATTCGAAAGCAGAGAAATCAAATTTTTAGATAAAACTTTTGTGCTAAAATAACATCTTGAATGTGTGTTAAATGATGACGCAAAAATGAGCGTTTAGTTAGAAAAAATAGAGAAAAAGTTTGAAGTACAAAAAATATAGAAATAAAAAAATAGTATCACAAAGATAAATAAAACCAAAAAAGCGGTAGTTAAAAAGTGGAATATTACTGGTAATTTTGCAGAACTCAAAATTATATAACGTTTCATGTAATTGATTGAAACTGAAAATCGAAATGTAACGATTGATAAATATAGTCCAGACTTCTTGGAATACAGTAAAATCTGTTTTTGTATGACAGATAGGGACCGTATAAAAATAAACACACAGAAAAAATATCCGAAAAAATATATTTTATAAATTCTTACATATAACAAACAACTTTGTTGAAACACTACAGAAATTTTTTTTATGCGGTGTAGAGGGGTCGGATAAAAAAAGTCGCACTTAAAAATACACCAATTATTTACGAAATTTATGAGAAAGTACTTCCTTAACAAAATAAATACTTAAATTACACACGGGAATATTTAAAAAAAACATTTATTTTCTCATTGTGTACATGGAGAAGTTTTCAAAATACACATACATAATTCACTGCTACTCATCGTATAATCAAAGCAGTGATGAATAAGTTCAAAATCACTTTCGTCACTTGAATATAGAATTTCAATTGATTTATTTTTTGGCACCATGAAGTAAGAGATAAGTTTTTGTGACGAAGGTTGGCTTGTCAGTTGCTTGTAAATGTCATGATAACAAGATATGCAAGAGTCACCCAACCGGTATTGTGGTTTGCGACGCTGACTGCGGTGCTGTAGGGACTGGGTTCGAATCCCGGAGAAGACATGGATGCTTATAAATGTATAGTGCTTTTGCGGCATGGGGGACTCTAAATAGCCGTCGAGCCACTAGTCCTCTCGTGGGGTTGGTGGAAGGGGAAGGGAGGATGGAGGCCTCTGGCCACCCCCAGGGGTTTCTCCCTCTAAATTGGGGTGGTACCGAGCAAAATCATACTATCACCAGCATGGTGCTCAAAGCTAAGGCTAACGACAGACGTAAAAATTCTAGTCCTTAGCCGCGATGAATTTTTCGGGTCTCGATCTGACTTCGTCAGGCAGGTGGCATTAGTCACAACAATAAGATATGGATGATCGAAGCTCCTTTTGAAATTTCATACTCCTTTCGGAATTGGTATCTATTTTAAGAAAATATTTTTCCGATTTGTTCGGAAGTTGTATCCCTGAATATATCTTAGGCGCTCTCAAAGAATCCGGTTCTTCTTGCCCGTCTTCATAAGCTATCAAATTATTTATAATGTCACTGTCATTTTGAAAGTTTCGTCTTCAATCAAGCGTGAGTTGTTAGCAAGTTGAGAAATAGCAACTGAACGTGCATTGTCGGTAGACTGTTTATAACAAAGGAACAAGGAGCGTCTTGATGAGTATATGTTACCGTTAAAGCGTGAAATCCGTTATTTCATGAAATAACTAGATCAGTCATTTAAAGTATATAAAATTATTGAATTCTACGATTTAACTAGGTGTTCTATAGAATAACGATTACTTGATCGTTAAAGTATGAAATACGACACGCGAGAGTCTTTTGAACCGGTTCTAGCTGTTTTGGGAAGAATTTTTCCTTTTAGGCGGAATATATAAAACAATTGTACTCTAGATATCAGTTCAGTATATGTCAGCGAGAATTTCCAAGTTCCAAATATTGATACAACACTTCGATCTGTTGCTACAGCTCAAAGTTGTGGTATTCGACAAGGATTTAAAAAGTGCTCGTGTAAAAAAAATGTGTAATAGTAAAAAGTATGCTCGTTTCAGAAATAATAAACAGTGCATTCGAAAGTGTCAACACAGCGATCCTTGCTCTAATACATAATGAAAAGAGAAAAAAAATAAAGGTATCTCATTAAATTTTAATTTTTATTCTCTTACATTTTTGTTTTAAAAAGTTTACACAATGTTTTTATGAAGCAAGGGTTTTTCTTTCCAACATGTATTTTAGTTGATAATATATTAATATATAGTCAATTTTTGCAACATATTCTTTTTTACCCTTTTATGTTTAAGAGCAATTTGAACATAATAAATTATATCATTTCTGCTTTCCCTTATTATATTTACCAATTATTCATCCGTAAAAGGGATAAAATGTATTTTTCGAGAGATTTTAACTATTTATGATTAATTAATTTATAAAACGTCTTAAAATTGTTTATTTTTCACTTTAATGTCCTATCCTTAGTTATTTCATAGAATAACTAGGTAAAATAGGAAATTGCTCATATGTTATATACTTTAAATGACTTATCTCGTATCTTTATGAAATACCTAGTTGTTCTATTAAATAACTAAATTATACTCTTTAAAGGTAACATATATGGACATTACCGTGGCTTAACGTACATCGCTGAACCCCTGCCTTGCGGGGGGAGGGGGGTCAGGACTCTAGGGGGACCAAAGTCTGACTAACTCCAAGTACATATTTATCCAACTTATAAAATATTAAAAGCAAAGTCTTACTTTGCAGGGAGGGGGGCTAACATTCTCCGGTCGCCACTGGCACATTGATAGAAAACATTACAGTCGCGCCAAAGTCGTTAAAATTATTCATATTCCGCATAAAAAAAGATCGCACAGAAAAAAATAGCATAAAAATAAGATGGTACAAAAATAAAATCGCATAAAAAATGACCGCAAAAAATACAGGTTCTACTGTATTTAAATACGTTAAATCATTATATTTAAACTAAAACTTATTTTAAGTCTGGTTAGACGTATCTTAGTTTAACAGCATTGAAAAGTTATTTATATTGAGAAACTTTGCATTATTTAAAGTCAAGAGAATCTTAAAATTTATAATATATTTGAACTTCTAAACTTAAACAAAAAAATATAAAGCTTTGTAACTTTAGGATATGTTTTTAGCATAATCACATGTCATACTAGCATGAGTTTTACAGATGGATTTAAACTAAAAATAAAGTAAATAAGAATTTGTATAGACAGTCGGACCCTGGTTTAACGAATTCATCGGGATCGAACATTTTATTCGTTAAATCGAGGTTATTTGTAATATCAGGGTCCAAAAAATATTAATTTCTTTGCACTTTTTTGAAATTTTATAAAAGTTATCAACACAACAAATAGTTACAATTAGCAACAGCAACACATTCCATAGTCAGAAATTACACACTTTTTATTCAGTATCTAAAATTACTATTAGCGAAGTACAGTTGAACCTGTTTTTGTGCGGTAGATAGGGAACGCATAAAAATCGCATAAAAAATATTCAAAAATTTCATAAATTCTTACATATAACAAACTAATTCGTGGAAATACTACAAAAAACTTTTTTTATGCGGTGGATAGGGAGCGCATAAAAAAGTCGCATTTATAAAATATGCCAATTATTTACGAAATTTATGTAAGAGTACTTCCATAACCAAATAAATAATCAAATATTACACATGGAAACATTTTAAAAATATATAGTTTCTCATTGTAAATTGTATACGAATAAGTCTTTAAAATGCATATACATAATTCATCGCTACTCATCATAATCCAAAGTCCTGTAATGAATAAGTTCAAAATCGCGCTTTCGTCACTTGAAACCGCAATTTCAATTGATTTATTTTATGGCAACATGAAGTAAGAGATAAGTTTTTGTGACGAAGGACGTGTGGTCAGTTGCTTGTAAATGTCAGGTTAACTAGCTATACATGACTGAGGCCCTTTTTGGAATTTTATACTCCTTTCGTAACTGGTATCTATTTTTTAAAAAATGCATTTCCAATTTGTTGGAAAACTGTATCCCTGCATATTTTTATCCGCTCTCAAAGAATCTGGCTTTTTGTCCGTCGTCATAATTTATCAAATTATTGATAATGTCACTGTCATTGAAAGTTTCGTCTTCAATCAAACGCGGGCTGCTGGAGTGTTGAGAGAAAGCAACTGAATGCGCATTGTTGGGAGATAGTAATAACAAACGAACAGAGCGTCTTGAAGTGCCTACATTTCAGTGGCGTAACGTACACCACCCCATCATGGGGGGGCAGGACTGTAGGGGCCCAAGGCCTGACTTACGCTAAATACGTATTTACCCAATTTATAAAATATTAAAGGCGAAACCTGACTTTCAGGGGGAGAGGGAACCTAACATCACCCGTTATACCACTAGTAAATAGAAAGAAAACATTACAGTGGCGCCAAAGCCATTGAAATTCATACACCGCATAAAAAAAAATATCGCACAAAAAGGAAATTGCGTAAAAAAGACCGCACAAAAACAGGTTTGACTATTACACACCAGTTGATTGGATATTTCAAAATAATGAAATATCCAATTTGCTTGATTATCTTTATTTTTCGACTTTATGTAGAAAAAAAAAATACTGTATTCTTGACATCCTTCTCTATGAGGTATTTCACATTATTCAAACAATCTTAAGAATTAGAAAATGCAACAGAGAGTTTTGTGATAGGAGTTTCATTATCAATTTCTGTATAAAAATTGCTACGCATTTATTACCGACAATCTCCTATGCTCAACAAAGTTTCAAAAACAAAATTTTCTGCTAAACCGTACGTATAATAAACCTCACTGTTAGGTTATTATTAATTTGAATGGACTGTACTCGAAATTATTATTTAAATCCAAATTTTATTAATGCGACTTCCGATATGAAGTCTTTCGAACGATCTGAAATATTTTTATAAAAGCATTCTAGTTGATATATACAAAACACACTGCTGCGGAAACCCTATGCGCGTTGCCATTATTTGTTTACACTTCTAAAATTCGTCAAGATGTGGCACCAACATGCCAAAGTTTGCATGGGCATTAACACTCACTTCCCTCAAGAAAGAGAGCAAATGGTAAAATATTTTAAGAAATCCCCTGCATTTGGATAGAGGTGAGATTGGGAAATTTCCTATCCTATTCAAAACTCACACGGTATGTTTCACTTATGACACATCTACACCTGTAAAGTCGAAAATAATGCACTCTACGGCAGTGTTTCTCAAACTTTGAATACATGCGACCCAATTTTCAATCATAATTTTCTTCGCGCCCCCTCCATACAATAACAACGAATTTATTTCAAAAATATGCTACAATAATGCTATTAAAAAGCTACAATATGACTTTAATTATTAATCGTACAAATTATCAAGATAGGTATTAAACTTTGTGTATAATTTTGTGTATGACAAGCCCATGGGAGTCGGTAGTAATTATTAATCTTGTTCTTAATGAAGTACTGATAAAATTAATTATCAAATACATTGTGCAGTACAAATACATTCATAAGTATATATTATATTAATGTATTTTACTTTTATTATGTCAAAATGCATTTTTTATTCCATTCAATAAATTTGCAATTTTTTTAATCTTTTATTTTCGATTTCTTGATATGCTCGCGCCTCCTTAGAAGGTTATCACGCCCCTCAAGGGCTGCGTGCCCACAGTTTGAGAAATGCTGCTCTACGGTGTCAAAATTTGTTACTCAGCAGAAAATTCTTTTTCTGTTTCGTGCAAAAATTTCAAGTTTTTTTCGAATATAAACTAATAAAAAAAATTTTCAGTTATTGAAATGATTCGTTAATTCGGGGTTTATTATTCGTTAAATAGGGATTTTTGTATCTATTTCAATCGGGGAAAAGAAAAAATTTGTTATATCCCGAAATTCGTTAAATAGGGGTTCGTTAAATCGAGGTCCAAATATATAAATAAATTTAAAATATAAATTAATACTTTCAAAATTTTAAATGTCTGGTATAAAGACGGGAATGTTAGCTATAATCATTCATCAACTCTGTTATTTTTCAAAATTAGTGAGTGAATATTAATGTCACAATGTTCAGCTACTCGGCTATGTTTCAAAGTAATAAATAGTAATAACTCTACTTTTAAACGTAGAGTTAATATTATAGTTACTATTCTACTTAATAATGATATAATAATTTTATTTTTTATATAATTAGTCGTTACTGCTAGTTCCATAATTTTATGGAAGTAGCTATAAAATTTATTACGAGCACGTATAGTACATTTTAAATAAGATGCATTGGTCCACATAGCAAGATTTATTAAAGCTGTACACAAGAAAGGAATTGATGGTTATACGCGTATCCCAGCAAATGAAATATCTAATCCATGGTGGAAAAAACATAAATCGAAGGCTGAATTGTCCTAGAAGAATAAATGTTCAAGAAATTCGAACAGTTATCCACCGTGGTTTAATGGCTCTACCATTACCTTTAACAGATAGAGGAAACGTACCCTGAATGGATGAGAGCATTTTCTAAATGGGACGCGATCTGTTTTAGGAATGCGGACTCGAATTTATAAGAACAGATTTGCATTTGCCTTTCATGAATCTCGGCCTTCATTTTATGCGCCGGCCACTCTTCTAAGAGAATAAAAACTGGAATAAGACATAAAGGAGAGAGTGGATGCGTAATAAATTTTGTTTTCATACATAACTTTACTATATGAACAGAACAAATTCTCTAAGTTTAGATTCACACTTTCTAAATAACAACTCATCGTAAAAAAACTGTAAGAATAAGGATTCGCCGGTGTAGAAATTAAAAAGCAAATTAAACCAATCCCAGTAGAATAATAATGCAGAATTAACTGTGAAACAATATCTAAATAACGATTCAAGCTTCGTAAGCACAACTGAAACACGTCAGTGAATAATTTAGCTGTGTTGTAAAATTTAGCAGCTAAGCCAGCGTTTCTCAAACTGTGGGGCGCGTCCCTTAGGGGGAGGGGCGTGATATCCCTATATGGGGGGGGCGAGCGTATCGAAAAGTCAAAAATAAAAGATTTAAAAAATAAGAACCTTACTGAAAGGACCCCCTCACACACCAGTAATATTTAATATATAGGAGGGAGTACTATCCTGTTCATATCCCAAATTTTTTTTTACTTTAAGTTTTAATTAATAATAATTGAACTCGAAGAATTTTAAAAAATAGTATATCACTAAATAGTAATAGGCTTTGAAACAAATATAAAGTGTAGGAAGTACCAGTAATTCAAAAATTTCTGAGTATTTCGTAAATTTGTGTGACTATATATTGTTTTTAATTTAATGATATCTAATTCCTGGCATTAATAACAATAGTCTATTATGTTGACAAATATCGACTTTATTGTGATTATATATATTGATTATATAATTTCTTTTGCTAACATAAAAATTAACTTAGTTTATTCTCATACATGACGGTCTTTTTTTATTTCTAAAATAGGAAAATAATTATTTTATACATATCTGTAATTCCTGCAGGAAGTTGATTTTTCCATATCCCCCTTCCTTATCGAGCATCTACAATGACTTGAGAATATTACTGCTAAATTTCAAATATACCGGGCATGAACTTCGAAAGTGGAAGTAGAATAATGTTCTAAACTTTCCTACACCACTCTTCCTTTTGGAGTCATAAAATACTTGCAACTCTCTCACCCCCTTCTCCCCTCTTGGGAAACAAGTCGTTTTTAATGGATCTCTACTTAACAAAAGAGAAACATAATCGCTAAATTTCAAATCCGTTGGTGTAATAGCTCCGAAGGACTCGTGATGAGGGAGTCAGTGAATCGCTTTCTCTCTTACACGCGCATACATATAATTAAAAATGCAACACCAAGGAGGAGTAAGCCAGAAAATCATGCATATTTTAGGGTAAGCACCCTTCATCGAGTAATGCAAAGGGTATTAAATATGCAAATGATACGGAATATGCACAGCTCTTATGCACAGGTTAAGTTGGATATAAGGGAAGGAACTTGCGTAATTGTCAATATCTGTGCCATTTTTTCTGTTACGGGAATACTAGTGGGATCTTTGTTTTGTTTCAGAAGACACGTGTTGTAGCAAAGTATATTAAGTCGCCACCGACAGAGGTAACTCAGAAATATTATACGAGGTAGATGGGAATTGAACTCAGACGGGACATGCATCAATGTTGGTTTCAAATTTCAGTTGACTCTCACACATACGTGTCCACGGTGCATCGTTTATGGCAAAGGTTGTTGGAATAAGGAAATGTAGTATGTTTGAAGGGTGTCGGTGCAGAGAGAGAGAGAAAGTCGAAGTGTGTGTGTGACTTTAACACGCGTGAGTTGATGCATCCACCAACAAGTGGCGGCTATATAACTTGTTTGAAACCATTTTAAACGTGTACAGGGCACCTTCGATTTCCCCTCATCAACCAGAACTATTATAAGTTGATTGAAGGTTAGTGGTCCTCATGGTCGCTGCACTTATAGCGTCTGTTAAAAAGACTGTCTTTGAACCGCAGTAACGGGCAAGAGCGACACGAAGGACGAGCATCACATGACTGCGTTCTTAGTAACAAAAGTTATATTCTTGTTTGTCTTATGATATTCATCGGGCACGAGTGTGACTAAGGCACATGTCCAAACTGACCACATATGTGGAATGCCCAACCATGCTACATCACAGCATCACGATGACTCGTACTAAGGACTCTATTACAACTCAATGATACGTGGCTGATGTTTTGCTACTGTGACACTTGTCTTTTTTCAGAGAGTAGTGGAGGATCCGATGCTTTTAACATACAATCGTACGCATTAGGCATCAGCTAATGAGTTCTGCAAAATGTACAGATGCTCCTCTGGTTACTATTTCACCCTGAAATCTCCCACATCGAACAAGTGGAGGTTATGATTGGATGTCACTTGCATGTCATGTCACTGTCATTATGAATTATACAAATTGTCTTATTCTGAAGAAAATTTCCAACAATGTAATGAAATCCCCTGTGATAAGCGTGATTTCTCAAAGGTATCCGACTACGTTCGGAACCGCGATTTTGCAAAAGCGCATAAATGGATACTTTTCATATTTAGTGTCGCTAAGATTAGAATACATGTATAAAATTGATTTAAGAACATTTTGACAAAAAAATTTATTTAAATGCAATATTTCGGCAAAAATTTAACTTAGTATAAACTTTTTTCAAAATGTTCTCCTTTTGTGAAAAATGCTTCTATTATAATAATATTTTCTCTGTATATAGCCCCGACCTCTCCACAGAGGCTCAACTAGAATTTTTGAAATATATAACTTAGAAGTGGGTTTATATCCATATTTTACGACAACAGAGGGGAGCAATTTTAAGAAAAAAACGCCAATAATTATTTCAATGGGTGGTAACTGAAAATAATGTGAATTTTTCAAAAATTCTTGTTGAGCCTCTGTAGAGAGGTTTGAGCTATATACAGGCAAAATGTTATTATAATAGAAGTATTTTTCACAAAAAGAGAACATTTTGAAAAAAGATTTTTCTAAGTTAATTTTTAGTCAAAATATTGCATTTAAATAATTTTTTTTGTCAAAATGTCCTTTAAACAATTTTGTACATACATTCTAATCTAAGTGACACTAAATATCATGAAAATTATCCATTTATGCACTTTTTTAAAATCACCGTTCCGAACGTAGTCGGATATCTTAATTCCCTTTTTAATGTCATTATAAACTTAATCTTTTTCGCCCTCTGATAATGATAAACTACTCAGCACAGTAGTTAAAATTTTGCTAAATAGACGATAATTAACTACAAGTCGTTTTAACGAGAAAAAGAAGTGTAGATTCGTATTTATGTGCATGCTCAGTTCACGATTACGATTGTATAAGTGCATAAACAGCCTTATTTACATATCCAAAATCACTTCATTTTCATTTTCAAACAAAATTAAAAAATTATAAAATAAAATAAAATTTATAAAATATCCAAGTGATTCTTCCACAAGTGGAAGTAACTTTTATAAATTTTCATTTTGACTAAAGAATTTTACAGAATTTAAAGGGGACTTATAAATATATGGGGTAATATATATATATATATATATATATATATATATATATATATACAGTGACTCTTAAAATTGAGAGTACACTTAATTCCGAATTCACCATCGGATCACCAGGTGTAGAAATTAATACGCTATGTTAACGCACTTTTGTACATTCAAAAAATGCATACATTACTCTTCCAAATAACATTAAATGTAAGATATGGAAATTGATTGAAACAAAAATATGAAGGTTTGAAAGAAAAACTACACCATTTTAATGTCACAAAATTGAGGGTACACTTCTTTAATCACTATGCAAAACTACCAGTAATTTTTTAAATAGAAATTTGATAATAGATCTATGATAAAGGAAGGCTTTCAAAGGCTATTTGATAACAAATTTATGTTTGTGATTTGATGTCTTGATTAAAATGGAGAATAGGAAGAAAACAACGATCGAAGAGAGTAAACTTGTTATTAAACTGTCGAATGAAGGTAAATCCCAGCGGAATATTGCTAAAGTAGTTGGACGAAGTGTTAACCGCATCCAAAATATCCTGCAAAAATTTAAAAAGACTGGTATGCTGGCAAATAACGAAGGAAGAGGGAGAAAGAAAATTATGAACTCTATAACCGAGCGAAGAGTTATACATCAAGGGAAGATTGATCCTAAAATTAGTGCTCCTAAAATTGCAGCCAGTACCTCTAATACCTTAGGTTGATCGGTTTCTGTAGAAACGGTACGAAGAGTCCTAAGAAAGGCTGGCTATAATGGTAGAGTAGCTCGAAAAAAGCCCTTAATTGGTAAGAGGAATAGAGTCAAGCGATTGAAATTCGCTAAAGAACACATTTTAAATCCTCAACAGTTTTGGAAAAGTCATTTTCAGCGATGAGAGTAAGTTCAACATCTTCGGCGGTGACGGTCGTCGTATGGCGTAGTGTAAACCAAATACCTCACACCACCCAAAACACACAATTCCTACTGTGAAGCACGGAGGTGGGTCTGTGATGGTTTGGGGGTGTATGGCTGCGTCGGGGGTGGGAAAGCTAGTATTCATTGATGGAATCATGCACAAGATGGCTTATCTTAATATACTGCAAAATAATTTGAAAGAAAGTGCTGATAAATTGGGACTGGGGTCGAATTTCATATTCTAGCAAGACAATGACCGCAAGCACACCACGTTTGTTGTAAAAGAATGGCTGCTTTTTCATTGTCGGAATCAACTTAATACACCTCCACAGTCTCCCGACATAAATGTTATCGAGAATCTGTGGTCCCACCTTGAGAGAGCTGTGCAGAAACATCAAATTACAAGCAAGGAACAATTGAAATCGGTATTGCAAGAAGAATGGCGGAATATTGCTCCCGAGACTACTAGACATCTTGTGGAATCGATGCCTCGGCGATTGGAAGCTGTCATATCAGCAAAAGGTTATCCTACTAAATATTAACTCTTTATTATTCATGATTTATGCAGGAAAATAGATGCATGTACCCTCAATTTTGTGGCTATTAAGTTCTGTTAATTTTCTTTATAAGTTATTATATGTATGTTTAAACTATCAAATATTTTGTTTTATCATTCAAAATAATGAATTATGATCTAATAAACGCATCTATGCTTAAAGGTTTTAATTATTTCCCTCATTTAATATAATTTTTTCATTCTAAACATTGATTCCCTTTTTAAAAGTAGGTGTACCCTCAATTTTGGGAGTAACTGTATATATATATACACCGGGTGACATAATTAAACGACCCTACTTCAAAATTGTCTACAGACGAAACTATTGCTCAGAAAGTTGTAAAATTCTGTATACGACATAAAGAAGCGATGGGAAATTGTTTGAGTGAATAAAAAAAAATTAGTTCAAAATTTCACCACTAGAGGACGCTTTTAATGAAGGCCACATTTATTACCGGTTTTCTATTTGTATTTTATCGCTTTTTTATCCACAGGACATGGTAACACAATAACTGATACTCATTAAAAAACACAATCTCTAAAATGAACTGCAAGCTTTAATTAAACTTCTTCGATGACTAATTTTCAAAGGATTTACACGAAGGTAGGCGAAAATATGCAAATGTTATAAAAGCAATAAACTTTCACGGGAGATTAGTTTGTTTTCAGTGTGCTCGGTATTGCTAATCAGAATATCATTATGTTTATCAGATCAAGCGATGTTAGTAAAGCTATTCTATCAAATCGGTAATTCCGAAATATTTGCTCTACGGAAGTTTCGGACTTTAAAGGGGATGCGAAAAAGGTCCATTGACTGCTAAAAATCTTCGATTAATGATAACCAAATTTGAAGAAACAGGAACGTTGAATGTTCGTTCTGGAAGAGGAAGAAAACCTGTTTCTGCGGAAGCAATAGAGAAAGTTTCACTTCTGGTGGAAGAGGACAAAGCATCCAACGTGCAGGCTAGTACAAGTGTTAATCTCGTGGCAGAAGCATTGGATCTGACTCGTTCAACTGCCCAGAAAATCATGCGAAACCTCCTCCGTTACTATCCATACAAGCTTCAACTTGTGCAGGAATAGCTTCCACATGATTTCGAGACTCGACATCTGTTCTCACTGCAGTTACTTGCTCGTTTGGAAGTTGATCCAGAATGGCCTTGGAATGTCCTCTGGACAGACGAAGCACACTTTCATTTGGACGATTCGGTGAATACTCCAAACTGGCGAATTTGGGAAACAGACAACCCGCATTCCACCTTACAAGTTCCGCTACACTCACTAAAAGTAACGAGTGGTGTGCGCGTTTTCCGCGTCTTTTATTCTTGGCCCGTATTTTTTCGAGGAATTTGGTGCTGGAGGTCCAGTAACATGTTTTATCACTGGAAAGTGATATGCATCGTTATTACGGAATAAAATTATTCCGGATCTGCAAACACGTCAGTGCCCTTCACGCATAATTTTTATGCAAGATGGAACTCCTCCACACATTACACGTTATGTTAAGGACGTTCTCAAACATCATTTCACAGAAGAACGTGTGATCAGCCGCCAATTTCGTCATCAGGAGCCTCCCTGATCGCCTGACCTCAAACCATGCGATTTTTGGCTTTGGGGCCATTTAAAACAGCTGGTAAGTTGTGATCAACCAAGAACTTTACCTGATCTCAAAGACAGTATTTCACGACATGTTCTTAACATTTCCCAGAACACACTGCGGTCAACGGTGAAACATGCTATCTTATGATTTCAAATAATAGCTGAAAATGATGGTAATCATGTTGAGCCTTTATTGTTGTAACAAAATTTGTATGCTAAATATGAACTGTCTAGTGGCGAAATGTATGCTAAATATGATATTTTACAACATTGAAAAACGCCCTTTGAAGTAGGGTCGTTTAATTATGGACAATTAAATATCGAGAACATTTTGTTCGTTAATTCGGGGTTATTTTTTATTCGCTCAAACAAAAAACAAATTCTTTTATCCATCCCAAATTCTTTATGTCATTTTTTGAAGTGAAAACTTCTTTACGTTGAATTTTAAAACTCGGTTTCTGAAGCGCAATAGCCTGTGTACACGTATCTAATACATCGACTATTTCTGACTGTATTATGTGCACAAATTTTGTGAGTCACGTCACCAATTTTAGTAGCAGTACATCTGTAATTGTAAATGTGAGTACATTAGTATTAGAGGTCGTTTAATTATGGAAGTTCAACTTGTGTGTACTGGATTTTGTTTATTTAAGTGAATTTTTAATTTGACTATTATTGTAATTATTTAATTGAAGTATGACTGTTTATTTATTGAATTTAAATTCATTGATCAGTATAAAAGTGAGTATGAAACATATTAATGTTTTTATTGAATAATGAAAAACAACGAATATATTTTTTAAACATTTTTAATATTTGTACGAATATTTGTATTTAAAAATTTAGCATTATTCATTTTAATTATGTTTTTAATATTTAACCCTCTTCATCATGAAATGAGTATTATTACGGTATAAGATTTATATCGTGGTAAAAATAGATTTCTAGTTATTTGATAATATTTTTCGTGGTTTTTAAAATTGGAAAATTAAAAAATGTTATAATAATTTTAGATTTCAAACATTTATTGTAAAAAATACAAATTTTTTGCTTTTATCTTTTAGAAATTCTATAATACATAATTAAAATCCTAAATTTCTATTTTTTACATAAAAAATGAAGATGCATTGTTAATGATTTACACAAAAGAACATTTTTTTTATCCAACAACTAGCAGATGAAAAAAATTTGTTTATTTTTGAATGAAATGTCTAATGATCGAAAATCAGTACAACAAAGTATAAAATTATCGATGCAATAAATCAATCAAACATTTTTATTTCTTATTTCAGTTACCATAAACTACTGACTAATACAACGTTTGATAATCTATTTGATTCCTGACTGATGTAAATAATGAAAATAATGTTCTTGAATTCATTGAAATTGTGTAAATATAAATTTGTATAATTAAGATAATTGTATATTAATTATTTTTTCAACCACTTTTATTTATTGTTCATGATTTGTTTAAAAATGTAACTAATAAATAAAACATAAAAAGTCATATAATTTTTGCATTTTATTTATCCAACAACTAGAAAAAAGTATGTTTTCACAGTTTCTAAACAATGTAAAATATTAAAAAATTTAACAGTTTTAAGAAAAGTTTCATTATTGATTTCTGCATCAGAATCGCTATTCAGTAACAATTTCCTCAACTTCAATTGCACATATACGCAGTTCGCCATCTTAAAATATTCCCTGCGTTGTGGAATAGCTTCATATATGAAATTTCCTATCCTATTCAAAACTCACATCATAGATTATACTCATGACTCATATGCACCCATAAAGTCTAATAATTCTAATAGCATCCTTAACCGTCGAAATTTGCTTGATATATGAGATTTCCTAACCTATTCAAAACTCCCACGATAGGTTGTACTCATGACTCATATGCACCTACAAAGTCTAATAATTCTAATAGCATCCTTAACCATCAAAATTTGCTTGTTATATAAAATTTCCTATCCTATTCAAAACTCACACGATAGATTATACTCATGACTCATGCATCTATAATATCTAATAATTCTAATAGCATCCTTTACCGTCGAAATTTGCTTGATATATGAGATTTCCTATCCTATTCAAAACTCACATGATAGATTATGCTCATGACTCATATGCACCTATAAATTCTAATAGCATCCTTTACCGTCGAAATTTGCTGCGAAGAAGAAAAGTTTTTCTGTTCCGGACAAGAAGGATTTGGCATTTGAAAAAAAATCAATTTTTTCGAATAAAACCTAATAAAAAAAAATTCTAGCTGTTGAAATAATTCGTAAATTCGGGGTTTATTATTCGTTAAATAGGGTTTCTACCTTCTTTTTACTCGGAGACAGAAAAAAATTCGCTAAATCGGGTCCGACTGTATATCACCAAATGCTAATATCAGCTACAGACAAATTTCACTAAGTGCCACCTTCTTTGCGTGGGTCGTAGGAATAACTGAGTATATATATAAAATTAGCTACAACTTATGATAAGAAACTTTTATTTGTGCATATTTTCTATATCGTCATCGCCAAAAGTGTCCGCATGATGAGTTTTGTTTAATCGAAAAAATAACAAAGAGATTTCTTTTTTTATATAAAAATAAAAACGCTTTGCCCCCTTCTTTTAAAATTATATTAACTTCTTAACTAATTTTCTCCCTTACATTTAATAAAACGAACTTATTGAGGGGGTCCGGCACTTCCATAGGAGCCCATGTTAAATTACGTAAGTTTATGTACCTTTTTCTCAAACACTTCTTGCTACTAATAGATGAAATCTTCACAGTAGGTTATATGTACTATCAATAAGACTTTAATGGAGGGTTTTGTTTTTTGTTAAAAATTAAAATAATTACGAATTTTTTAAAAAATGCCAAATTTTTTTCTTTAAAATTTAGTTTAAAAATACATTATCTAAAACAGTTTGCTAGATATATCTTATTCCCTCCATTAAAAATGTGTAAACATATTGAAAGTCTCTTCACTGAAAATTTGAGGATCCTACATTAATTAGTTTTTGAGAAAAAGGTACACAAAGGGAAAAATATTGCATTTTGAGAAAACAGGCTTTAAAGTAAGAATTTGTAATTTGTCAATGAGAGTGGCTTGCTTTTAAAAATAAATAAAAATACTTCTAATTATTGTAATTCTATGTATCTTATATCATTTTAAGCAAAAATGTTTGAACTTTTAAAAAATGAAAAAAAGTCAAAATCGATAATTTTTCATAATTTCATGTGCCCTTTAATGGAGGAAGCGGACTAAGGGTGCTTTTCATATTAGACGATATGTACGAGGAAGTTAAAGATCAGGAGTACTAACGTATTATACCGTCAACCAATTTCGTCATGTCAAAAGACGGCGCTAAATTTTGTGATATGCAGTCAATAGCGGAAAACCGTTCTCGTGCATGTTCTTACACAGTATTAACAATGTCAGAGTTTGACGTCATTTTTTGAAATGGAGATGTCTTATGAATTGGCAAAATTGATCAACAATACAGTACGTAAATACCATATTAGATTATCTGAAATATTTTTAATATCTATTAAGGTGTACCTATATTTGCAAAATATTCAAAGATGTATAACGGTTATGTAACTCTGTATAGTTTTTCAATGTATAAAAAAAATTCAGTTCTTCTAGAATATTTTATACACCATAAAATCCGGCGTATGACGTGCACTTTGAGTATAAAATATAAGATCGAAATTTAAGAATGTGCGTTATACACTGAGTATAAAAATGATAGCTTTAACAGTAAAAAAAAAAGAGATGAGTTTTATAAAAAATTAGACTCCTACGTAGATTGGAATACTGTTTATTTAAAAGAAATGACATTCCTTATGAATTTAAAGGGTTTGTAGTTCCAGAAGTATACTAGTTTTTCAAAATCCTTGTATAATATCACGAATAAATGATTTTAAAACATAAGAGCATTGCCTGTGTATATTTCAGGTTCCTTCGTAAAAGAAGGGGGAGGGGATACGTTATGTGGAGAATATATCTAAAAGTTAAAAAATACAGCTTGGAAGTACAGGCGCGTGTTATAAGGCGTATTTTATAAGGTACATATATATTTTAAAAATTCCATAAATCTATGGATGCATTGGCTAGAAAAATTTCTCTTTGATCCATTATAATTAATTTAAAACTAATTTGTTACAGTTTTGAAAGCACAAGATAGTGTATGATACTTTCAATAAAGCAATATGGCATTCTGTAAGCATAATTGTAAAGTATACATGCAATAGTGAACATATGTAACACCTTTATGAGCGGAATAATGTGTTTACATTAGCCATCCTCAATCAGTTTAAAAAGTTCTTTATTATTCAAATTTCTGAAAAATATAAGGACAAGATAGATATAGGGAAAACATATCTTAACACTATTAGGACATTATTTCCTTTCTTATTTATGAGACACGACATAAATTGGTAAATTTTTTTAAGAACCAAGACTTCTTTTTTTTAAGAAATTCAATTTTCTATTTGTTAAATACTTGCAAAGCATCTGTTTCCAAATCAAAACCCATGTAAATTCCTTATTCAGGACTCAATAGAATTGGAGCTCCCATTATTCCCGCCAGGTACGACTCAATGTATTATCTGTGGACAGTTCCGGCAGCTTGAGATAATGTGGATAGTTAATGAGGTTTATCCCTCTTTATCTCAGACAACCCAGGAACTTCTCCGTCGTTAGGATCAGGAATGGCTGTTTCGCAGTGGATGTATGAGATATTGTTGGAGAGTAACTTTTGGTCTTATCAGTTTGTCTTTCTCAGGTTGCTGATGATACTTGGAGTAGCGCTTTGTTTGTGCGGTTTCATTGAAATGATGAAGAGGTGAAAGAAGTAGAGGTATGTTTCGCAGAATAAAAGCTAATGGCGAATAAAACATATCGTTTACTGAAAAAATGGCTTAGAACTCTGATATAATATACTGTAAAATAAATCATAATGTATTTTGAAACTAATCATTGATTTTGAATTTTAAAAGAAAAATTTATTTTGTCTTTGAGTTATACATTGATATGAAAAATAAGACGAAATGATGAAATTCAATAAATAAATCCACACAAACACATACACACACGCACGCCCACACACACGCACGCCCACGCGCATGCACACACACACGCACACTACGAAATTTTTGGAATTATTAGACCTAGAGACTTGAATTTTAATTGGCATGTTCCTATTGTTGAGTAGAGATCTGCAAAGAACGGGTTTTGTGGAATTCAATTCTCAAGGGAAGGGAAACTGCCAGGGTTACGTGGAGTGTTATAGATAAACTTTCCAGTTTTTGAACTATACAACCTTCATACTTGTGAAACCTGGAAAACATGTTCCTTTTCTTGAGTAAAAATTCACTAATAACGGGTTTTATGGAAATCGACTTTCAAAGGGATTTCGGAGGTGTTTCAGATTTTAAAAATTTTCCATTTTTGAAGCATTAGACCAACAAAATTGAAATTTGGCATACATGCTACTTTTGTTGTGTAGATATTCCCTAAAATGTTCTTTTGTGGAAATCGACTCTGCGAAGAAGAAGGATTGGGAGCATAAAAGAGATAAACATACTTTCTTATCAGAAGTTCTCGCCCTGTCTTTTTTAAAATCAATATGCGGGGCCTATAAGAATGTCTTTCAATGCAGTCCAAAGATTAACACTAAGACTTAGATATCAATAATTTAAGATTACTTGGTAACCTTTGAGCAAATTTCTTTATTTACGCATTTAAAAATTATATTTTAGCATTTTATACACTGTTTCTATTCAAGAAAATGATACCAGATGAAAATTTTCATATATTATTCACACAATTTTAAATATTTAAATTTTTTGAAGAAAATTGGGAAAATTTTAAAATCCAACTCCTTTTGTAAAAATTAATTTTTTGACCTGAATTTTTTTTATAATATTATTATGGATGTTCTAAACAACTTTAGAGATCTATTTTAGAATAACTTCATTCGTTTTTGAGAAAAAAAAATAAAATGTTGATATACAGGCTAAAAATCAACGAAAAAGCCTACATGTCTTACATTTTATTCTTTTCAAAAAAAGTGTTCAGTTTATAGCAAAACGGATCCCTAATTTTATTTCATGCTTTATTTTTAACAATCAGAAAAAACATGGAAGTGATTGGTAAATAATTGTCGAAGGAGTAGCATTTTGAATGCACTAAGGTTTCAAAAAATACAAACTGAGAAAAACCAGTTTAAAGTTTATAATTCTGAAAAAATAATTATTATAAGCTTAATTAAACTTAAAATACCACTTTAAGATATTAGTTATACGTTTTTCTTTAAAATAATTGCAGTTTCATATTTTTTCAACCCACACATTTTTATAAATGATCAACTTTTTGAAAGTACTAATTGCACAAGAAAATTCAAGAAAAAGGTTAAAAAATTTTTTTTTTCTGTCACGACAGAAATTTTAGCTGTTGTTCTTCTTATAATATTAAAGTATTACATTTGTATGAAAAATATAGGATTAAGAACTGAAATTATAAAATTATTAATATAAAATGCCTTAATTTAAAAATTTTACATGCACACATTTCACAAAGAAAAAAAATGATTGTATGTATTGCCTCGGAAATATTCTGCTTTATATATTGCACATTCTTTTTTTTAATGTTATTATTTCTCTTTATAAATTAGATTTTTGTTATCAAAACGCTTTTTTTAGCTTTTTTTTTCTAAAAAGGGGGCGTGGCTGAATTGCCTAATTTGTTTTCAAATGAAGTTTTATTCAACTTCTAACTTTCCGGCATGTACAAGTGATATATCAATCGAAAGATAATAATGCAAAGAATAAGATTAAATGAAAATAAAAAAAAAACGATAGCTTTGTGATTTTTGGGGTACCAAGTCCTCTTAAAATACAATATATAGTCATACAACATCATGAAATACCTAGTGGAGTGGGTGGGTAAGGGCTAGTATTTAATAAATTTACTCCCAAGAATGATATTCTGCTCGCTTGCACATTTTTGAGGTCTGAAAATTATCTTTGTCGTTGAAAAATGGAGTATAATAGCTTCCACATACACTTAAGTTCTTTCACCACCCCTTTAACTTTGAATGCCGACGTCTATCGTCATAAAAGTGATATCTAACTATAGTAAAGCAGCTATTCATTATCCGAATAAAACCTTTTACAACACCCTTCTGCGTTAAAGTTAAGAGTTAATGTTCCCGTTGCAAAATCTGAGCGAAATACATGAAAATAGTCAGTTATAAATTCTTAGTATAATACTCATTAGAAAGAATGGGTATACACATGTAATTACTATGATTATAATGACATGACATACAAATTAATGTTTTCTTTACGGGGAAAGTTCAAAGCTATTCTACCTTTCTAGTTTTACAAATCTATTCACTGCATAGGTGCTATACTTCATAATACATCTCATTTGAAAATTCTTTATAAGAGTTGGTACCCTATTCGTCAAGTTCGTTTCATAAATGTGCCGGAGATAGGGAACAAAGAAATACAGTAGGGAACCAATTTAACGAATTCGTCGGGACTGACCATTTTGTTCGTTAAATCGGGTGTCGTTGTTGCTCATGCCACCTGTCTGATATAGTCAGATCGAGGCCCACGAAATGCATCGTGGCAATGGGCTAGATGTACGCCTGTAGTTGGCCTTAGCCTTGAGCACCATACAGGTAACAGTACGATTTAGTTTGGTGAAATTCCCGAAGGGACGATAGAACATTACGATAGATGGTGCCCCCATCTATATCCACCTCCACAATTTAGGCATGGAACTGAAGTGGAGGGAAATTTTCTCCAGCTCCCTGCACTCGTGATTCAGCCCACAAGACTTTCGGACCCACTGATTTAACGAGCACGTTTTGCGAAATCGGTGTAATTCAGTGCTTTTCAAACTTTCAAATCTTGCGACCCAATTTTCAGTCATAATTTCCATCGCACCCCCCTAATCCCTCCATACAATAACAATGTATTGAATTCAATAATACTATGCTTTGATGGTAAGGCTACAATACGACTTTAACCTCTTAAGAACCACCGACGTATATAAACGTCTTGATTAGCTAATGCAGTAATTGTTCCGGACGTATATATACGTCTTTCCGAAGCATGATCTTTTCCGTGGACTTCTATCCATAAATTTATTCCGAAAGTTTTGTAATGAAATAAAATTACTTGACAGTGTTTGCGAAGGATTTTCTTATTTCAGAGGATTTGTTTCTTTATTCCATTTATGCCCCTCCCCCTCCTCCAATACATACCATACGCGTGCCGAGATGAAAAAATAGTGGCATTGAGGAGTGAACCGAATAAATTTTAATCTCGGCAGTTAAGGGATTAATTATAAACCGTACAAATTATCAATATAAGGGCTAATTTTTGTATATAATAATATATAGGACAAGCTCATGGGGTCACTGGTAATTATTAAACTTGGTCTTAACTTAATATTGTTTACTTAATTATAAAATATATTGTGAAATGCAGATACATTTATAAGTGTGTTATATTAGTATAAATGTGTAGTTTATTTTTTATTATATGAGAATGTATTTTGTTTGTTTACTTTCAGTAAATTAATAATTTTTGTACGTAATCTTTTGTTTTCGACTTTTTAATATGCTCGCGCCCCCCTTGTAGAGTTATCACGCCCCCTTGGGGGGGGCACGCCCCACAGTTTGAGAAACGCTGATGTAATTCATTGTATCGGGGTCCGAACAAAATACAAATATTTTGATCTTCCGTTTTGGAAATTCTATAATAAGCAGTCATACAAAAATATGTATAGTTACACCCTCTTTATTCAATAGTTCAAATACTATTAGTGAATTATTATGCCCCATTTAATTAGAAATTTTAAACTACTGATTAATGGATGTTTAAAAATCTCTTTTGATTTTTGGCTCGAAAGAGTTCTTTTTCCGGCTTTTTGCAGAGAAGAGAGCTGCGTCCTTTTCATCTTGCTACATAAGGTATGTTTTCACAGTTTTCAAACAATGAAAAACATTAGGAAATGTAACAGTTTTGATAAGAATTTCATTATTAAATTTCTGCATCAGAGACTCGTTATTCATTGGCTCTGTCAACTCAAGAACTTCCTGAACTTCAGTTGCACCGATAGACAGTCCGTCATCAAATGTAACACAATCGTTAAAATCTTAAAATGTCCCTTGTATTACAGAGGAGGATGAGATAAGAAAGGAGCTCCCTGTCGTATTCACAACTCACACGATAGATTACACTCATGTGTGACTCGTCTTCAACTGTAAAGTCTAATAATGGTCTGCACCCCTTCCCGTGGAAATTTGCTATTTACAAGAAAAATCCTTCTTCTGTTCCGGACAAGAAGTATATCATTTGAAAAGAATCCAATTTTTTCTAATACAAGCTAATAAAAAAATCAACTGTTGAAATAATTCGTTTAATCAGGGTTTATTATTCGTTAAATAGGGAGTTTTACCTTCATTTTAATCTGGGAAAGAGAAAAATTCGTTAAATCGGGGTCCGACTATATTTCTTTACCTTCTAAATTTAGCTTTCTTCTGTCTTAGATACTTTTCCTGCTAATTAAATATAACTGTTCTAATTACTAGCTAAGCTAATTACTAGTTAGTAATATTTCTAGTTAATTTAACGTATCTCTTGTAGTTTTCGAAATAGAAGCACTAACTCTACTAAGAGACTGTATAAATGGTTTAATCAGATAGAGTGCATAACTTTTTTTCTATAACTATATACTTTTTTATGGCTTTAGCTGCTGGTGTTAAAAGTTAAGGGAGTTGAGGAAGGACTTTAGTTGGCAGCTGCATGCATGTACTTGATAAAAACCGGTTGATATTAAACACTTTTCTGGGTTAGTTAATATTACATTACATAAATCTGAACAATTATTACAGGTTATTGATGAATGAACTACGCAATTTCGAGTAAATGTCAAATAAATAAGAACAACACACCTGATCTGGTACTTTAATAGCCTTACTTCCTTACCAGGTCATTTGAGGTTTTAAAGGCCTGTTCATTTCATCCAGCCTCAACCCATTTATTCCTTTAGTGAAAAAATTGGTGCATAAGTTGGTATTTTTCTATTAGGTTATTTATGACTCAGTCGGTACAAGAGTTACTATGTATATAAAAAAAGGCATTTAGTTAGATGACATAGTTAAGTTGAAATTTGAAAAAAAACGGTTATTAGATACTTTTAAAAGTAATATTATATATATATATATATATATATATATATATATATATATATATATATATATATATATATATATATATATATATATAAAGTAAATGCTTTATATGTGTAAAAATAAATTCTTAGTTTTGCTTCTATGGATACTTGAATTGAATTTAAATAAATTCTTCATTTTTATAAATGTAAAAACTTGATTTGTGTTAAAATGAATACTTAATCACAATCATAAATGGAACAAAAAACTTTGTTGGTTCAGTTAAAAGTAACGTTGTTTGTTTGAACAGGGGTTTGAGAAAATTATGTCCCGTAACTTTGACTCTCCGAAAAAGAAAAATATTTCTTACCACCCTAGACAAGCTATTTCAAAAGAAACCTATTTTTTTTTTACTTCAAAATGGTACAGCATTTGATATTTTTCGATACATAACAGCTATTGCAATTTTTTTTTGTAAATCATTATAATTTTAATAACCAAATGCCAAAACATTACTTCTGTGTACACCAAAATTCTTAGAAAGGGAACAGTATGAACACGTGCGGTAATCAGTAACAAAAAGATTCTTTGAGAAAATCATTTTATTACAAAAATGGCAATTGTTACACTAAGCATCGACATCACTATTTACCTCGCTTACACTTGTAGAATAACAGTACCATCAGTCTTTCTCAATCACACTGGACCATCCTTCTGTTTTATGTAATGCCTTCCAGATTTCTATTTAAAAAAATTTCCAATTTTTTCCCCAATTCTTTAACATTGGGAGAAGACATATTTGAAACCCTTGACTACTAGAATGTGATTTCTAATATACCATGGAATCCTAGATTTACGGGATACTGACCTTGACGTTACGAAGCACACAATTCATTTTTCCTTTTGAGTTTGACTAAGGCACATGTTCGTTCCCTATGAAATCCCCGATTTCTAAGGATACTGACCTTGACATTACGAAACCTATTTCATGTTTCCTTTTGACACTGACTAAGACACATGTTCATTCCCCAGGAAATCCTCAATTTTTTGGGATACTGACCTTGAGGTTTCGAAGCACATTCCATCTTTCCTTTTGACTCTAAGACGCACGTTCGTTCCTGTTTCGTTTTACTTTCTTAAGTTAGTATAACTATTATTTTTATTTATTTTTACTTTTTCTTGCCAATGTGGCATCGTCATTGGATTTCAACAAAAGTTTTACAGAATAAGAATATTTGCCGGAAACCGATGAATACGACAATGACTCAAATACGAATTAATATACTTATAATGAAAAAAGGGACGAAATGGAACAAAAACGACAATACACTTATGTAACGCACGTGGAAAAGTTTTTTGTTCCAAGGAACATTTCGAACAATTTCAGAAAGATTTGTATTTTAAATATTATTTTTCCTACTTATTCTCAAATATTTGTAAACCAGACATTTTGTAAGATAACTTTTGTAATTTTGTACAATCCCAATAAAAGAAAAAAAAATCTACCTTATAACGTTTCCTGTGTGCTAGTTACACTGATTGTACACCTAAATTAGCCAAGTATCTGCATGAGGTTACAATGAGATTTTTCCCTTTTTATCGAAAGTATATTCCAGTGGTTACATGCCACGCAAGGGGTTAAATAAGTTTAATCTTGTTCCTCGTTATAATGCAGTGTTTTTATTGTTTCACATATTTTACCAATGGAATTTTTTACGTCCATTGTATTACAATAATGCATTAGAAATAGCTATTGGTCACTACTACCCACGCCAATTTAGTAATGGTATTGGCCACACCATTTAGAAATATGTTCTCCATTCTTCGGAGAGAACATTTAACACGATTGAACAAACACGCTGCATTAGTTGCCATATGTGTCTCTGGGTCAGTTGAACTGATTGTCTACGATATGATTGACAGTAGCTATGAGATAAATAAACATGCGATTGTTTTGTAAATTTATTGATGGCCATAATGACCTCTTTCAGGAAATAAACATTTACTGTTTGCAATGCGGAATTATTGAGTAGTTCAGATTTACTATTGCGATAAACATTTACACAATATTTTTAAGTTGTTATTTTAAGTATTCCATTTGAATTCGTTTAAATGTTTTCATTTTTTAGAAGGTAATAAATTTGAAAGATGACAAAAAATAAATGACAGTAGTAATTCAATTTGCTATGGATTATTAATTAAATTTGAGGCCCAGTGGTCGAGTGGTAGCATATCGCGCTTCCACTCCACAGGTCCGGGTTCTATTCCCGGGCTGGGCTAAGTCGACTCAGTCTTCCTTCCCTACTGCAGTGGGTCGATAAATGAGTACCAGGCTTGCTTGGGGACTTAAAAACTGAGGGTCTCGCTTCAGACTGACCACCTGATCGGAACATCTGCTCATGCACCTCAGCGGCCAATGGACACGTATAGTGGGATGAAAACAGTAGGCCCTGGCCCTCATGGGTTGTTGCGCCACTGAGTTTGAGTTAATAACTAAATTTACATATATATATATATACATAAGCAAGAAATAAATATACTATTTCCATAATTTTTGATTTTGGCTTTTTATTACACTGGTGTGCAAAACTTAAGCAACAATGTAAAAATTTAGTAGATAGCCATGAAATTGCACAAAAGGATGTCTGGAGATCAGTACAGTGAACACGTAAGTCAGTAGAAACGTCATGCGTATGCAAATATCAGGAACGAAACGTCAGAAGCGACGTGAGCGTACGCAAAACGCGTGATGTCGGCGCGCGCTGCTAAAGAGTAGAATAAAATGAAGGATGGAGACGCAATTCAACATATTCGCTGCAAGTGCAAGTGAGTCAGTTCGTGAAATATGGCTACATATGAACGACTTCACACGTGGAAGAATGATCGGAAAGCTGGAGGAGGGGCGTACTGTCACCAGTGTAGCTGCAGAGGTCGAAATCAACAAAAGTGTCGTTTCACGCTCTTGGGAAGCGTTCCAAACCACAGGTACAGCTGTTAATAAGGTTGGTGGTGGCCGCCCGAGGACGACAACTGCAGGGGATGACCGATATATTATCCTACAGGCGAAAAGAGGCCGACAGCAGTCAGCAAGCGCCATTGCTCAGCAACTCTGTACAGCAAAGGGGCGACAAGTGTCGCGGTTTACTGTGGCCAGACGCCTTCACAAAGGGGGCCTATTGACACGCTATCCTGAACGTTGCCTCCCGTTGAAAGTTGGCCACCGACGCCACCGTTTATAGTGGTGCAGAGAGCACAAAAACTGGACAACTGATCAATGGAATCGTGTCCTCTTTAAGAATGAGAGTCGGTTCAGTTCCAGAAGCGATTCTCAACGCGTTTTGATTTGGAGAGAGATCGGGACCCGGTTTTATCCCAGTAACATCAAGGAAATACACCGTTATGGTGGTCCTGGAGTTCTTGTCTGGGGAGGCATTATGCTGAACGGACGAACTGAGCTCCACATTCTCGACAGAGGGTCTGTAACCGGGAATCGCTATTGTGAGGAGATACTTCTTCCCTATGTGCGTCTGTTTCGAGGTGCCATTGGCCCAGACTTCATTTTTATGGATGACATTGCACGGTCACATCGGACTCTTGCTGTTGAGGAGCTGCTGGAAAGTGAAGATATCACTCGAATTGATTGGCCAGCGTACTCCTCAGATTTAAATCCCATCGAACATGTGTAGGATACTTTGGGGAAACGTATTGCAGCACGCTTACATCATCCGGAGAACACCCAACAACTCATACAGATGCTGATTGAGGAATGGACACTCCTACCGCAAGAAATGTTGCATCAGCTGGTTCTGAGTATGCGGAGACGGTGCGAAGCAACCATTGCAGTGAGGGGAAGGCATATACCATATTAAAGAACATCTGCTTGTTGTTCTTCCTGTTTGATAGACAATCATGAGTCACGATACTATGCGTTTAACAAAGCTTGTTTTTGTTTGATTTCATACCGTATGCATTGTATTCCTTTTTCAGCGCCGATGCTTTCGTCATCCTTTACGTACATAATACTCTCCCTCATTTCTGAATTTCATGTCTCTCAGATGATTTTTCGTGAAGTTATAGCAATATACCCACCTGTTGCTTAAGTTTTGCACACCAGTGTAATTTCTAACTCTGAAGCTGCGAGTGAGCTGTTGCAATGGACGCCTTGCAATTTTGAACCTCGATCTAGTGACAAGGACATTCTTGAACTGGCTCCTCATTCTCCATACTTCCACACATTACTAATGTATCTGTAAAAATAAGAGACTTGTTTTTGTATTATTACTCCCTTTCACTTCGACCACAGGTGCAGATTATTCTTTTTTGTATTCAAATGACAGCTAATAAGCAGGCTGTGATAATTTTTTATCACCTTACATGCCAGAATGGTTTTTCCTAAGGAAACTGGTTCAGAAACTATAAATTTCTGCTAGGGAGCTCTCCTACGGTCTTCCAGTGCCATTATTTTCCACTTCCACGCTTAGAGGACGAACTGCAGCAATTGGTTAAGAGGGAGTGGTCATTCATCTCTCAGGTTACAATTTGGACACCCATTGACACTTTACCTGGCCTTGTTATTGTGTGCATTAAACCAGCGATAAATCTACATTTTGAAAATAACATAGTGTTACAGTTCACTGTATCAAAAAATCGTATTGAAATCAATATCTTTTATTGTTTGATGATGCTACGGTGTGTGTGTTTGCTGATATTAATCGCAATTTACGTTCAAGATTTTGGTATTGCAATTTCACTCAAGCACGTCAATTGCACACACGCATATACACAATGGTAAGTCTCTGAAGTGAGGTTTTTGCTTTGAAACTTTTTTGCCTATGACAGGACGATAAGTGGTTCGTTTTCTCTATTGGCCTTTTCTCCTGATCTCACACCGCATGATTTTTAGTTATAAAGCTATTTAACCCTTTATCTACCTACGGTACTTATACGTACCACTCACTTCAAAATTACGTAGGGTGACCATTTTTACGAATACTGTGACGATACTTAGCAGGAATATTCTTTTAAATCCACTCTTCCAAGATATATAGTAGCACGGATTTTATGATGTCTATTTTAGCAGGGCAGGCGATTAATTTTATAGCAGAAATATCATTTTCATCTGACATTTGGATTGAATTGCGAAGATTGTCATTTTTGTTCCGAAAAAATAGTTAATGTCAAATGTGTCTTATTATTTTTTTGTATGTTAATAAAGACCTAAGAAAATGATTTAACTATATATTTTAAGTGAATAGTGTATATAATCAATTTTACAGTTGAACGTTTTTAACTAATTAATTAGCTCTAATTAATTAAATTTTCGAAAGCTGAGTATTTTGTTTATGCATATCCCTTACTTTTCAATGTAGTGATCCAAAAAAATATTGTATTAAAAAAAACTGCAGTAAATCATAATGCGGTAGATAAAGGGATAAAGAACATGTTTTACTATGAGACTGTTGAACTTTGTTGTTGTGGGACTGTTGCAATACAGTATAACAAAGCATATGTGACTGATCTCTAGTGATCAGATGTTGAACACACATTTCATAATCTGCGAATTTTACACCTTAATGAGGATATCCTATGCTTCACATTGCTGAAAAATTTGTAACAAGTAAACGATGCTTCTATTTGAATTTATAGCTTGTTTGTATTTTGATGTAATGTGCATCATAGAGGAAATTTTAGAAAGAATGAAAATCCATTTTCAAGCGAGGTGAGTGCATGTTAAATACACTCCGATATAAAACCTTCACGTATATGAGATGTGGAAATTAGGAGTATGGAGTGCCAATTTCCCCCCCTTCAACACGTGATCGTGTTTTAAAATCACGAGGTCTGTTGCAATAGCGATGTCTCTAAGCGTGACTAAATAGTAAACAGTCAATCAAATTGACTCTACCGAATGTTAAAATCTGTTATATTATTTCCCATTGTGTTTTTATGTATTTCTAACTTTTAGCTTTTATACAACATGAAAACATAAATATCCTATTTTGATGTATTTTATAAAAATAAATTCTGAAATCAGTGACATATTCAAGAAAAGTGTCATAGTGCTGAATCCCAATATAAATAAATATTAAAAAAAAACATTATTTGCCAGCTGTTGGCGCACAAATCAGGACTCCTCCAGAATTTCTATTAAGTTTAACATACGTTTCACTTTTTTTAAAAAGTAAAACTGTACAAGATGCTGGTTTACAAGTGTTAAACCAAAATGCTTATGAGTTTCGGAGTCTACAGTAAGTTGCTTAAACAAAAAAAAACATTTTGTATAAAATTTTAAATAGACGTTTATTTACAAACTCATCCTCCGTCACTTTTTACATCTGAACTGAATCTTGAATACAAAATATGCTAAGTTCAAACTTTTAAAGCAAAAATATAAATACAGTGACGCATGTTTTGTGATCAAACTAGAGTGAGTCCAGTGTGATCAAACATGCGTCCATCCTTCGCTATGTATGAATCTAAAAAATAAAATTATGGGCAACCCCTTCTTCTTCCCACAAGAAAAGTTTGCTTAAGACACTGTCCAAATTTATTAAGCATATAATTTTCATTATAACACATTTGAAATTCCTAGATGGAAATACCTAAAATAGTTCCCTTTTGCGTATTCTACTTTCTGTTCAGAGTTTCCATTTCTGAAATAATAAGATTCACCCGGTATTTAGATTAAAATTCAGTTATTATATGCATAGGAAGAAAACTAAGACGTTTAGGAATAATCTTTAATTCAAATTACAGGGTGTTTCATAATGAAGTATACACTTTCCCCAGACGCTGTAAAACAGCAATAGTCAAAGACAAACATCACTTCAGCAAACCGTAAGGTTGATGTACTTTAGAAGTTTGCGTCTAACCCCTGGCAGAAGTGACGTCAGCAATAGTGTGTGTGTCACGTGACTAATCAATCAAATGACGGTGTATATGTCGCAGGAAGATGATTAAATTAGGGATTTCATCAAAAATCTAAGGGAGATGATCGATTCACGCAAGATGTTAGAATAAAAGCTCTGTAAGGTGATTTCCCTGAGAAAAGTAAGTGATTCGATCAAATTCAGTGAAATGATGAAATAATATTGTCAAGAGTTTGAAAGTGTTCATTTAGCAAATATGGTGCATTATTAAAAGTAGAGTAATTAATACAGCAATGGTCATTGAATTACAAATTATTTACTCCAAAATAATTAGATAATAAAGCTGATATTTTTTTTTTTAAAAAAAAGGATATATGTAGTAGGATTTCAAACATTTTTTTTAAAAAAAATTATGTATTAATGCAGTACTTTAGAAATATTCTGCTTTATCTGTGACACCTTTTTTTCAGTTATTGTTTCCCTTTTTAAAATAGCTTTTTTTTCATGTATAAAGAGGACGGGTTCGAATTTCCTAATTTGTTAGTTTACATTTTCCAATTCAAGTTTTATCCAGTTTCTAATTTTCAGGCATACAAATGTGATTCATAAATCGAAGTATAATAATGCAAATAATATAACTAAATAAAAGTAAAAAATATGATATTTAGGTCATTTTGTTTTGGTGCGTCACGTCAGAAGTCCGGCGCTGCCTCGCAGGGACGAGAAGAGGGGAGGTAAAAGGGAGTGGTAACAAGAGAAAAACAGAACTCTACAATTGCTGACTTGTTTATTTCATCATTTAACTAAAACAGTTCAAGGATTTGATCAAATCATTTACTTACATAAGGGAAACGGCCTCAAAGAGACGTTATTGCAACATCTTGCGTGACTTGATCCTCTCCCTTAGGGATTGGATGAAATCCTCAATTTCATCATTTTCCTGCGACATATACAGTAAAAGAGGCTTTTTGTGTTTTTGAATTTAACAACATCGAATCCTCAACTACTGTTCAATAGCATTTTGATCACGATTCGGGAAAGAGCTTCAAATTGGAAAATCTCTCTAACAATGGTATGAAAATTTTAAAACTATGGGCTTTAAAACACGCGCAAAAGTAAAAGTCCTGGATGAAGCTCAAACAACATATCACAGCATCTATCTATGGACTTGATACCTTAACACATGTTTCAGCCGAAAGGGATTACCGGCTCGATGGGCGTCGTGTGACCATAGAATATCTGTGATTGTCTCTAACAAAACTTATAATAATACCGTACAATTCTATTACAGGTTATATTCAATATCTTGCATTGTTATCGATTTATAGTATATTTCTTAAAGAATCTCCCTATATATTTAAAAACTAAGAGGATTCTGTAATGGATGTGCGGTCCCATCCATTAGTGTACGAGAGTTAGAAGGAAGATTAGTCATAGTCAAAACAATTTATTAAAAATTCTCGACAACGTAACAAATTTCAACAACCCAAGTTAAGAAATTCCCTTTAGAAAAATATGGGAGCAATAGCGAGGTAGACGAGGTAATTGAAGATATTATCATAAATCAGATCCCTTACTCTTAGCACATCCTGGAAATACACCTTCTAAATATTTGAAGATATGTTCTAAGTTAATCTAATTCAAGCCCACAAATCCAATTTAATAACTAATGGACCAAATCGTCAATCTTAGTTATTAATAAAATAATCTACGAAGCGCTCTCGACTAGCTTTACGTTAATCACTAACTGCTATCCTTTTAGCTTCTAACCTCTCTCTCTTCGAACTTGAAAGTTAATCTTTAAATACAAGAATGATTCGCGTCTTCTTCTTCGGAGGAAAGTTTTCAATAGAATAATATTTAAAGAATCATTATTCCCCAAGAGGATTAGTAGGAAGTACAAAATATAGACTCGTTACAATTCTTATATTTGTTATTTCTTATATTTGTAAATTGAGAAGAATAAATCCGTGGAAGTTTTAATGTAGTCACAACAAGACAATGACAAGGTAATGGCTGTGTTGAATGACTACCCAATTTATCAGTTTATTCACAACTAATAAACGTTACATTAAGATCCTTTAATTTCAAAAGAAGAATGAAACACAAAGTCTAGAAATCTCAACCGTATTGTTTGAGTTAGCTATACAGACTAATTCCAGATGGAACTATAAATTACTAGACCATGAAATGATATTCCTCTACTCTTAGGATATATTTTAACCACTGACAGATTTCAGCAGTTTATCTTTGGTGGACAGGATTTTAGAATTCTTTGACGAAGGTATTAAGAATTTGTAATGAGTTGGAAGATACATACACCATGGCAACTTAGTAAGTAGTCTTCAATGCAACGAAGTAATTACTTTGAATTGAAACGCATATTCATTAGAATTCATAATATAAGAAAAAGAAAAGAGTTTGGGTGTAGTTTAACACACAATACACACACGCACATCATATCTCATATTAATACGGCTTGGCTTGAATATTAACAACACAGCGAATAAAGGGGTTAAGGCGTTAAGGTATCCGACTACGTTCGGAACCGTGATTTTCAAAAGCGCATAAATGGATAATTTTCATGATATTTAGTGTCACTTAGATTAGAATATATGCATAAAATTGTTTTAAGGACATTTTGACAAAAAAAATTTATTTAAATACAATATTTTGGCAAAAAATTAACTTAGAATAATCTTTTTTCCAAATGTTCTCCTTTTGTGAAAAATGCTTCTTTTAGAATAATATTTTGCTTGTATATAGCTCAGACCTCTCTACTGAGGCTCAACTAGAATTTTTGAAATATATAACTTGAAAAAAGGTTATTCTAAGTTAATTTTTTGCCAAAATATTGTATTTAAATAATTTTTTTTTGTCAAAATGTCCTTAAAACAATTTTATGCATGTATTCTAATCTGAGTGACACTAAATATCATGAAAATTATCCATTTATGCGCATTTTTTAAAATCACGGTTCTGAACGTAGTCGGATACCTTAAATAGATAATGCTGAGGAAGTTTCAGATCATTTAGATATCTTGTCTAAAATAAAAGGCTCTCGGTTAATGGGTCTTAGTAGCGTTGACTTAGAAAAGAGACATTATTTTATAAAAAAATATATAGGTTTCTGGTCTTGTGTATATATGTATATGATTACTGTTCTAATAAATAAATTTCTTCTAATTATAAAAAAAAATAATATCTTTCGATTATTAAAGTCTGGTTAAACTTATTTGAATATGTCTTTGTATATACTGTATTTACTTGAATCTAAGGCGCACTTTTTTTCCAATGTTAATATTACTAAAAATAATGCGCGGCTTAGAATGAAAGGCAAAACATTTGTTGGATGGAGGAATTTAAATCCCTCTCCCCCCTTAAAAACGAAAAATGTTCCCGTTCGTTCTGGTCACTTGCGTTGGTGACTTATATCATTACGCAGTTACTCTCCAGTATTCAGTCTGTTCTAAACATCGTTGTCTGTTCATATTCAGGACTTTTTTTTTGTATACGATTTCTCTTAAGCACCTAAACCTCAAAGATATCAGTAATAGCATCAGGAAGATTTGACTATAACACAAATATGAAAAGGGAGGCAATTTTATATGCAGAAAAAAACGGAAACAGAGTAGTGGCCAGTAAAAATTTGACATTAGTGAAGCAAATATACGTTGATGGCGTAAGCAAATTTATAAATTTTTGCTTGTAAGTGTTCAAAAGTCTCTAATAAATCTTTTACATTCTTCTATAATGCATTCTTTCAAAAAATGTTGCATAACAAATGCATTGATGGCATGGAAGGCAATACCGTGTGGGAAAATGGCGACGTCAGTAGCAATTCCAATGTCACCTATGACAATGGGAGTGACGAATTATTTTTGATACATGAAAGTGACGTTTAGAGTAACCGTAGGTTCATGTATCTATTTGAAAGTTTTTAATACATGTAAAATAAATTAATTTTTAACTTATTATTTCTCATTAATTTTTGTTTAAATTTCTGATGTATCAGATATTGGGGATCCTTTTACACAATTTTTTTCTGGCAAAATCGAGTAGAAAATTGGGGCTGCGGCTTAGAATCAATGGCAACAATTTTTTCACAAAAACATTTAGATAATTTGCAGTGCGGCTTAGAATTGAGTAATATGGTATATATTTGTACGTATAACACTTTCTAGAGGAAGTTTTATCTAAATGTACCACAGTAAAATAGAAGCCTTAGAAGGATTGTGACAATAAAATTTAATAGTTTTCCGCAAAATTAATGAAAATGGAATTGTTTTGATGTAAAAATTCTGATGCTTTATTAAATTGTAGCATTTTATTGATATTAAATTAAACAAAACGCGCTAAACTGAATCAAGCATTTAATGGAATATGGATTTGATAAAAATATTATTTCCATTACCTTCTCTTTTCGTTTCATTTTAACTATTCAGATTCTATTAATTTGATTTGTAAATCTTTCCAAGTGTATATTAAATGAAAAAAATTAATATTATGCAAAATTTATGCATAAAAGCACGTAAAAACGGCAAAGTTAATGAAAATTGAAATTCTTTATTTTATAATCCTCATTATTTAATCTTTAAATACATATTGTTGCCAATGGTCTGCATTCCAGTTACTTTTAATTTTATTCAAAAACCTGAGTGTGTGCGTTTCCGAAAGCACGTTGATTAACAAAGAAAATTAATCATGTGTGAATGCAAGAACCTGATTTTACGTTTGGCGGGAAAGATATTTTTTTTTGAAGTTTTAATGTGGTGGATGATAAAGTTCAGTGTGTTACTTGGAGAGATATTTCCTATTTTCAAGTTTACATAAAGGAGTAAATTATCTAATTTGGAAAAAAATGCCTTTCTCATCTGTTGTCAGGTATGCTACCAATGTTTAATATTGCATTTAAATTTTTTTTTGTATATATACTGTATGTTGCCAAAAGCCTAAATACAACTTTTTTCAAAACAAATACACTCAATATTATTTTACCAGTATTTCTATTTTTATTCAATTCCTCTACTATTAGCTCTCACTCTATATTTATTTATTTACCTTCGAGGAATTTTCAATCGTTAACAAAATAGATTTTAAAGCGCTTCATTGGGCTGAAATTTTTTATACATGATTATTTTGGATGACAATACAAAAATTACATTATAATTAACAAAAAATTATTGATTAAAACTAATTATTTAAAGAATTACAAATACAGCCACGTTGGCATCATTTTTGGCGACTTAGCGACCCTTTTGGCGACTTGTGTCAAAACTTGAAAAGGTTTTTTTCTCACGTTTTAAAGCAATCATTCGAACTGAAATTTTACATACACGATTGTTTTGGATGACAATACGATACTTTAATGATAATTAATAAAAATTCATTACCACTTAATGTTGTGATTCTGTCATATGTATATACATATTTATATTAATTGCATTTATTTAATAAAAAGTAGCTAAAATAAAATTTTTCTTTGTTGATCTAAGTAGGAATTGACTTAATTTCTTTTTATATTATTTTTGTTTTTTACGTAACCTATAACTACATTCCAATATAAAAAGATTTTTATTGAAATGTAGTTCAGTTTATTTTAAAATAATAAATAAATAAATAAATAAAATAAATAAATAAATGAAAAAAATCATGCATTTCAGATTTTTTTTAGGTATGGGAAATATCTTTGGTTTTAAACTAATTGAAAATATTTAAATGATATTGAAGCAAATAAATTACTATATTAATTAGAGGTGGTTAATTAATAGTCTTTTTGAAAAATTCGTTTTGAAATTTTAGTTGTTTTCTTGTATATATTTTAATTGTTAAAATACAAGTGAAATCCTTCATTTGTCATTAAAATACAAATTTAAACTAATATCAATATAAATTATTAATCAATACTGAAATAGATATATTTAACTGACATTAAGTTTCATGCTCAATCCGTATCAAGTTAAATTAAAATATTTAATGTAAATAACTTTTTACTTTTTTTCATGTTTATTCCATCTCAGTTCTATGAAATTATTTTTTCAACATTTGAAAGAAAAAAAGATGGATCTGAATAAATCTACAACATTATACCACACTATTCCCTCTCTATATAAATGGATGTTTTTTATATATGGCGCCTTGCTTCACTCAAACACCATCCAACCGATCACTGTGAAAATTGGCAGGTATGTGTATATTTTTGTGGAAAAGGTTTTTGTGCTATACTCTTTAATACTCTTTAATTCAGCTCCCCAACAGGACACGCTACAGCGTATCAACTTCTGCATCTTTCAATCAACTGCCAAGTTGCCAACTTGGCTCTTTCGCCAACATTTTGCTATGTTTCCATTGATTTGCCATTATAATGTAAGGAACGGTGTTGCTTGCGAATATTACAATTTTCACATAAAATAAATACAACAGAAAATAGTTTTAACGTACTATACACCCAGATATAAATTATTTACACTATTTTAAGCATTCATTACACAAAATTTGTAACAATATGTTACTTTTACTGAGCAAAGATCAGCTTAGGAAGGTGTTTTCAAAAATCGACCCACAAAGGAGTTACATAAGGTCTTTAAATAAAAAAAAAATCCTTTTTATCAGCTATTAGACCTACAGACTTAAAATTTAGCAACTATGATTTTTTTGTTCAGATGAGATATGCAAAAAGCTTTTTTTTGTTTAATTTGTAATTTACGTAAATTTAACTCATCAAAAACTTATTTTAAGGCGCTCAATTGAGCTTAAATTTTATATACCTGATTATTTTGGATGACAATACAGTAATTTAATTACAATTAATAAAAATTAATTGATTAAAGCTAATTATTTAAAGAATTACAAATACAGCCACTTTGGCATCATTTTAGGAGACTTAGCGACCCTTCTGGTGACTTGTGTCAAAACTTGAAAAGGTTTTTTTTCTCACGTTTTAAAGCCTTCAGTTGAACCTTAATTTTATATACACGATTATTTTGGATGACAATACGATACTTTTAATGATAATTAATAAAATTAATTACCACTTAATGTTGTGATTCTGTCATATGTATATATATATTTACATTAATTGTAACTATTTAATAAAAAGTAGCTAAAATAGAATTTTTCTTTGTTGATCTAAGTAGGAATTGACTTAATTTTTTTTTTAATATTACTTGCTCAATTCAACCATGTAAAGAACGGATATACCAGCTAGTATTGTAATAAAAGAAAATTTTGTCTGCGAAAGATATTTACTAACACAGTGAAAGATTCGCATGTTCTAGAAATGGCGATCCCAGCATTTTTTGTAATATATGTTGCTGCCTCTACACCCTGATTGACCCTCGCTGGCATTATTTCTCGATCAGGAACCAATACAACAATCCCTCTTGGACCCCAGCTTAACGGCCTTTAGCAGTAACGGAAGTTTATTGGATTACGTTGCATTACGGCCTGAGCACGTCATCAGCAATTCTCTCGGATGCCAGTTTTCGATTAGACCTATAATTAATGATCTTACAATGGACCCTTACACGGTTCCATTTGTACTTTTCAAGTGCACGGGGAAATTCAGAACAGTTTTTGGATAGCTGATTTTGAACACCGGGGAAAGAATTTCTCATTTCGATATTCAATCATCATGCAAGTTATTTTTTGAATGATTTGAGAGATATGTAGATTATGATTGATAATGTATTGGGAGTTATTTCGTGAAAAGTTTTAGTAGGGCGTTGTAGTTTAAAAGAACTGTCTTTTTTCGCATTTCGATAATTAATTAGTATTTTGTAGCAATCAACAGAATTTTTTTATTCATTTCAATTGAAGTAGATGATATTTAGTTATTAAAATAACATTGATTCTAATTTGATTAATTTTTTGATAGTTTTATATTGCTCTCGCACTATAGAGTCGTAGAAAGATGTTGGTTATAATAAAGAAGGTCGATCACACTTCATAGAAAAGATTTTTATACTTTCTTTTCTCGTTTGCGTTCTGAGATAAAACTTTGGCAACGTCAGAATAATCGTCTGTTAATGTTTTCTTTTGATTGAAATACAAAATAAAAGATTTATTTTAAAAATAGCTCCTAAAATAGGTAGATGGCTCGAAGGTTACGTACTGCGCTTTCTGAGGAGAAATATACGCATCAACAAATTATAAAGCGGTGTAACAATCTCGGTTATTGTATTTCAATATAAAAGGTATTTATAATACATTAAATTTGAAGAAAAAGCGTCTAGCTGAAAGTATAAATGAAAACATGACGAAGAAACTTCATCCTAAGACTGTTCAAACGCAGGCAACTATCAAGAGAGTGAAGTTTCTAATCGTAAAAGAAAATCTGCCCAAAAAAATTCATTGTATCGAAATTAGGATTGTCTTCCGACAGTGTACTTAAATTTAGGCTAAAAAAGATGTTTAAACCTAAAAAATTCGTGTCCTTTTTTAAAACATATTGATGAAAGAAAAGTATAACATGTAGAAAATTACATAAAAAACGCCTATATGCTGAAAAATGGAAATTTGTGGTGTAACATTTGATGAGGTATGGGTATATTTAAAGACTGTAATAAAAGAAAATCAATTTCCTATAGATCATCTGACGGGAATGGCGTTAAGAAATGACTTCTTCAGTGTACAGTAAAGTTCCCAAAGGGATTCATGATAGTTGCAGAATTTCCTAGCAACGGCAAATTAAAAATAAAAAAAAGACTCGAGTAAAGCCAAATTAATTCACTCTAGTATAAGGTGAATATTTTCGAACCAATTTTTGAAGAAAAAATTTCAACCTTATAAAGATAGGACACTGATAAAGTTGAGCTTCCTAAGTACAAAGTCTCTAGTCACACGTCTAAGTCAACTGCCGCTAATTTAGCAAAAAGCGAAAAAGAAAAAGAATTATAGAAACAAGAATAAAGTTTATCCCATTTGATGAAATACATGTAAAATCACCTGACTCTTCTCCAAAGGACTTTTGTGCTTCAGTTTATTAAAACGAGCCATAGGAAAACGGCATCCAAAAACACTAAACGGACTTCGGAAAACGGTTCAACAGAAATGGAATAAAATTTGCATGACGGTACTAAGAAAAAGTTAACTTTCATGAAAAATTCATGCTAGAGCTTTATCATAAATCATGGCTATCAGATAGAAACAATTTGTCTAAAAAATTCTGTATTTATTGATAAAAATTAACTATTAAAATCATTTCCATAAAGTGTAAGCGACCTTCTGTATTTCATGATTTCAAGTCACTAACAAGTATTGTAAGCAGTTGATACAGGGTACTTAGAATTGTATACCATACCACGTATAAATTTAAATATAAATAAGATTGAAATATAGGTTCTTATCATTCCTATTACCATAAATGAGACTAACGTGGAATTCTTAATCCACTAATCCTTGATTTTATCTCAACCACGTTTCTCCAAATCAGTATCAAAATAAAAAAATTATTTTTGCTGTAATATAAATTGTTTTAGGTAATTTTTTCTACCACAACATAAAATGAGGATAATATTTGTTTAATTTTTTTTTTATGTTTACATTATCAATATAATGGTGATTTGAAAATCGAGAAGCAAATACCATAATTCAATATTTCCCAAACTATCATTTTGATTTTAATAAATTGAAATAAAAACATGATTCTTATTATGATAGTATGAAATTTAGTTTTGAAATTTTTATGATGGTTAATACTTTACAATAAAATTGTTTCAGGTCATTATAACTAAGTTTTGAAATATATCATTCATATTTTAATGAGTAGTTTTATAAAGAAAAGTTGATTAGTCTTAAACATTTGTATAAAATATTTTTTCTAAGAAAATGGAAAATATAATTAACAAAATGGTTACAAATACATAAATGTAATTAAATTAAAATCTGAAACATCTGGTTTAAATTTAAATAATTAATGTATTTATTAAAAGAGTTTAATAATTTAAGAGATTTATATTTATTTAAAGAGTTTAATAAAGAGTTTTAAAAAGAGTCTCATTCATTAAATACTTATAAAAAATTAAGGTTTCTCTCACATATAAAAGTTTTTTTAATGTATATTTAAAACTTTTTCAATGATTATTATATTACGAGTATTTCTGTGAAGGTTTTCCTCAATATATTTTAAAATCTTATCTTCCAAATGCAAAAATGAATTAAATGTAATTCAATAATTAGACTATATAGACTCTTTCAGTAATTTGATTATTTGGAAAAATGTTATAAAATAGAATGCGCGCTTTTTTTTTAAATAAATTTATCGAGTTGTAATTTAATTTTTTGGAAGGAATTGTTTTAGTTAGTTATTTATGTTTTGAAGTTGATTTTTAAAATTCGTAATTAGAGTAAAAGGTAATTTTTTAGTAAGTTATTTTATTTCAAATGAAAAATTAGTTTTTAGAACCATGATTTGCTTTAAAAATTTTTAAATCTAAAAATAAATCTATACTTTTTAAACAAAATGTATAATCTGAAATATCTGAGATATTACAAAGGAGATTATGTGATTCTTAATTTATTATAATGTTTATATATATATATATATATATAAATGTAATAATTCCCTCTAGCATTCTTTTAAGTAACTCTTTTAATAATATTGAAATTATCTTTTAATTATTTGGTTCGAAACTAACACCCTGACCTTAATCGTAATCGACTAATATTATTACATCATAAATCCCTTTCCCGCCCATTCTAGTCAATCAGAACTACGATTATGTAATCATTACGCGCTTGCACTGTTGGTATAAAACCAAACTTCTTGTGTAATCCCACTCTCTTCCTCTTTGCCGTCATCATGTAAGAAAAAATAGCTGCTCTTTGTGTCTTCGTGTTGTGTCCTCCAAGATGTTGCTGTTGCTTGTCTCCTGTCCACTTTGCTTTATAATCGTCGCAAGTTTGTGTGTCTCGTCAACGTGCAAATGTACAGCAATTTTGTCCTAAGCTTTTGATGTGTGCTTCAAAATAAAGATGAACGTCCACTGAAGATGTGTTTAATGAAAACCTACTAACACTCGAAAAAATACTACACTCGGCCAATATTTTACACATATATATATATATATATATATATATATATATATATATATATATAGCAGTAAATAAATTAAAAAAGAAGACTATATATATATATATATATATATATATATATATATATATATATATGTCATGATTTTAAAGACAGAATCAGATTAAAGTTTAAAAAAGGAGATCTTTATTCCATCGTGTCGACATCTGTTCTGACGCTAAGGGCAGGGAGGAAAAAGCACGCCATGGCGGTGGTTTCAAGTGGATACACTTGAAAAACATATGGTAAGTATCACTGCTTTGAAGAGGGGCTTACAAGTTAATGCTGACATATGTTGACTATTAATTCTAACGATCTGGAATTAGACATGTTTATTGGCTAGGCCATATGTTCGGAAGAAATAAATGGGTGATTAGTTTGATACTTGAATATGGGAACGGAGAAAGATGAGTCAAGTCCTAGATAAGGAATTTAATTTTTAATCTAATTTAATTATCCTTACATTTGCCCCCCAATTTTAAAAGGGAGTCATGGCGTGGTTTTTTTCTCTCTTTACAAACTTAATCAATTTTCAATAAACACAAAACAATACATAACATTATTTAGAAAGACATATTAACACAGTAGAAATATTTAAGCAATAGGAATACTAAAATCAAAATGCAATACAATAAACGAAACTATAACAACAAACACAGTAATGACAATTAATTGATAAAAATGAATTTCCATTCATATAATTGAAGATTAGCTTGTCTAAATCTATTCGACATCTAGAATAAGAGCTCGCAGTTCCTCCTATTCCTTCATAATAATAGATTCGTATTATAGCTGGTAGATATTTTCAAAAAAATTATGTTGGAAAATAATAAATCAAACAATAAGATAGTAAATATAAAAATACATGAAATCATACAAATGTTAAAATAATAATTTTGTATAAAAATCTATTCTGGCGCCATCGTAGTAATACCTTATATTGTTACACACATTTTGCATATATGAAATACATTTTTAAAAAAGATAAAAAAAATATAGACACTAATTAAATGAAATTATTAATAATATGAAAACGGTGTATAAAACACAACTTCTGTGCACTATCCAACACAATAAACAATGTTTTATTTCATATGCGTTATAAAATATAAAAATTATAAGAATATAAGAGCTCTTTTATTATTTTGAGTCGGAAAAGTGGACTCACTTCAATAATAACTTTTAGTATTTCTGAAAACTTTTCACAATATTCATTGTAACTTAATATCGCATGCAATATTTTGAATCTTTCCGTAACCTTCTAAAAATACGTTTCATAGACAAAAATTCTTGAGTTTCTCTTGCATCACACATTCTCTAATAAAACTGTATCACCTTACTTAATTTTGAACACATCTCTCTGAGAAATCTGTGTCATCAACTCACAGATGTTCAGGGATGCTGATAAGAAACAATGAGAGGTGTACATATCAAACTAAACAAGTTTGTCCTCTTAATGTTTCGAGACATATACAAAATTATAATGATTGTATTCTCCCTTTTCCACTGTATAATATCCAAAAATAAGCTTCAAATTATTAAATTAATTTTAATTTTAGATAAGGAAAATTTCGAGAAATAGTGAATCCTGATATATGGCCGGTATATCAAAACACACAATTTCAAAATAAAAAAAAATTAAATGACATGCAATAAGATTACTGCTGAATAAAATAATTAACAAAACAATTGAATTCAATGGAGAAAAAAGAATACAACTTGACTTTACTTTTGTTTCTTCATAAAAATCAATATCTCTAGTATTAATTCTCTCATTAGTCATTTTTCTAAAAACTTAATTTATATCTTTCACTTTAAAACACCAATTTCTATCATAACTCTTAACTCATTCGACATCTTAAGATAAAATTATGAGAAGTATATTAAAATTTCTCAAAATTTTGTATGACTAAACCTATATACTTTGTTTTCTCAATTAAAATATAAAGAAAATATCTCATTTATAACACAACTATATTATAAAAATTAAGTACCATATCATATCATATATTATTCTTTTTCTGGTACTGTTGGTCCTTCCATCATTGTATCACTGGAACTAAATCACAATACCATTCGGAGAAAAACATATTTTTTATCTATTCTGGCGGAAGGGATTGACATCTTTCATCATGGAGTTTAGGGGATTCACGCTTTCCCCATTTTTTTCTTTTTCTCTCCATTAGAATGTTTCTTCCATTCACGGTAAACTGGATGGCCTCTTCAGCAAAAACAGAATATCGTTCGGCTGTAAACACTGCATTCTTCTCTGTGTTAAGAGCGATGTTCTTTCGGGGATCTCTCTCTCACTAGCGCGTTTCTTTTTCCGTACCATAGATTAATTCTGGTAACCCAACGTCCTCAGCTAACAAATCTAGAGTGCCGTCAGTCTTCCATAAAATTCTTCATATCAATTATTACTGCAGTTGGCTTTCGTTTTTATATTAAAATATTCTATAAAAAAGATTAGTTTTTTACATTAAGATCGTAGACAAAGATCCTGCCGGCTTTAATTCTGTCATGATTTTAAAGACAGAATCAGATTAAAAGTTAGAAAAAGGGACGATCTTTATTCAACCATTTGTACATCTGTTCTGACGCTAAGGGCAGGGAGGAAAAAGCACGCCATGGTGGTGGTTTCAAGTGGATACACTTGAAAAACATATGGTAAGTATCGCTGCTTTGAAGAGGGGCTTGCAAGTTAATGCTGACATATGTTGACTATTAAATCTAACGATCTGGAATTAGACATGTTTATTGGCTAGGCCATATGTTCGGAAGAAATAAATGGGTGATTAGTTTGATACTTGAATATGGGAACGGAGAAAGATGAGTCAAGTGCTAGATAGGGAATTTAATTTTTAATCTAATTTAATTATCTTTACATATATATATCTGAGGTGTGATACAAAAGAAACGAGACTGGTTCAATAAATCATTGTTCTTGCATAGTCAGTTCTTGGTGACATTATCACCTTCAAAGCAGTACCCTTCAGCATTCACATACTTTTGAATTTGGTGCTGCGATTGCTCGTAATATTTCTGGAATGGACTTCAGGAGATTTTCCGTTTTTGCCTGAACTTCAGTTGAGGTAAAATAAAGATTTTTAAGCAGGTTTTAATTGTAGGAAATAAAAAAAAATGTCACACTGAGCCAAATCAGGTGAAAAAGGGGGATTCCCCATCACAGTAATATTTTTTGCTGGTCAGAAACTGCTTGGTAGATAGGGTCGTGTGAGCAGGTGCATTGCCTTGGTGATACACAGGCCATCCTTCACTCCACAAATATGACATTTTGTTCCTCAGTTGTAGTAGTAGTATTGATTAACAGTTAGACCACTGGGAACCTACGCAATCATTACATTTTCATTAATGTTGATGAAGACAATTAAAATTTGACACGTATGCTTCTTTGGGTCTTGGGGATCCTGGATACTTCTACTGCATTGACTGGTGCTTACTTTCTGGATCATAGGTACAAATCTTTGTCTCATCACATGTTGCAACAGATTCCAACAAATTTTGCTCTTTGCAATGTGTTCTAACATGTCCACACACATGTCTTTAAGGTATCTGACTACGTTCGGAATCGTGATTTTGCGAAAGCTTGTAAAAGGATAATATTTATGATATTTAGGGTCACTTAGATTAGAAACGTATATAAAACTGTTTTAAGAATATTATTACAATAAAAAATTATTTAAGTACAATATTTTGACAAAAAATGAACATAGAATGACCCATTTTCAAAACATTCTCCTTTTATGAAAAATGCTTCTATTATAATAATATTTTGCCTGTTTGTACTTCAGACCTCTGTATAGAGGCCCAACTAGAATTTTTTAAACATACAACTCAAAAGTGGATTTATCCATATTTTACTACAACAGAGGGGAGAAATTTTAAGAAAAAAACGCTGATAATTATTTCAATGGGTGGTAATTCAGAAAATAATTTGAATTTTTAAAAACTCCTGGTTCAGACTCTCTGGAGAAGTCTACTTTATATAAACAAAATATTATTATTTTGGAAGCATGTTTTTGGAAAAGAACGTTTTTTTTTTTTAAAAAAAGGTTATTCTAAGTTAATTTTTTGCCAAAATATTGTATTTAAGTAATTTTTTTCGTCATTATGCTCCTTAAAACTATTTTATACATGTATTCTAATCTAAACGACACTAAATGTCATGAAAATTATCCATTAATGCGCTTTTTTAAAATCATGGTTTCGAACGTAGTCGGATACCTTAAGGCAGTTCTTCTCAAACTTTCAATACTGGCACCCCCCTTTTCAATCGCAATTTTTATCGCGCCCCCCTTATACATTAATAATGTACTGAATGCAATGATAATGCACTTTGACGCTAAAGCTACAATAGGCGATCTTAATTATAAACCATACAAATTAGTAACATAAGTATTAAAATTTTGTATACTACTATTAAGCAATAAATAAATAAATAAATAAAATAATAGGATAATTATTATGTTATTTTTCTTTTCTCTAATTTTTAAATTGAACGTATTGCAAAATGCGGTGGCTGCTTAGAAGACAAAATATAGATATATGCTAAATATAGAAAAATAACTCAGAGGGTCAATTTTTCTAATCATAAGCATTCCTTATAAAAACTTTGCTTTGCAACACAAGCCCATGGAAGTCGTTAATATTTATTAAACTTGTTCTTAATTTGGTATTAATTAATTAGTTATAAAATACTCTGTGCAGCACTGATACATTAAAAGTATACGGGCTGAAGTGCCCGCTCTGCACGAGTTCATTTATAAGAAAATAAAACATTATTGATATAATAGCTGAATTGTAAGGAGTGCAAACCAAATGTTCGACAATGTTTACAAAAATGTAAAATGATTTTTTTTAAAATGGTTGCACAAATTATAATTAGTTTTAAGCGAATGACAATTTTAAGCCTCACAGAATTAGCATTTATATTTGATGTTAAATAATGAACAATAATATAAAATTCCGATGAAGAATAACTTTATTATTTTTAATATTTAAAGTGAAAAGACTTCAACATGTTTTAATCCGGGAGCAGGCGTGCACTGGATACGGTCGAGCGGGGTTATTGAGTCACCCTAATCCTTTTTTTATAATTATTTTATTGTACACGATGCAAATCGTGATTCCAGTGAATAATTTAATTAAGAAAAAGTTTTCTTACTTACTTTCAAGGACTTTTCAATTTTTGTTTGGTAACAATTAAACAGTTTTGTCAGAATTAACGATTTCGAAATCTGTGCGTCCCGCGCGACCACTTCCGGGTAAAAAGTGTATTCATTATGATTATATGAAATTATAAAAAAAAACTTTTTTGCATGGAAAAAAGCGTAACAGAGAAATACATTAGTTACAACTTCCTAAATGAGAAACAAACATATAAGAGAGGGGTCATAACTAACTGTACCAATAACTTAGAAGGTTACACAGATTACAGCTATAACGTGCAGTTATTCAAAAATAATGACAGTGATGAATTTTTTATGTACCTAAATTTTTTCGATTCTGCGTCTGGGATCTGTTTTTTCTCTGAAAGAATTATATGTTAGGTTTAAACAGAAAGCGTAGTAAAAAATCTCTCATCATGCGATTACAGCAAATCAAATAAAAGGTTTTTTTACTTGGTTATAGGATCAAAGATAGCTGATTAGGTATTGAAGAAGTTTTTATTTTTGCTGACTTAATATCGCGCGCGTGCGCCTATAAATTATATCATAGTAAAAGTGCATTTTTTATTATCTCTGAAAATATTTTGTTTTAATTCATTCCAGTAAATTAATTATTTTTAAATATTTTATTTTCGATATGCTCGTGCCCCCCTCGTAGGGTTATCCGCCCCCCAGGGAGGCGCGCCCCACAGTTTGAGAAACACTGTCTTAAGGCAGTGCTCCACAGCCTTTTTATCGCTGCGGACCGGTCAACGTTTGATAATTTTACCGCGGCCCACAGAGGTTGGGACACGTTGATTGTTTATATTTTAGATTGTTTTGATTTAACAATTTTAATTTAGTTACTCTTAAATATACCTTCAAATTAAAATATAGTTACACCAAAAACGAATAAAAGTGATTTAACGTGGAATATAAAGTGATTTCCGTGGAAAGTTGCACAAATCCGAGAGAAATGCACCACTTTAAATAAAATGGCAATAGTTTAATTTTCTTTAGGCGGCCCGGCACCATTTGATCTACGGACCGGGGGTTGCGGATCACTGCCTTAAGCACTGTTTCTAGTTATCGGGCAGAACTTTTGGAACAAAATTCACACAAATCTTCTTCATGTGTAATTCACCAGTTAAAATGCGTCGAATATCTTCCTTCTATAAGTTAACCAAAGCCGTCACCGTATGAACACTTAATTTTCCGTCACCCCGGAACACATCATGAATTTCGGTAATGTTTTCGTCTGTAATCACTTGCTTTTGGCACCCAGAAGGTTCATTATCTTTCACGCTGTCCCTTTTCCCTGAAAACCACTTATACCCTTCCAACACACATGCACGAGATAAAGGTTTATCTCCATAAGCCTCAGTTAACATTTGAAATGTTTCCGAAGACGATTTCTTAAGTTTCACAGGAAACTTGATATTGATTCGCTGTTCAGCATTTACTTTGCACACTTTCCCGGCAGAATTCAGTTGTACGTGTTCATTGAATGACGCAGTCCTCCCTACTGGCATGGTCGGTCAAGTCGAAACTAGCCACATGGATAGAGGTGTGTGGGATGGCGTCAGCAAAACGGTTGTTGTCACCCCACTCTTTTTTTCAAGCTACACCCTGTGACGGATATATTCCCGTACTTTCATCTAATCCTCTTGGGAGAAATCTTTGGGCTATCAATTCGCTTTTATTCACAACCAACCCTTTTGAAGAAGGAACCGTGATATGTGTAAATTAAATCTACTATATAGTCACGGTTTTCTAGCTAGCAAGGAGGAGAAGGAGTTAGAACGTGATAAGATAGAATTCTTTGCTACTGATCAGGTATTATAACTTTCCACAGAGTATTTCAAATATTTAATAGAGGAAGTGACGATTGATCACTATAGTTGAATTAATATCAGATTAAGTGGGATAATAGATTTGTGATCCTATAAAGAGAGAACCGATACTGATAGTCTCCTAATAATTCGTGTATCTTGCTATTTATCTACATTTTGTTCATATTAAGAATATTTCTTCAGGTTGAAAATTATTGAATCAGAGTTGCTGTTTTTGTGAGATCAATACATAGATTGTTGTTGATAATAGCTAGTGTTCCTCCCCTTCCTCCTACATATCAAGATGGCCAAGACAGAGGTATGAATCCCTCTCAACACTTAGTCTAATTTTTTTTGTATCCCGCCTTGTATTACAAAGATAAAATGTTGGTAATTCAAAAAAATTAATGAGAGATATCGTAAAACCATTAACTTCAGATTCAAAAACCTATTCGATATTTTAAAAGAATTTTGTTAAAATACTATATCACAGGTAAATATTATAGAAACCTTTTGACCCACAATAGAGATGGAAACGGAACATTATTCTTTCATTTACTAAGCATAAATTTAAGTTTTCCCATCTGTGTTTACAAAGCGCTTCAAATACAAAAATTATTTTTTAATAATTACTACAGAGTGTTTCAGGAATTTATTAAAGCAAATTGCTAAGAAAATAATTAAAATTTAAATTACATTCATTTGATCTTTGTATAGAAAATGATTGTGGTTTTAGGGAGGGGGTCTTATATCTTCCCACGTAAGTTTGGTTTTAAACTTTGCTAAAAGATAAACAACTGAAATTTAATTTATTGTTGCAATTTTTGTAAGAAAACATGTGAGGCCCCCGCCCGTGAGGACATTTTCTACATTATCTACTATTTCTGCGGGGAAGAACGAAGGACCACTCAAATCATTCATTTTAAACCTGTTTATTAAGGTTTTAGCTTAATTAGCTGTCAATACACAACAATAATAACTTAGAAAGTTGATCTAGAATGAGAAGACGTAACACGTATTACCAAATAGTCGCGTACCCGACCACTGAATCTAACTTTATAGATAATTCCTCTAACACTAATTTACGTCTTTTCCTTACAGCTTATATAAAACTGCTTACCGTTATATCCTAGATAATCAGCTACTTTCTGTATCTGTTCTGATGTGGCTTTAATCCGACAGTATTCCTTATAGCCTCGAACCCACTTTGGTTCGTCAGTACGGCCTATTTCACGGAGTTAGGATTCTTCTAACTTTATCTCCAATCACTTTACAGCAAACTCTGTACTTAGCGACTTCACTTCCCACTTAACAATCACTTCTGCGTATGGACATAGACTCCACTTTACTGCTAACTTCCAAGATGTATATAATTCCTAATTTACATAACCACGTTCTTCTTCTTGAGTTAGTTAGAAATAATTGCCATTTCGGCCCCAAAGAAACCCCAAGAGGACATTAATAGAAATCGTGATGAAAGCCCCGTCACAAAGAAAAGTAATTTATAAACTATCAATAATTAGATTACTTCATTAAAAATTTAAGATTTTACTCATTTCTAGGCTGATTTTCAGGAAATTATTATGTATAAAAATAGATATTAATAAAAAGAAAAAAAAGAATGTATGGATACACTGATGTATGAAAAATTGTAGAAAATACTATACAATAATTTTATTACAAAATACTTGTAGCTACAATAGCAATGAATTAAAACTACCAAAAATGTGGAGGCATATAATTGTTCTAACACACACACACACACACACACACACACACACACACACACACACACACACACACACACACACACACACACACACACACGCACGCACACGCACACACACACACACAAATTCTAAATTATTCTATAAATATAATTTTTACCAGTTTAAAGATGAACATTTTATCTTTTCTGTATCATTATTTGTATTGAACGAAAATTTTTAAGGCAATGGTTAGTATTAAGAAATTCTAAATGAGGAGATGAAAGTATAAGGGTTGCCCAAATGAAAAGTTTGTGACGAATCTATCCACGATTCTTCAGCTAATCATTGGACTATCAATTCGCGTTATTCACAACCAACCCTTTGGAAGAACAAAATCGTGACATTAAAATTAACTTTCTATATATAGTCGAAGTTTTCTAGCTTGAATTGAGAGTAGGAGAGGAGATAAACTCGAAATCACACACACACAGGTGAGATTGCTACTGACAGGTATCATATTTGAATTATTGTGATTTAAGATTTATTAGGAATGAAGCTTTAAAGTGACGATTGTTCACTAAGATTAAATTGATATTAAATTAAATCGAATGATAGATTAGATCCTAATATAAAGTAGGGATCGAAATTGATAGTCTCCTAATCCTTCGTGTATTACCCTCGTTGTTCTGCTTTCGCGTTTTGCTCCCAGACATTCTCTTACTATTATTAATTGAATTTGTGTCGTGTTGTTGTGTGATAAATAAATAGATTGATTGGATCATGGCGATTGTTTCTTCCCTACCTCGTGGGATGCTAAATATTGCCATGATTTAATTTTTCGAGAGTATCAGCGACAAATTGAAACTCAAGGGATCTTTTACATACCTCTTAATCATATGACATACGTGTACACGATTTTCGCACATCCAAAAAATCTATCGACTCCAGCAGGGATCGAACCCGTAACCTTAGGCTAACAAAGACACGCCACCTCTAAGTCACCAAGCCGACATTTTTAGAAAATGAATTTCACTGAAACAGGGCTGCAGATATCAGTATATTTTGTTTTTAATAGATAAAAATGAAAGAGTATTTATATGTATTATGTTCCTAATACATAACTAGAACAGTTATATTCTTCACACGAATTAACAATTAGGTAAATGGGTAGAATTTTTAAATTTACAAACCAGATACTTACAACTGATAAAGAGAATTCAGAACTTGAGCTCCATAAATATAAATGAATATTTATCGTAACGTAAATCAAGCATAATACCGAAAACTTTATTGGATTTCATCAAATAAAAAAAATCTATTTAAAATGAAATTTTTTATTATAATTATATCATAAATCAGTGTGAGTTCCATAACAAGAAAAGAAGGGAAAAAAGCGATTTAACTTATTCATTCGAAATATAAGTTATTGATAAAATAAGTACAGTTTAATGTTGCTTCGGAGTTTGGAAAAAGTTCAGAGATTGGGTACTTTCTAAAAATAAACTGTAATATTTATAATGAATTATTAAATTCTGCATCATAAATTTGAAATGCATTGACTTCTGGTATTTGAGGATATCTCACGAATAAAAATTCTACAATTTTTTAGCAGAAGTATTTGTAAGTAAATCAAAATTATTGAAACATTTTATTACTCAGTCTGCTTAACTTTGTTATTTATGAGACTATTTAAAATGGCACCAAAACATATTTTAATATTTGGTCTTGATATATGAATCAGCAACAAATAATTTCTAAGCCTGTACTTTATGAAGAAAGGAGGGACATTACTTTATGAAGGCCAAAGGAAGACACATTTTCTACTACTGTGAGAAGGATGAAATTTATCTCTGTCGAAAACCATCTAAAATGGATAGTTAATATAGTTCCATTTTACTACTAATGTTAATTATAGTAATAATAATTAAACTTTTGCGCTTTCTAACGAAATACAATAAATTAATAATGCTTTCCGTTTAAAAATGTAAATGCAAGATTGTGGGTATCAATGACATTAAAAATGTGTTAGAGCCCAACTGTAGAGGGCGCTGTGAACGCGCGGGTATATAAGATTGTAATGGTGTTTACGTCCACACACCGTAGCCACGCCTTCCGGATTCCATGGACCAACCAATCGCCGTCATGCCACTCAGCCGAAAGAAAAATCCCACTCTCATCATGCCCCGCATCAAAGATTTGTCCTGATATGGGATTGAGAACTGTTTTTACAGTCCAGATGCCCAAATAGAAACACCTATTCAACGCCTACACCCACACACTCGAGAGTGAGACACAGTGAACGAAGGTTTGCGGCCTGTTGCGAGTTTACCGTATTAATGAGTAACCAGCATTTTAATCAGCTTATAATAGTAATATATTTCAAAAGTGTGTAATAAAGACTTGCTTATATTTGCAAAAAAGAGTATGGAAGTGAAGGATTTGGAATAGTGACTGAGTTATTCTATCCTGATGTAAAAAAACATAAACGTGAAATCACTGCGTATTGAATACCGGGTTCGATTGAGTCTACAATAAGTGGAAAAGCTTTGAAAGTCAGGCAGATATGTAGAGATATCGTACATTGTAGAGGTAATTTAATTACTATTGAAAAATAGCCTAGATGTTACATGAATAAATATTTTATGTACCCTGCACAGACAGACAGGCAGGCAAGCAGACAGACAGAAATTGGTTCTTATATACAGATTGATGTTGATTTGTTTGGTTTCAGGATGCTCTAGGTTATGAGAAGTAACCCAGAGTGTAGAGAAAAGTCATAGACTCGCAATGTGAGGCAGTTCCATAATTTTAAAGATTACGATGCCTAGAAAATCCACAATGAAATGATGGCTGTTTATGACATGATAGCTAGTCATGCAACATTGTTATGAGGTGAAAAAGGAGTTTTAGAATGGCCACAAGTCCTTTACAAATGATACAAGAAATGGAAAACCATAGCGTATGCTGCTGCAATAGTGAAGGACTTTATCTTATAATATTGAAAAGTAACCATCCTAATGATAATGAATTAATCACGGCAGCATGAGGCATTATTTATAAAGAATTTAACATTTCAAAAATGTCTGTAAGTTAGAGAGGATTCCATGACTGCTGCCTCCTTTTCAGAAGTAAACACTGTACGATTCTCAAGAGAGATATTGAATCATTTGGAGCAATACGAGATTCCTTAGGTGCCTGTTAACTATTGACAAATCTTGAGTCTATTAATGGATCCAGAGACCAAAAAGATGATCAAGGAGGGGAAGCCCTAACAGGGTGTAAAAGGATCATTGGGACAAACTTTAAGGGGAGGTAGTGGACATCAGAGTGATTTAGATTTCCATTGCAACCCATGGTTGGAAACGTCTTCGTTCGGTGCCATGCCAGAGGAAAGATTGTATCGCGAAAGGTATCCACAGACAGGTGCATCTGACAACCGGATATTTGCAAATATGCATTACAATTAGTCTGAATGTGGTTCTTTACGGGGTAATAGGCAGAGTGAGGCCGGGTCACGAGTGACTCGAACTCTCAACATGGTACTCAGATTTCTTCAAATGGTCTCCAACACATTTTGTTCCATGCATGTAACAAAATGTTTTGAATACCGTCACCCGTTGGAAGATGTGGCCCACCCTTACTATGCCTTTTAACTCGTAAAGATCCATATTCATACAAATTGGGTTGTAAACAAAAGCAAACATCTGGTGGTCCGGTGCATATATATTTATGTGGGCATCTTTCTCGATACAACCTTTCTGCTGCTCGTACATTTCCTTCTGCCAATCAATAAATCAGCTCTATATCTGCCAGCTTAATATTTGTAAAACATTCCATAGTCCTTTGCAGGCAATGAAGCTCAAATGACTGCGGTAATGCATGTCGGTTTCCTGAAATGCTCTTGTGAACAACGCCACCTAGCGTTGAACAAAGCCGTTTCCAACCTTGGGTTGTTATGCAAATCTGAATCCTTGTGACGTCCCCTACCTTTCATTAAAATTTATCCCAATAATCCTGGGACACCCAGTATACTCATCTCTCCTAGGAAGGTCGAGGTGCCGAAGTCTGCAGGGAAGCCAATTTGTTTGTTTTTTAGGACTGTATTGGAATGCTACACAGACTACACCTGGTGAAGGGTCAGAAGAACTCGATTGCTTTTTACTGCACACATCTGAGAAAATTGCATGATGATATAATCAAGAAATGGCAGGGTATGATTCCTAAGGGTGTCCATCATTTTTGTCAGATCCACTCCATTTCTCTGATGTCTTTTCGATCTTAAAAGCGAAAAAGAGAAAAAAAAGTTAAGTGATAGAAAAAGCCTGAGGTCGCAGCCGACTCAACGAAATTTTAATATCAAATTTCAAAGATATTATAGTATGGCTATTAGAAATAATATTAATGATCTACACAGAATAAAACCTGAGATTTGGGCTGTTTATTTTCACCTTCTATCTTCAAACGAGAACCCTCAATATGGACTGTGTCCTGCGATTATAAACGCTTGGTGCAAGTTTCAAAAAACAGAAACTGAATGTAAGGAAAGGCACTATAATCATAAGCATATACACCATAATGAATTAAATGAAGCCAATTTTTAGAGATCTAGGTGATCCTATGTTATTAAGAAAATGTTGACATGGAAAGACCCAGAACCCAAATGAGTCAGTTACTATCACCATATGGTCAGTGATTCCAAGTTCTACATTTTTGGAATTAAAAACTCTAAAATTAGGGGTAAATAAGGATATTGCACAGTTCAGTATGAGTCATGTAGAAAAATTAATGATCTTAAGACATTGTGATATTGTACTGTTATAATTGTGTCATGTTTCAAAATTAGATACACGTAGGATTCGTGTAGCTCAACGAAAGCATCTTGAGATTCTAAGAAAGGCAAAATTGTTATAAACAATGGGGGAAAAGAAAATTAGAAGAGTATTTTGTAGAAGCAGAGGGTTAAAAACTGCTTCATATGCTTCTAGAAAGTACTGAAAAAGTAAATGCTCAAAAAAAATTACAAATTTTCACTTTAAAGCCTGTTTTCTCAAAATGTAGTATTTTTCTTTTTATGTACCTTTTTCTCAAAAACTATTTACTATATAATCCTGAAATTTTCAGTGCGGAGACTTCTAACATGTGAACAGATTATAATGGAGGGAATTAGATATATCTAGCAAACTGTTTTAGATATGACTTTCTTAAATTAAATTTTAGGGAAAAAATTGGACAATTTAAAAAAAATTCATAATTAACTTAATTTTTAACAAAAAGACAAAACCCCTCGATAAAATGTTATTAATAGTACACATAACCTACTGTAAAAATTTTTATTAATGAGAAGTAAGTAGTTTTTCTGAGAAAACGGTACATAAACATACTCAATTTAACATGGGCTCCTATGGACTTGCTGGATCTTCTTAAACCCAAAAATACTTTTTACTGATTAAATAATTATTTAATGAATAACTGTTATGAATATTAGAACATAATTCCACATTAAAATAGCCAATATAGGTATGTATTAAAACTTTTTTTAGAGATATAGGAAATTTAGGACACACACACACACATTCTGTTATCATTAATATATTTATTCTTAAATCAAAATCTTAAATAAAAAAAAACGTTTTTAATAATAAGATAATGTTGAAGACTTGATAATGTTAATACATTTGCATGCTTATTAAAAATATTTCGTTATATTTATTAACGATGTGCATATAAATTCATACCATATACACAGACAGAGAGAAATTAAAAATTTCATACAATAAATACAGTTAATATTATTTACTTATTGTAATAAGTATTAGTAAATAATATTAACTGTATTTACTGTATTGATTCGGCTTGTAAAAGTAGTACATCAGTAAGAATAATACCTGGGGAAACATTTGAACTTGTTCGACCAATGAAAAAAAATGATAAAAATTAGATATTTTTACTCATTATGATATTAAAATAAGAACTGAGAATCTCAGGTGTATGCACATAGCATTATTTATAAGCTTCAGACGAAACTATAAATTTTAAGTCATTAGTTGTTTCTTGAAATTTCCAAATAATCCAAGATTCCCTAAAAATTACTTTTAATTGAAATTATTTTTTAAAATAGCTGTGTTTGCCATTTTTGTTGCACAATCTAAAAAAATGTAAATAGGGAAAAATCAAATTTAAATGTAATAAGAACAAGTGGTAAACCATTTTATAGCTGAAATTGATAAAAACATTTAAGTAAATTTGCTGAGTAATATTTATAAGAGTTATCTTACACACAAAAACGATGTTTTATAAACTGTGACTCTAGCTTGAAGAAAGGAGTAAAGTTTAAAATATGGAGAATTAAATTTATAGGATGAAAAATATAAATGAAAAAAATTCATAAAAAGGGGTTGTTTAAATTATAAAGAAATATTACTATACAATTTGCTAAATGATTGATATCTATGTTACTGAATTCACTTCCTATTCTAGTTATTTCATAGGAATTGCTTTTATATAATAGCCAAGCTTGAAATGATTTTTAACAAAGTTGAATTTTCAAATACAAATGAAACAATTTTATAAATATCGTTATATTTTAGGAAAAAAACAACAACATATTACATAAATTCTGGTTAAAAACATTTCTGTATTAAGTTTTTATTTACTATGTACAGATAATTATAAAAATAGAGAAGTTTACTAAGATATTTTTAAAAAGTTGCAATGTAATGCCAAAAAAAAGGCTCTTAATACTTTATTCTGGTACTGTAAAAGATAAAAATATTTTACTTTTATGTTAGGAACATAAAAATAAAAGATAGATGGTAGAAAATATGAAATATTGAGATATGTCAAGATAAAAATATGTGACCTACAATATTTTTTTTAAAAAAAGAAATCCTGTTTAAAATTGCAATCCTATAAAATTCTGAAATCTAACGTTGTAAATAAGATTAAAATTGCTACGAAACTATGATAAGAAGACAAAGTACGGCAGAAGTAAATCACAAACATTTGCTCCACTTTTCCATGCATAATACAACGAAATTCAATATTTAAAAAAAGAGATAAGTTTAGTGAAGCAAATATTGATACATAACTACTCAAAACTACATTTCAAAATCGAAAGCAACTACAAGCATATATATTTACTTCCAGCGAAATGAAATATCATTTCCTACCAAAAATTTGAAATCTCGATCAGCCAGAATAATCGAAATGTGTTTCTAGAACGACAACTCTTCCAAATTCCCCTCTAGGTAAATAAATGAACATTCTACATTAGGAAGATATTCCAATCAATAAAATACCATCCAATAAAAATTCTGTAAACGAAAATCACTTTTTGATTGGATTAACTTCTTATACGCTACTTCTTTGACGTTAAGGAAGAGATGAGTTGTCGTTATCCTGACAGGATATAAATAACTGCCACGCTAAGCTTTTTTAAATCATTCCATTGAAATGAGATTATGGGTAGCCAATTTTTATTCAAGGTTCTTGGTTTTTGCTCTTATTGTTTTCGGAAACTAATTATTGAAAATGTTTTGATTAATGCTAATTTGATTCGGTAATTTAATTATAAAAGTAATTTGTTTCATTTTGCGGAATTTTTCCATGGATTCTCTTGGGAATAATTGCAACTATCACATTCTTCCGTTCGATAAAATGAATGACATCTGTATGATGTTTAGAGAACTCGTATTCTAAATATTTAAATGAACATTAGTAGAAATTTGCAAAGGTTAATTTTCATGATATTTCTTTTTTGAAATTTAAATTTTATCTCACTGAAAATGATTATTGAAATCAATAATGAGTCCACAAAATACAATCTAAATCTGTCGAAGTTTGAGTTCCTTATTGCATCGTGATGCAGATTTAGAGAATGGGGTATAGTTCATGTGTCATCCTCGTCACTCGACCGTGGTTCACAATTGCCAGGGTTATCGCAAACAGGCCCTCCCTCATTTTACCATACAAGTGTGACGTTGGTAAAAAAATCAGCCAATACATATAAATATCCACCAAGAAAGAAGAAATCTTATGATTCAGAAATTTATCTATGTATGCTAGAAGTACCTAAGTCGTCACTAGGTACTTCGTGATGAATGATTACATAATGTTTTTATATTATTGATATCTAAGTATCAAGCTTTAAGTTTTATTCAATAAATTTTTATAGTTCTCACCTTTTGATTTAAAACGGAGAGGTTTTAAATTTCCAAAATTGAAGTATATATATATTTTACGCCCCATCCTTTCCTTGGAAGTTCATATTCGCAAAACGTGTTTTAAGAGGATTTTTACTTAACAAAATAAAAATGCCTGCCATTTTTAAAATTTGTCTAATTTCTGTTCCGGAGATCTCGTGATGAGTGAATAAGTATCAGTCGCTATTACCCCATGTATATATATATATATAATATATATATATATATATAGCAGTAAATAAATTAAAAAGAAGACTAATATATCCTAAAACATCTTAAGAACAAACCGAAAGAACCAAAAACATGGAACCATTACAAACCAAAAAAGAGAAGATATATATATATATATATATATATATATATATATATATATATATATATATATATATATATATACAAGGTGTGGCACAAAAAATCCGAGACTAAATGTGTATCTTAAAAAAAAGAGCTGAATTGGCAACAATTCATTTGGTGACGTCATCGCACGCACCTCCTCTGTCCATATGGCCAGTTTCGCTTTAATGGATAACGACAGATGGGAGTACTGCATCATTGAGTGAACACGTGCAACTGCATTCTGACGGAAAAATGCCGAATCAACATCAAGTTTCTTTTGAAACAGGAAATCAGCCCCGAAAACAATTCAAATATTAATCGAGGCTTATGGAGATGAAATTTTGTCTAGTGCGCATGTGTTTGAATGGCATAAGAGATTTTCAGGGGGAAGGGTCAGTGTGGAAGGTGATGAACCTGCTGGGCGCCCAAGGTCAGTGATTGCAGACCAAAACATAGCCAAAATTCGTGATATGAGTGGGTTCCCCCTCCGATCAGTGGTCAGACTGTTGATCAACACAACTACAGTGAAGTATTAAAAAGACCGTGAAAAAATTGGGATACAAAGGGCCCGAATCGGGAAGTGATGGATGGCTGTTGCACCACGACAATGCTTTCGTTCACATGACCCTATCTGTCAAGCAGTTTCTGACCAGCAGAGAAACAATACTGTAATGGGGCATCCTCCTTATTCACCTGATTTGGCCCCATTAGACTTTTTTTTGAAAAATCTTGCTAAAAGGGAACCAATTTTACCTCTGTTAATGAGGTTTAAGCAAAAATGGAAAAACTCTTAAAGAGACTTCTAAAAATCTCATTCCAGAACTGTTACCAGCAATGGCAGCACCGAATGCAGAAGTGTGTGAAAGATGAAGGGAACTACTTTGAAGGTGATACTGTCACGGAGAACTGATTTTGTAAGTACAATGATTTATTGGATCAGTCTTGTTTTTTTGTGTCACACCTCGTATATAGGTATGAATATATATGGTTTATATGGTTTTTTAATTCCCATCGATAATCATGGAGATGGAACATTCTAGAACAATTTAAAAATAATAATGTTATTGATTATACATTTAATTACTATAAATATACGCAAAAGTAGACTTTTTACTGTCATTTTTTTGATAAAAATGAGTATTTTTCAAAAATAAGAAGCATTTATGAATATCAATAAAAGGCACTTTGATTATGAATAGACCATAGCAAAAAAAAATTGCATTTGTTTTAATCAGGGAGGAGCTTATAGTAATTATTTTATTTAGATGTTAAAAAAGGTTTATTTTTAAAATAGTTTTAGATGATTTTATAAAATGGAATAAGGTGAGAAAAAATATGCGATACTGTTAATTTGTAGGAATTCAGAAAATAAAGGGATAGATAAAATGTGTGAAAGTGGATAACTTTTTCAAAAGGAATATTAAAACAACCACATGATAACGTTAAAAAGAATTTTTTTGGAACAAAATACCGTGTTCATTTGAGGGTTTATTTCAGTTTTAAATTGAAATCCCAAAAACTCTTATTTGGTGGGGTTTGGTTTTCAATATCAATATCATAAGTTGTTCTTTCTTCTAAAAAGAATTTATTCTAAAATTGAAAGAAATAAAAGGTTAGTAAGCCAAACTTTTAGAGCAACAAATTAATCTATTGATATACATTGACAGTTAAGAATTTTATACGTAATTAGGACTCATGTGATAATGTGAACAAGTCGTAAAATGCTACTAAGAAAGAACTATTGATAAAGTAGTGTCCCGAAAACTCGGTTAAATGAGGACCGAAGAGCGGCCGAATTTGTGAAATTGCCTGGTTTTCGGGAACGGGATTAAAAAAGAATAAGTACGAGTGTTTCCTCAGAAAATATTGTACCACAATTGTATGTATTTCTTGTTTGAGAATACAGCAGAAAATTGACTGCCCAAACAAAGGAAAAGCACGTACTTTTTGAAAGCATATAGCACTTACTAATGATGGGGCTTTACGGAGTTTTCTATTAATCCTCTTGGGGAATCTTTGGGGCCATCAATCATCCCTCTCAAGAAGAAACCTTGATATGCAGATTAACTACACTGCTGGCCACCGTAAATGCAACACCCTGAAGGAAGCATGCAAATAACATGAAATTTACAACATGCACTAGCGAAGGTGGGATATGCAAATGATTAGAATTTCAGCGCGCCTGTTGCGCCACCTCAAAGCGCTATTTAAGTCTTGGAGATTTCGACGATTTCAAGTTCGGCAATTGTGTTTTTCTTGTGTTTTTTTCAAAAACGATCAGTTATGTCTCGTAGAAAACAGCGATCAACTTTTGATCAAATATTCGAGTTTGACAGAGGAAGGATAGTGGCCTACCGAGATTGTGGATTATCTTTCAGGGAAATCAGTAGTCGTGTTGGACGAAACCAAACAATTGTAATGCGGATATGTGACCGTTGGATGCAGTAGGATACGACTGACTGACGTGGTCGATCGCATCCACCTCAGTGCGCCACTTCACGTGAGAACAGGCAAATTGTGCTCATGGCAGTGACGGATCGCTCAGTCACATCACGAACCGTAGCACAGCACATTGAGTCTGTAACGCACCATTCAGTGTCTGCGCGTACTATTCGACGCCGTTTACAGCAGAATGGTCTGTCCGCAAGACGTCCATTGTTGGTCTACCCTTGACGCAGAATCACAGACGTCTCCGCCATCAATGGTACGATGAAAGAAGGACGTGGGCAGCAGAATGGAATTAAGTTGTCTTTACTGACGAGTCACGCATCTGTCTGCAACATCACGGTGGTCGGATTCAAGTCTGGAGACACCGTGGAGAGAGGATGCTGAACAGTTGCGTTATGCACCGCCACACTGGTCCTGCAACGGGTATTATGGTATGGGGCGGTATTGGCACTCCTCTAGTACGCATTGCCGGTACTTTAAGCAGCCAGCGCTACATCTCCGAGGTATTGAAGGCAGTTGTCCTTCCTTACCTTCAGGGCCTGGCCACAGCCATATTTCAACAGGATAATGCGCGACCACACGTGACACGCATTGTCCAAAGGTTCTTCGTCAACCACCAGATTGAACTGCTTCCCTGACCGGCTCGCTCTCCGGATCTTTCGCCGATAGAAAACACGTGGTCCATGGTTACTCAACGATTGACCCAGATTACACCCCCAGCTGCCACACCAGATCAACTTTGGCAACGTGTGGAAGCTGCTTGGTCTGCTGTACCCCAAGAACACATCCAAAGTCTCTTTGAATCAATGCCGAGGCGTGTGGCAGCGGTGATCTCCAACAATGGCGGCTACTCTGACTACTGATTCTGGCAGGAACCACACTTCACAGAAGTCTATAAATTTAATGATTTGATACTTGGTCAACATGTTATCTACAAAATAAATTTTGTTGTGCTATCTGTTATCTTTCTTGGTGTTACAATTATGGTGGCCAGCAGTGTAGTATATTTATATATATATATATATAGTGGATGTTTAGTAGTAATCGACGAGAGAAAAAGAAGGAAAGGAAGCTGAGTTACTGAACGCAGTGCGGTTACGGTAAGGATCTGAATTTAGACGCGTGATTATAAAACGGGCTTTAGCTATTCAAATAAATTAAAGAAGTTAGGATTCATAGGATAACCTTAAGTAAAGTTAAGCGATTAGGATTCCATGCGGTTGTTCACATAGGGATTTAAGGTATAGTTATATCACTCTGGATTTTCCCTCTATAGTAAGCTTGTCTTAGACTATTATATTTGATAATAATAAATTGGATTTTTCATGGCTATCTTGGGTCATCAATCTTTACCCCCTACAGATTTAGGTCGAGTAGATGAAGAGATAGCTTCCCCAGTTGGGAGGCTATCACACATTAAACTGAAAGAATTAATGAATACATTGTATAGAATAATTAACGTGATCAGACACATCTCAGAAAAAAATCTTTATGAAAATTAAGGAGCCGACTTTGCAAAAACTGGTTAATTTTTTTAAAAAGAAATGCGTCTCGTCGTCTTCCGTACTGCACTCTGCATTTTGCTGCTTCATCACGAAGATGACGAAGGAACATTAACCGTCTCACCTTGTTGTTCAAAATACTGAAGGGCGGTTTCGACATCCTTTAGTCCTCTATTACGTGATATTTTAGGAGTTTGTACGACGTCCTAAATGTTCTAGTATTTTTTCATTAAATGTGACAGTAGGAATAATTTCTACTACGGACATAATGTCTTGCTCGGTATCGTTCTGGATCTTCGACTAGTGAGTAGCATTTCTTTCCCGGGACATGTGTATGTAACAAAATGTAATTATGTCTTTTTCTGTAAGAAAAAATAGTAATTTCATAAACTAGAAATCAGTTGCGCAAAAAAATATCTTAAATACAAGAGTTCATATTTTTAACATGCGTGATCATTACTCCGAAGTCCAATGGTTGAGTGGTTGTGCATCGCTCCTCTACGCCATAGATACGTGGTTCAAACTCCAAGTTGGGCAAGGTTGAGTAAACCTTTCATCCCTTCAGTGGGTCAATAAATGAGTATCAAGCTTGCTGGGGGCTTCCACGTCAGTCTGACCACATGACCGGAACATCTGCTCATTCACCTCAGGGCCTAAGGTCACGTTTACTGAAATAGGTATAGTAGGCCTCGGCCCTCATGGACTGTTGCGCCACTGAGTCAAGTTATTATCATTACTCCAGTGGCAAAAGTTTTCAAGTCTTTATTAATATTTATCTCTTAGTAGCAATATTTGAAAAATAATTGATTCAGGAAAGAATAAAAAATAATTGAAAATCGGTCCTCAAACAAGAAACTGGGTGAAGCTTTGCCAACAATTTTTCAGACATCAGTTGAAGCTGGGAGAGCATTTTCTATAGTAGGGTTATTCATAATAAAGCTAAGAACTAAGTTGAGTGGCAAAAGATATATATATATATATATATATATATATATATATATATATATATAGATAGATTGCTTATATTTTCTCAAATCACACTTTAAAAAGGAATAATTAACATATCTTATATTTTTTGAATTTTTAACTAAATACAGTGGGTGATCGGTTAACGAACACATTCGGATAACGAACACTTTCACGAAAGATTTTTTTTTGTGTTTGGACAACGAACACATATTCGGAGGTGATCAGGGAGACACCCCGTGAAATTATGGATGAAATTTTGACAACTGCTAGAAATCTGGAATTGGAGGTGAACGAGAGGATGAGACACATAGAAGAGCTCATAATGGGGCATGAAGATGAACTGACGATAGAAAAACTCTAAGAAATTTTGAATGATGAACACCAAGAAACAAAACGAAATGTGTCTCCTTCTGATCAAGAGGACCAATGCCGACATCTGCCATTAAAGATCTTTTGAAAATGTGGGAGGCTGTCAGAGCAATGGTCTTAGAATGGCACCCAAACCAAGCTGTTGTCAGTAGGATTGGAAATCTTTACAACGACAATGCTATTAATTACTTCCGGAAAATTTTGAAAAAGAGAGAAAAGCAATCGACATTGGACATGTTCTTCAACGCCCCATAAGCAAAAAATGAAAAAGACTGATTAATATGCAAGACTATATGTATGCATTATTTTTTAAAAAAACTTACTAAGAAATTATACGTTTTTTAAAATTTAATTTTTGGGGTCTGCAGAACGAATTAATCGATTTCTCATAAAAGTGTATGGTGAATCGATGATCGGTTAACTAACAGTTCGGATAGTGAACACAGTCTTGGAACGGATTATGTTCGTTAACCGATCACTCACTGTATACAAATTATTATAAATTTTAGAATTTATATGTATTCTCATTTTATATAATTTTTAATGATATTAATTAATTGTTATTCAATTTTTTTCGAAAATTTGATGTATTCCCGGGAAAGGAAAAAGCCGGGAACTCAGAATCCCTACTTGTGAGGGTGTTTCCGAGTTATCCGGACTACCGGATTATCGAATGCCGAGTTTTCAAACCTCTACTGTGTTACGGAGTATTTTGTATTTATATTCTTTCTCTTTTAAATTAATTCTTAAATTTAAGCTCATGAACACACTTTTTAAAATTTGTTAAAAGAAAAGAATTCTCAAATTTTACTCATTCAAAGAAAATTTAAAAATGAATGTAAATCTTGATGACTAAAATAAATAATGATTATTGAGCATTATATTAGGGGAAATAAGAGAAGAAAAGAGCAGTTTGTTTCTCACAAAGATAAAAATAACACAATCTATACGTTGAAGGAACAAAATGTCTTTCTTTTTGTCCTCGTACAAAAGAAAAAAAAGACACTGTGAGTTCTACGTTATTAAAAAACGATTCAATGACAGATAAGGAAACTTTCCAACAATTTATCGCTTCACAGGCTTTTTGAGCTCATAAATAATTAAACTTTGCTGTCACTTTAGTTTTATTCATCGAATAGTTTAAGCTACATCAGTAAAGAAATCTTAGTATAAAGTGTCATCATTTATTTATTCAAATGATAAATGTCCAAGTAGAAACAGTTTTTTAAAAACTAATTTGTTATTTCTGTGTTCAAATAAAAGTTAACAGCTTTTATGCTGTAATTAGTATTAAATGGATATTGTGGTAAGCTAATACAATCTTTTAACAGAATAACTGATAAATAATAGAAAACCATACACTTTTAAAGGATATTTCCTGCAGTTTTCATTTTCTAAGCACAGTATAATTTTTTAAAATCTGATATCGGTTTTTTCAATAATCTTCGAAAACTTTTCCTTTATGTAACTCATTTATTTAGTATAGTATAGTCCCAAAAACTCGGCCTAATTAGGACCGAAGGGGTGGCCGAGTTTGTGAAAATGCCGTGTAATTGAGAATGGGATTAAAACAAGTAATATAAATTTTTTTTAAGTCAAAAAATTCCTACTTAGATCGGCAAAGAAAAATTTTATTTTAGCTACTTTTTATTAAATAGTTACAATTAATATAAATATGTATATAAATATGACAGAATCACAACGTTTTAAGCGGTAATTAATTTTTATTAATTATCATTAAAGTATCGTATTATCATCCAAAACAATCGTGTATATAAAATTTCAGTTCAACTGAATGCTTTAACACGTGAGAAAAAAACCTTTTCAAGTTTTGACACAAGTCGCCAACGTGGCTTTATTTTTAATTCTTTAAATAATTCGTTTTAATCAACTAATTTTTTTTAATTATAATTAAATTCTTTTATTGTCATCCAAAATAGTCATGTGTATAAAATTTCAGCTCAATTGAGCGCTTTAAAATGTATTTTATTAACGATTGAAAATTCCCCCAAGATAAATAAATAAATAAAAAAATAAATAGAGAGTGTGAACTAATATAAAAGAATAAGTAAGTGTTTCTTTAGAAAATTTTCTATTGCACTTATAGGTATTATTTCCTTGAAAATACAATAGAACCAAAACTGCCAAAATACCTTTAACCCGGGAACGGCCTCCTTGGGGCACACAGTCACTCCAGGTGCACGAAATCGTTAGTTCAGGGGAAACTGTTACCAATGACCTTGACAGTATCCCCCTATATAACAGTCTTCATGGGAACTAAAATGTATCCCATATTTCCTAAAGAATTCCATCAAGTAAAATATGAAGCCGCAAGTGTTCTACAAGACACTCTGTGCCCTGTAAAAAAGACCCAAGCAAGAAAAAGTTCAACATGCTGTTTGGCAATCGTCAAAGGACAATAAAACTACAATAACTTGAACAAAATATGACAATTTTGCCTGCAAATAACATTCCTGTAATGTTAGTGAAAAGTGTCAGTGAATTGTGTCCTTTATTACTGTCACATGCATTTGAAACTTCTCGGTTCAATTTAATTTATATTTTTTCTCGAATTATCAAAGGAAAATTTAAAAGTCGTTAAGAGTAGTAAGTATACTTTCTCTTAATTAAATTATTCACAGGTATTACGATTTTTATCGTGAATAATAAAAATAATTGTAAGAAAAGGTATTTATCAAAGAAAAGGCACGTTCAGTATGAAGGCATGAAAAATCTATCACATGAAAAAGAAAATTAATGAATCTAATATATATTATAAATGTGAAAGTTTGTGAGGATGTTTGTGGGTCTTTCACGCAAAACAACTGAATTGATTTTAATGAAACTTTACAGTAATATAGCTTGTACATCAGAATAACACACAGGCTATAATTTATAGCATAGGTTATAATTCATAAAAATTTGTAAAAAGTGTCAAAAATTTAACGATATTTGTCAAGTAAGTAGGAAAAAATTCTGGCATCTGCAAGAAAATCTGGCTTGCGCTGCAAAAAAGCCCACCACAGCCTATATCTATCTTTTGTTTGTGAAAAACTTTTTGTTTTGGCTACGCAAGGGGCTCGCTTGTAATTAATTCCTGTGATCAGCATAATGCCTATTTTTTTATTTCAGAACAAAACTAAGTTTTGAAGGGAGAGGTTGTTATAAATCTCTCTTTATTTTAATGTTTTTTTTTTTATGATTTTATTATACACATTTGGTAGTAAGAAATTGATCTTTTTTCAAAATAAATGCTTTTATCGGTTCTGATACTTAAAGTAAATAAACTTTCTCTTTCACACTGCATCATTTGGACAAATTTTCAAAATTTGTTTGTGGTTAGTAGTTAATTATAACGCTATAATTTTAATTAAATAGGCAGATATTGCGTTTTTAAGTATAAAAATAATTATAACTACTGTACTGTATTTTTTGGAGTGTGTGAGTGAATATTAACGTCACACTGTTCAGCTACACGAGGGCTTTTGGCAACGTATCACGTAATTTTGAACCATGGTGAAGTGACGTGGACGACACCTGAGCTGGCACCCCCTTCTCCTAACTACCACACCACACCAACTTAGAAGGAATATTCTACCAATACTTCGCAGGAATATTCTTTGAAATCCACTCTTCCAAGATATATGGCAGCAAGGGTTCTATGATGAGTATTTTAGCGAGGAAGCCGAATAGTTTTGTAGCAGATATTGCGTTTTCAGCTGACAGCGTTTTCAGCGGATTGCAAAGATTATTATTTTTGTCCCGAAAAAATAGTTAATGTCAAAATTTAAGAGTCTTATGTTTTTGTATGTTAGTGAAGACCTTGGAAAATGATTTGACTACTTATTTTAAGTGAATGGTATATATAATTAATTTTACAGTGGAATATCTTTAATTAATTTATAAGCTCTAACGGATTAAATTTTCCAAAGTGGAGTATTTTGTTTATGTATATCCCTTAATTTGTAAATGTAGTGATCCAAAAAAATATTGTATGAAAAAAAACTGCAGTAAATCATAATGCGTTTGGATAAAGTATTAAAGTGCATTTCTCCCCTACACGGCGGGTCTTACAAAGCTCTAATAAAGCTCGAGCTACGAAAGTAGCTAGGCATTTGCCAACTTGACTCTATCGTTAACATTTTGCTATGTTTTTCACTGAATCGCCATTAATTTAAGAAACGGCGTTGCTTGCGAATATTTCAATTTTAAAATAAAATAAATACAACAGAAAGTAATATTAATGTATTACACTTTCAGATATAAATTATTTACACTACTTTAAGCGTTCATTACGCAAAACGTTTAACAATGTGTTACTTTGGTGATCAGAGATCAGCTTAGGGAGGTATTTTGAAAAATCGACCCTCAAGAGTGTTGCGAGGAATTATAAATATAAAAAATCCTTTTTATCAGCTATTACATCTACATACTTAAAATTTAACAAAGGCGTTTTTTTTTCTTTTTTTTTTTTTGTTTAGCTGAGATATGCAAAAAGCTTTTTTTGTTTAATTTGTTATTCACATAAAATTAACTCATTAAAAACTTCTTTTTCCTTCAATCTGTGTTGTTTAATTTTTCAGTTTACCCGTTCTTCGCACGGGTATACCAGCTAGTACATAATATACAGTAATTTACCTGAACAGACACACATCTCAGGAAAATACTTTTTGAAGTTATAAAGCTGTCTATAATGAAAATTAAGTAGCCAACTTTGCTAAAACTGGTTATTTTTTTTATAGAAATGTTTAATATTTTGTTGCTTGCCGTAATGCATTTTCCGCTTTACTGCTTCATCACGAAGACGACGAAGGAACAGTGAGTTCATTACCGACGCACCTTGTTGCTCAAAGTACTGAAGGATGGCTTCGACAGCCTTTAATCCCTCATTATATGATAGTTGAGGAGATTGTACGGTGTACTCAAGTCTAACTTCATCATTTTGCATCACTTTTTCATTAACTGTGCAAAGTGAGGTTTTTCGATTTGCAAAGGTGTGACCGAGTTATCTGAACTGCCTGGTTATCAAATGCCACGTTTTCGAGACTACTGTATCTCTTATATATATATATATAATTTTATTTTTTTAATTTACATTCTACTTACTGAAGCAACACGAAGACGATTGATGACGGATTTCATTATTTTGAACCACAGTCAAGTGACGAGGACAACACCTGTGAGCTGTTTCTCCCCTCTCCAAACTTCCACATTACACCAACGGGAGAATTTTGAGCTTCAATAAATTTAATGTGCATTAGATTCTCCATAGGGCGGGTCTTCAGTGACACTGAGGCTCCGATTACTTGCTTAGTAAATGATGTTTAATTTTATTTTCAAATATTAAACCCAAAAAGCACGAAAACTATACCAGTGTTGATGAAATAATTAAAAGAAAGTTTATTTCGATAAGTTCTCTTAAACAATTAATATTTAACAAATTATTCCTACATGTGTTTTTCACGTTTAAGTTATGGGATTTGTAACCACATTGGTGTTTAAATATATGTTGAATATTATTCCAGTCATACTATACTGTTCGAATTAATAGAGACAAATGGGAAAAAAGGGATTTTTTCTAAAACCTTGGTTTTTTTTTATCATTACATACCTTAAATAGACTGAAAAATCTGTATATTAGTACGAAGTATATCTTCCTTTAGTAGAAATGACCTTTTCGACCTGTCTCTTGGCGTAGACTCCTCTAGAGTAGAACACACATGTTCTTTATTTCATCATCTTTAAAATACACTAGTATAGACCTTTTTATCATTTGCTCTACTGACGTGCGATTCATCTTAGCGAAACGAGAATATACCATCAATTTTGAATAGATTTTAAGTCTGGGGATCTTTCTCAAACCAATCGAGCACTTTTATTTTATTTTCCGCATAAAAGTATGAACCAATTTCGAGTTGTGACAAGGGGCGAATGTTGAATATTCCATCAAATGTTTCCATGAATGCAACAATCCTACTACATAATAGTTATATATATTTGACAGAATTCATCATATATTTAAGAGGAACTAAGCTTCCAGGGCCATTTGTTGTGAAAAAAACCCAAACATTTGTTTAGGACGGTGTTTTACAATCTGTTGGATATAATCTGGTTTCAAAGTTTCAACTTCACTTCTAACTACACTTGATTTGTATTCCTGCACAAAAATAAATTTCTTCAAAGGTCTATGCTTGTCTTTTTTGGATTTATTTTGCTACTTATTAAAATTTTATAAATTCTTGGAGTATTTTTCCATTTGCACCCGCACTTTTCTTTTCTTTTTGGGAACGATGATCCAGAAACTTAATTTGATCACTCCAACTGTCATAGTAATATCTCTCACAGTCATAGAAGTGTGTTCATTAAAAGCGATTTATTTTAGAACGATTCCTCGGAGTAATATCCATCTTTGAACAAGTAAAAGTAACACGTCTTATACAGAACGCAAAATTGAAATTACCAGCTGCCCTACTGAAAGGCCCACTACTGAGCTCCTGATACATTAAAATGAATAAATTATTGTCAAAATCCATCTGTCACACTACCTCAAAGCAGATATAACGGGTTGGGGGTTCAGGACATCATTAGTAATCACATACCAACTCAAACAAGAAAAACATGTTTGTCCCAATTAATTCGGACAGTATAGTATTCATCACGGAAAAATACTTTTATACAATACAGTTTTACATAATATAGTTCGTGATATGTTTTTATAAAGTAAACCAGTTTTGTTCTGTATATTTTATGGCTTGCTAAATATTCAAGGAATATGTTTTTGTGTAAGTAATGAAAAATAAATAAAGGAGCTTTCTCAAAACAAATCATGTAATTTTACTTTGAGAAAGAAAAAAATTAGAAAAAATATTAAATGAATTTTAATAATAATACTCAAGAAAGACTTATGGATATAAAGCATTGTGTGTGATTCAGTTTAAGTATTAAAATATTGTTTTTTGTATGTTTTGTATTAATTTATTGAATATATTTTTTTAGCATGATTGTTCAGTTAATTTAATGTGACTGCAGAACTACATCATTCATGAAAAGAGAGCAACTTACTTCATAATTCTGAGCTAAGGTTAAATGAACACGGTTAAAGTAATTAATAAATAAAATATATTACGTTGCAATAATGTTTTATACAAAGTTTAAAATGGTATTAAAAATCCATTTATTAAAGAGCAATTCATGCATATATATATACTTGTTCGAATATCTATTTTTAAAGAAATATCAAATTTATGATTACTGGTTCTTTCCCACTAAATAATTCTCAAAAATATTAAAAATCAAACATTTGAAGCATTTTTAAACTAAATAAATATTCTTTTGGATTAATAATAATGCATACGCATCAAAATTCCTATTTTAGAATAAAATTGTTTAACGTATGCATTCCTTATAGATTTAGATTAAGAAACTTCTGTTATAACTTAAGTAAATTTTTTAACGATGCAAGCTTATGATATTCTAAAAAATATATTTGAATTGTTTAAAGTTATTATTTAGCTTATTTCTAATATTTATTACAGTTTTTATATAATTAAAGAGTATTTTTGTAACATAAAAAGATTAAATATTTCCGCATCAAAATGATATTTTTTTAAGTAAAATTTTTCATATCTTGTGGATAAAAATGACTATGCAAAGTTTCAAAGTTTAAATGTTCCTTTCTACCTTTCCCCCCTCAGAAAAAAAAGAAAAAAAATTCTCTTATTTAAAAAAAAAAGCAAATAGGCAATATAAACAAAGAAACGCATCTGAGAGAAAAAGCTTTTATACTTCATTTGATAAAATATCTATTTTTAAAGAATGCTTATTTATAGCTTCCATCTTAAAAATAGAAATGAATAGAATTCAAAGAAAAAAAAAAGAACGTTTTCCTTTAAAGTATTTCAAGGCTCTTCTTTCCATCAACTATTCTTTTTCCAAAAAGATATTTAATCCGCGAAAAGAGAAACCTCTCAAATATTTAATCGAAGACCGAATTGTAATCGGAGAAAGACGCACAGAAGGCCCCTACTCTGTACAAAATGACTAGTTCTCTTCTCTGCACACAAGAGTAATTAGACGTGTTGCTATTTTCAAACCGAAGCTAATAAAAAAAAAAAAATTGACGTTTTAAGTTATCACTTTGGTCGCTAGATGGCGCAGCCACAGACTCTGTTAGGAAATTACTAGGCAGTCCCGCGCTTTGATACACCTGGCTATATGCTCTTCCAGCATAATCCGGGACAGTTTATTTTCAAGCGACCGTCCTGCGAGTACTCTAGTACAGTGTCTGAAAAGTACAGTACATAAATTTCAGTACTAGAACGTTATATGATATGATTACTTATGAGAGATCAATAAGATCAATCCTGCGAATGTACTAGTAACGGGCTATCACACAGTGGTATTTATAGTACAGTGTATAACTATTCGGATCCTGACGTTCACTGTACCCGAGTAATCCCTATTGGAACTATATGGACCTGTTGACTGGAGATATTTTACCAGGACCCGGTAATTTTGCTATTTTTCGTAGCATTTAATTTTAATAATTTCTTCATTATTAAACGATTGCATTATACTGAAAAAAAAACTTTAATTAGCTAATTTAGAGTCAAAAAATGAAAGTAAAATTAAAATAATCAAATTTTTTGAATACAACATTTTCGAGGTTATTATTTTACGTAAATGAATTGAAGCAATAGTTTTATATTTTATTAAAATTACAGCAGTTGTGAAGGTTGCATATTATGTTAATGGATTTATTAAAAGAAAGTATGGAAAAAATGAAGCGAATAGCAAAAGATCACATCTTTTTCAACTTGGGTTATGAAACGATAAAGTAAAGCTGCTGAATAATTGATGAAATTAGCTCAAGTGTGATTATTATAAAAAGTGTTTCACTGTATGTGTTTGAAAATTTAAAAAAAAAATCACTGGGCCATGTGAAATACTGTAAATAAATGTTCAACAAGATATGATCAATAAGTTTACCAAAAATTTATGTACAGCAACTAAATTGATTAAGTGTTAATCTATTTTTTCAAGATGCATCTATTTAAATTTGAATAAAATCTTTGGAAGAATACTTATGGAATGTTAAAGCTAATGGTTTATATTTAATCAAATACGAATTACTGCTCTGGAAGGTTTCAGTTTCCAATGCTCAGTACATTTTGACTTGTTGGAATCATGCTTGAATTTAGATTCCTCTTATAAAGTTAATGCTGATAACAGCAAAAGGAATAAAATATTCCAAACTGATGGCAATGTGCTTCTCCGCACACAGAAACATGATCAACATAAGGCATTCTTACTTCGAGCCTTTTGAAACAATTCCTTGACAGGAAGACTTAAAAGAAATGACACTTGTGCTTATTCTTGAAAGAAGTTCACCTGAAGAATCCACCGCGATTTCGTGTCACTTTCAGGAATTTAATTATTAGAAGAAGTAATCATCAATCGTTAAATACCTCTTCCCTTGCTTAAAAGAATGATTTTGATGATTATAGAAGAGAGAGAATGCATTAATTGATATTTATTTTTGTGTTACAAATTACCCTGCATTGAATATATTTTTGAGAGAGAGAGAAATTGTGAACTCTCTCCTTTCCTCTTCCCGCCGATTTTATTCTTCAAAACATTCTTCAAGGCCACGTTTTCGTGAAGAAATAATTTAAAAGATGCATCATCATCGTCGAAGGGTAAGTCTTATTTTAATTTTATAAATTTATTATAAAAGTGATTTAAATGAAAATATTATGCATGTATGTCGTATGTTTCTATAAAAAAAGTAATGTATTGCTGTATGGAACGATACTATGAACTACATTCCTCGATTTATATTCGTTATATGATACTCAAGTTTAATAATTTTTTTGAATAGATGTAGAGATATTTTAAACTTAAAGCCTGAATCTATTTTTCCTGTTATTAAATCTTATTGTACAATTAATATCCTCTAAGATGTTTTAGATTTATTTCAATATTTATAAAAATCATGTTTGAAACAAATTAAAATAAAAAAAAAAGTTGCTTCTCTCAAACTCTTTCTTTTGCACACAGTGACAATTTCATTTAAAACTAACTATTTAAAATTGATTTAAAAATTTGATTTTTAAATTCTTTTGATGAATATATCCTTTGTTTTAAATAATACATTTTAAGCAAGGGATGCATGTTTTATAAGAGAAAAGTTTATCATAAAACAATTTTATATTTCTTAAACTGTGCACAAACTGTACCGAAAAGTATTGGTTAAAATTTCAACATTTGTATTTTCAGTATTGCTATGATAAAATTGAAATATTGAAAGATAAAACATAAATGTATTTAATTTAGATTATTAAATCCGTAGAAAAACATTTAAAATGTGTGTGTGTGGCTTGAATATTTTATATTACTTTTTTATTACTTGGAATTATTATTCTTTACGATTATTATTATGCTGTTTTTGTCTTAAACCACACATGATGCCTTACATTTTGCAATGGTGTGTTATTTAAAACGGGATGTACAAAGAATCTCTTTCATACTGGAAGAATTAAAATGATTCAGTCAAGAGTAAGCAAAATTTGAACAAAATGCGATTTTTAATTATAAAATGTATTTTTGTACTTTAAAAATATTACTACTTGTTTTACAAATAATGAAAAACGCTTAAATCATTATGGTAATGAGATTAAAAATCCAGATTATAATTTGATTGGTTGAATTTTTATTAAAACTGTCTATAATAGACATTAGAATGATGTTTACTAAATCTTATGTTATTTTTTAAAAAAAATTGTATAAATTATATAATAAATACATTTATAGCAAATTGTTATAAATGTATTACATTACATTCTTGTAAATATTGGATAAAAAAAGAATTCTTAAATTGTTCAATATTTACATGTCTATTTGATTCGATTTTTATTGACGTCACTCTATTTAAATATGCTATAAATGTGTATAACAATTTACAAATGGTTCATATTAATTCAATAAAAAAAATCATAAATTTTATTAGCTTAATCCCTTTAAAATATTTCAGAAATATATAAAGAACTGTTTTCAATAAAATATCAAAGTCATTAGTTTTTTAAACTTATTAAATGGGTTAACGATTGTAAAACGAAATCATTTAAATTTCTTAATTAAAAACAATATAAACAATAATGGCGTGGAAATTTATAAAACAGCGGCTCTTATAGGTTAAATGCATGTTTCATTGCCAATTATTAATATTTATATAATTGAATTTTCTTTTAATCAATAAATATGCTAGAATTTTAAATCAAAGGTCATATACAGCAGGTGTTTTTGTACATGTTTTTAAAAAGAAATTACAGTATAAGATTATTTTGAATTAATGTATGGGAGACCACAAAATATATAGATAATGCGGTGTTTGTAAAAAATCTGTTCAAAAGATGGCGATTTTACATAAAAAAAATGATGAATTTTTTTTAAGAAATAGTATTAATTTAATTACAAAAAAATTATTCGTTTGAATTACACTTTAAAAATACTTTTTCACTTTATTCTTATTTTACATACTTCATGTAAAAAAGTAAGTTTAATATGACAAATTTTTAAAATGCTTGAAAGTTTTACCTAATTTATTCCATTTGTGTTAATGAAATACTTATGTGGATCACTTGTTTCAGAAAAGGAGAAAAATCTTTTTTAAATTAGATTATGGATGGGATATAAATATGTTTGCGATCGATAAGATTTCGATCTAGTCTTATCATAAATTTTGGATTGCAATCAAAGGTCAGGAAAATATTATAGTCAATAAAAATATTTCGTAGAAACTCTAGAGTTATCAAAAGTCTTTAATTTTGTAAGTTACATCAACTTATCTCATTTCGGGATATATAATTCAATTATTAGTTTCTCTATTACATTTTGATAATTAGAATGCTTTAAGACATGTTAACTAAGCAATTTATTATAACAATATATTTACACAGATAATAGTAAAATTTATAGAAACCTTATTAACATAAACTATGACAAAATTACTCTGCATATCCCCCCATGTAAAGTCTAAAATGTTTAAATGTAACATAATGTTCACAGTTTGGAAATTAAATATTCAAAACCTCTTTTCTTCTAAAGTCTCAAAAAGCATTCCATCCTTGATTGCAATTTTATAAAAAAAATTCGTTTGTGATTTGGTTTTTTTATAAGCAAGTTACATTAAAAATTATCGACACAAATATACAGTATCTTTCTGCATAAATTTACGGTTTATGTTAACTACATTCAAGTCACCTATATATTTCCTTTCAAATGGGGCAGAAGATTGGTAATTACCATAGCAAACCTAGTGCAATCCCCGGGAGCTGGAATCACTTTTTACTGTGGTGCTAAATAGGTGGATACCAATTGTCACAATGTAATTTTGACGCCCAGTTTCCTTTTCAGAGGGAGGCATCTGAGCCCTGACGATGCAAAATTGCATTGGGATTTAATTTTGTCCAAAGCACCTAAGCCAAACAGGCACTCCAGTGATCTTTAACATATCGTATAATCATACGACAGGGATGCTGTCGATGGTTTGCATCATATCTCATTAGTTATATATATATATATATGTATATATAGTCTTATTCTCTACAAACAAGAGATAAACATCCTACAATCACATTCGAAAAACATATAGACAGTAGGAAAATCACACAATGAAGAACACATGAGCAACCGAGATTAAAATTATAAAATGGATGCTGCAGTAATATAAACATTGCTGACTTAGGACAGCTAATATATAAAATAATTCATATAAAAGTGGGGTTGAACATGTTTTTTGGCCAGCCAACCTTCCCCTTTATGTAAATAATACTGAGAAAAAACCTATTGAAAGTAATGGATAGGAATATCTAAATCTATTACAAGATAGAGGTAACTTACCTAAAAATTGCACTTGAAACTGCAGAGCCCGCGCTAAATCTCAGTGCAATTATATATATATATATATATCATTTATATATATATATATATATATATATATATATATATATAATGTGCTAATTCACTGTAAATTTAAACACTAAGCAACAAAATGAATAGTATAGCAATACAATATACAGTAATAATTAGTTCATTGATAACTCTTAGTTAATTCTTAAACTTAGGGCTAAGATTGCAGAATGAAACTAAGCTTTAAGACAGACGTCTCAATCTTCCTCTTTTTTCGCTTATATTACTCTGAGTTGATAGATGATTTAGAAGAGAAAATACAATTAGAAAGCATATAAAATGTTTAAAAATGTCATTCGTAATATATATTTATATCTTTTATTCTAAAAGTATATCCCATTGAATAGAACCATTAGAAGACAACAGTATCGCATATATGGTAATAAGGGATTATAAATACACCCTTAGCTTAATAAGTAACAAATAGCGCGTGCAGAATAAGAAATCATTTTATAAAGTATAAATATTTTTTGAAAAAGAAAAAGAAAGTGCAAAAAATCAAATTTAAAAAATCAATTAAATCAAATAATTAGGGAAACACGTTAAACGCTGGAGCCATTTATGGTTTAATAAAGCAAAAAATTAATATTAAAATGTGAGTTAATTAAATCAAACTAACGTGTAACTTATATTAATTGATTGATTTTATAAATTTAATAGAATAATGATTTTCTAAACACACACATTTACGTTAAACACATAGGGTGTAACCGAAATGATGGACCAAATGTTCATTCTGGAAGTTGGGATAAACGATATCAAAACCAATGCAAATTCCAAAGCAATGTGGGACCAGAGGCAATGGTGAATCAATGGTGGATTTTCTGTGTGCCGGCCGCTGAAAAACATTTTGCACGAGGCGTCCTTTCACTCACCAGAGTATTTTGTCACCCAAATCGCACAGCTGTTGACATTCGTGAAATGTTTGGATTCTTTGAAAGTGCACGATATTCTTTCTGTTATCGATGATATGCCTACACCACAGCTGGTGGTCGTTCATTTAAGCAACTTCTTTAACCTTTTCATTTCCTTCTCCCCTTTTAAATTCTATATTTTTTGAACACGTACGCACTTTCTAATGGCTTGTCGATAGCCTTCCGTCCGAGCTTTACATTGGAATTTTTGTTTTTTATAGAGACCTCAATACCGTAAATGAATATTTAATTACCCTTGTTTGTGAATTACACAATTAAATGTTTGTATATTGATTATGAAAATAATGTATACACATTTTCAAAACTGTTTTAATTTTATATAGGGTACACACTTTCAATTTATTGAAAACATTAACTGAACTCAATGGCGCAACAGCCCATGAGGGCCAATGTCTACTGTGCCCAACTCAGTATACGCGACCTTGAGCCCTGAGATGCATGCAACTCTAAACCTTTTGGGTGAGCTCGATTCTCCGGAGAAAGTAAGTAAGATCAGGTGGTCAGTCTGACGCGAAACCCCCAGTGTTAAGTTCCCAAGCAAGCTTGATACTCATTTACTGACCCACTGAAAAGAAGAAGGCCGAGTAGACCTCGCCCATCCCGGGGTTTGAACCTCGGACCTGTGGTGTAGTAGCGCGATGCACTAACCACTCAGCCACTGGGCTTCCTTGAGAATATTACAATCCACAAAAAATATATATCGAGTTAAAAAATTGTCTAGAATAGTTTCCAATAATTGCACTCTTACTGGTTTCAACTATTTTTCTTTTTGAAGAAATTACAGCGCGAAATGCAACTTTTTTTTTTAGCGTGAGCTATAAATAATTAAGACAAATTAACTTTCCAAGCCCAATGGAAATTAAGAAATAAATATTTGATCGTTTTGTAAGTTCAGGAGAAACTAATATATTAACACAAAGCGTAAATGTTACAGAAACTCATTAAACTTAAAACAGAGGATTTAAGAAGATGCACGATCATTCATTTTTTTCGTTACATTTATTGTACTTGAGAAGCATTATAGCGCATTATGTTTTAAAAATTTAACAACTTCTTATTCGCAGTATGTGTATAGTATTTATTGCAGAACTTTACAACTAACGCATAATATCTGAAATGTAATTCTTCCTTTTTCATAGAGTATTCAAAAAACTTAGACTTAGCAGCTATGAATCTCGTAATTACATTATTAATATGAACTAATTAAAAATCTATGTGATTAAGTTTGAAAATTAACGTTGTTACAAATAATACATTTTTAGGTACATAATCTTATTTTAAATGTTTTGGAATTTACTTAAAATTAATCAATTTCCTTTTAACTGCTGTTTTACGCGCTCTCATAGTCATACGCATTATCATTATTTTTTCATCCATTTTTTATTCTGGAAACAAAATATTGATATAAAATTGGAATTTTATACAAATCTATTTAATTTTATTAATGAGATAGAAAAAAAATGTAATTTAGCTAAGACTTAGTGAAATTTAACGATTGAAGTTACTTTTATATTGCTTTTTTATGCAAGTGGTCTCTTAGACTATACAACAACTGGTGTGTGACGAAATCCGTCCCCTGCTTATGAAGAATTATTTTTAAATTTAATGGATATATAATTAAATTTGCTATTTAAGATTGTTCTGTAGCTCTGTGTAATTCCTTACACTCAAAATATTGTTTTTTTATGTAAAAAGTACTTCTCTACTTTTTGAGGGAACTTCGTTGCAACAAATGTTAAAATAATATATTTATACAAAACGATCAGGAATAAGGGATTTCTGTATTTTTAATTAAAATCGTTTATGTTATTTAAAAATTTTAAATAAAATCTTGTGAAAAGTTTACATTTTTTTTCTACAATTGGAAATATTTTTAAATTTAGAAGGTTTCGCGCAAAACAAGATTACGTCACATTAATATAGGAATATAGAAACAGCAGATACATACGTTCATCCTCATGTCACCTTGGTTATGTTTTTATCTTTATACTATAGGTTTATTTTATTTCCAATAAATTTAAAATAATAAGCATGACTATTTTTGTTTATCTAAAAAAATTTAGAGAAACGTTAAGCGCTGAGTTTTAGATCACTGAAGTTGAAAAGATTGATAATTTGATATGTTTGTGTGAGCTTTCAAAAGTCGTTCTTTTTTATTTCATAAATTGAAACGCTAGATTGATTTATCTAGAGCTCCTTTTCATCTTTTTTGCTGAAAACTATGCTTGTGAACTCCTCGTAGACTTGTAAAGTGTTAAGAACTGGTGAAATTATCTTAACGAGTATAATTTGTTACTTAATTTTTTTATTTGTTACTTAACTTTGTTTAAGTAACGCAATGCGAACCTCTTAGGCTCATCATAATTTTAAGCAATGCAATATCATGTATTTTATTTAATTCTTATCTTTCTTTAAAAAAGCATTTGAAGAATGCAAATAGCATTAGTATACGACAGATAACCCATGTTTTCGTGACTGCATTCCCACAAGTTTAGAAGAGTTTTTGAGGATCTTTGTCTCTCTCTCTCTCTCTCTCTATATATATATATAAGCCAATACATTCTTATTTTAGAGCAGTATAACTGACTACTAGTAATAAACCGCTTAAATTTGGGCTATTTATTGACCGAAGTTGACAGCGAAGATGAGGTTTCATTCTACATATCATCAGACTATGCCACTTGAGGTCTTTAAGGTCTACTTGAATTTTAGATAATCCATTCTTTATACCACTTTTTATTCCCCAATGGTGTATTTGACGGACTGAAAATGCATACAAGTGTGAATTATTACCATTCCTATGCTCTACGGAAAAGGCTAGCTACCTCAGCATTTTCCTTTTAAAACAAGGAATGATCAACTAGGGATGATTCCAGATTTTTATAAAAAAGAGATAAAGTTATATCTTCGATAAGCGTATGATCCTATTCTGAAAATTATAAACAATTTGTAAAATGACAATTTACTTTTAATTTGCACAGCTACAATAAAAAAATATTTTTCCTTATAATGAATCAAAATGATAGATTGTTGAGGTTAAAGTGTAGAATAGAGAGATGGAAATATTTTTGGAGACCGAAATCGGACCTTTTACATGTAACTTCTATTGTTCTGAGTATTTACTTACGTTTGTAAGCCTTGTGTTATACTTGTCGGCACACAAGGAGTCTAACTAGAGTCTAAAAAAATGTATCACAGACAATTTTCCCTTTCGTTCCAAATCATGAAAAAAAAACACAAAAAAAACCCGCAAATCATACCTTTCAGGCATTCTCTTCAGGATTAGTCGAAGGTAAAAACGAAAAACAGGAAATTCGAATAATAATAATAAAAAAAATGTCAGAAAAGTTCAAAATATCCTCTTCGGATGAAATCCAAATGCGAAATGAAAATTAAAATAAAAATTACTTGTTAATTTGAAAGTCGTCTGCTTGTGTTGAAAACATCCGAATTTTTTTTAATTAACCAATAGCAATTTATTGAAAGGAACACGTGACCTTATTTGCATAAGACCACATATCCAAAATCAAGGGTTACCAAACTATACATTACGCCAGAATAAATTCGTTATCTGACCATGACATTGAAATAAAAATCGCCAAATCTAAAGAAAAATCGCCGAAACCTATTCTATATTTCAGCCGATTGTTAAAAATGAACAATTGTTTTTATTTTGTAAAATCCAACCACTATTTAAATATCAGATGATGAGAAAATATTTATATCACTAGAAAACAAATATTCGGTTGGAAAGGTCAAACTACAATGGTTAAGAAAAAGATATGCAAGTTTCTATAAACAAATAAATTTATAATAATTAACCTCCAAAATGGCAAAGTTTCGTTAAGTTCTTGAGACGGTCAGTAAAGTTAGCAACGGCAAACATTTAAAAAAAATTTTTAAATTTTTATTATCGCTTCTTATTTTTCTAAAATCTATTATGCTAATTATTCATAATTAGCAATACAATTGTTAACTATCCCTAGTTTACAGAAAAAGGAAAAATGCATGTAGCTTTTTCGGAAGTAGAGTTTTATTTTTCACGGAATAATAACGCATGTACGGTGCTGACCATTCAATCAATGCTGAAGCATAACTTTTTTTATCTTCCATTTGGTTTCTCTTGTGGTTGAATTTCAATAAAGTTTTATATTAAAATCTTGTCTACTTTTGAGTTAATTACAAAGAAAGAAAAATGAACGTTTTTTAGAAATTTTTGTATTAATAAATGTTTCTCACACAATTCCTACTATTAGTTCACACTCTCTCTATATTTATTTATCTTAGTGGAATTTTCAATCTTTAGTAAAATACATTTTAATGATCTCAATTGAGCTGAAATTTTATATGCACGATTATTTGGGATGACAATACGATAATTTAATTATAACTAATTAAAATTAATTGACCGAAACTACTCATTCAAAGAATTACAAATACAGCCACGTTGGCATCATTTTTGGCGACTTGTGTTAAAACTTTAAAAGATTTTTTTTTCTCATGTTTTAAAGCATTCAGTTGAACTGAAATTTTATATACACGATTGTTTTGGATGACAATACGATACTTTAATTATAATTAACAAAAATGAATTACCACTTAATGTTGTGATTCTGTCATATGTATATACATATTTATATTAATTGTAACTATTTAAGGAAAAGTTGCTAAAATAAAACATTTCTTTGTTGATCTAAGCGGGAATTGACTTCATTTTTTTATATTACTTGTTTAATGTACTTTTGCTTTTGTGTATAATTTGCCTTTCTTTTGATAAAAGATTCTCTTTGTTCCCTAAAATAATCTTAAAAGTCTCCAAAAAAACGTGCCAAGGAAGTAGATTTAACATACAAAATACCTAATGTCATTTGGTGATTATGGCATTATCATATTTTGGCGAAAGAGGGATCAAAGGACTTCCCATCTAGCGAAGGGAAAGGGGATATTTATTCTCTGAATTATATTGTATAAGGAGAATGTGAAGTGTAAAAAGGAATTAAGAACCAGTTATTTTTAAAAAAGTAAAAAAATATTGTTTAAGAACACTATGTTGATTACATTTATACGTATCGATATTTGTTACAATTAACTAGTTGACTTTTTGAGTTATTTCGCAATACATTTCTAGAGAAGAGAAAGGAAAATATTTTCTTTTTATTTACAAAGAAACAAGAAATATACTTTCATGTTTTCATAATCTAATGGAAATTTATAGTTTTGAATTTTGGGAACAACAATTTATATTGAGTTGTACAGTGTTATATAAAGGGTGTTTTTTAGAGGTATAGAACTTTAAATTGCAATAAAACAACGATGTATTATTCGATTGACATGAATTCCTTTTTTATTCGAAAGATAATCTTGTGGCATTACATTTTAAATATGATTTCTGGCATATGACTGCCACGGCTGGCTCGGATGTAGTCTAATCTGGACGTCCAATTTTCGATGACTTTTCCCAACATTTGTGCCGTATATCGGCAATAACACGGCGAATGTTGTCTTCCAAATGGTCAAGCGTTTGTGGCTTATCCGCATAGACTAATGACTTTACATAGCCCCACAGAAAACAGTCTAGCGGTGTTAAATCACAAGATCTTGGAGGCCAATTCACAGGTCCAAAACGGGAAATTAGGCGGTCACCAAACGTTTCTTTCAATAAATCGATTATGGCACGAGCTGTGTGACATGTTGCGCCGTCTTGTTGGAACCACAGCTCCTGGACATCATGATTGTTCAATTCAGGAATGAAAAAGTTAGTAATCATGGCTCTATACCGATCACCATTGACTGTAACGTTATGGCCTTCATCGTTTTTGAAGAAGGATTCCACCAGCCCATAAAGCGCACCAAACAGTCAGTTTTCTGGATGTAACGGTGTTTTGACATACACTTGTGGATTAGCTTCACTCCAAATGCGGCAGTTTTGTTTGTTGACGTAGCCATTCAACCAGAAGTGCGCTTCGTCGCTAAACAAAATTCGCTTATGAAAATTGGGAACAACGACACACCGACGAATCTACGCCTTGCTTGTTGATCATTTTGATGAATTGCCAAACCAAACTGAGAATAAATCATTTGACAGCTGTTAAATCGGTCGCCATCTTGGAAAGTAATGCCAACTTAAACTTCTATACCTGGAAAAAAAACACTCTATATTTATTGGTCTCCATATAACGCGGTACGAATGATGTGATTTGTAATAATTCTGAGTTTCTTATAGAGCAGTTTCCGTACAACGCGCGTGCGCGGTAGACGGTTTCCATAGAACGCGCTACGAATTAGCTTGGTTTGTACGGTTAAATCCGAGTTTCTTAAGCGCTGTTTCCATATAACGCGGTACGCACTCATCGCGTTATAGGAGGGTTGACTATCTGAGAAATGCGTCGACGAAAAGCAATTCATGTTTTTCGAAAGTATGTGATTCTTAATACAAATGAGTTTTGTTTTGAGAGTATAAGGTGTACACACACACAATATTCTTAAAAGTTGTTTACCATTTGAGAGAAGTTTTTGCCCTTTTAAAATAATTAAAAAGTTTTTTTTCCGCAATTGCTTATGAATGCTTGTTCAAATTTTTTACACTTTTTTTTGTAATGAAATGCTCTTTTATTGATGTTTCTTTTAAAAGGTTAGATTGTCTTTATTTTGAAAAATGTGCTTCACATATTATTTTCGTTGTCAAAAAGGTTGAACCTTACTCATGAACATTTAATATTAATTATGATGTCAATTGTGTACGTTAATTACGGGGAGAAATGTTTAAAAATAATTTGAAAGAATGAAAACAAACAATAAATTTTTCATTAAAATTAAATATAAATCATTTTATTACTCCACTTTTTGTTGTAGATTATACTGAAACCATCATTGGAATTACCTCTTTGTCAACTTCCCAAATTATTAAAACAGTATTTTTTTATTTAAAAAATGCATTCATTTAATTTTATTTTTATTACTAATAAAATATTTTCTTGTAATATAATTTTACTTAAGAACTTATAAATCGTATTTTTGTAATTTCATTTTTAAAGTAAATATTGAAATTTTAGTCGTTTATTATTACTTAATTTCTTGTTAACCGAATTCAATAGTTTTTTAAAACATTTCCTTAAGAAATGACAAATTTAGCTAAATGTACTTTTTATAATTAAATATTAAAAATGGCGTGGTACCCGAACACGTTCGGAGTATTTTTTGACAAAATAACATATTTAAACAATATAAAGCTTTTTTTAGGACTCAATACCAATAAATACTAATATGTAACCAACAATCTTTAAAATAAATTGCCTAAACTTCACAAAAATCTTAATTATAAATGAACTTTTAGCAATATTTTTGTAAAACTTCAAAGCAATTAGAGAAAAAAATAATAAACTTATATAAGTAAAAGTATTACCAAAACAATCTAGATGCATTTATCTCGAGAATGTACTAAAATTTTAATGTTTTATTAAAATTTGAAAATTTTAGAGCAGATTGAGGGAACATTATAAGAAAAGTCACATTCTTTATGAGACCATTATTTAAATAACATGCCCTAACTCAAAAAATATTCGTACAATAAGAAATATTTTAGTACTTTCTCTAGAAAGTAGCATAAATATCAGGTTTAAAAAGTTTTATAGAAATACATTTATAATATTTTGTGTAATCAGACTCGCCATGATAGGTTTGCAACAATTTAAATGCCCACTTCTGGTAGATCAAAGACCCACTTCCGGTTTTTCTAACTTAATAAAATTGATTGTAACTTGGCCTCTAGGTAGCGTAAAAACAAAACAAAGTATGTTTTGTAAAGCTAAAAGATAGCTCTATTCAATAAAATAAAAAACAAAAATATCTGTATTGACCGAATTTGGTCATTTTCAACGTGTTCGGATACCTTAAGGTATCCGACTACGTTCGGAACCGTGATTTTGCAAAAGCGTATAAATGGATAATATTTATGATATTTAGTGCCACTTAGATTAGAAAACGTATATTAAATTGTTTTAAGAGTAGTATTACAGTAAAAAATTATTTAAGTACAATATTTTAACAAACAATAAACTTAGAGTGACAAATTTTCAAAATATTCTTCTTTTGTGGAAAATGTTTCTTTTATAATAATATTTTGCCTGTATATAGCTCAGATCTCTGTGCAGAGGCTGAAGTAGAATTTTTGAAATATATAACTCAGAAGTGGGTTTATCCATGCTTTACGACAATAGAGGGGAGACATTTTTAGAAAAAAACGCGGATAATTATTTCAATTGGTTGTAACTCTGAAAATAATGTGAATTTTTGAAACATTACAGTTCAGACTCTCTGGAGAAGTCTTTACTTTATATAAGCAAAATATTATTATTTTAGAAGCATTTTTTATAAAAGGAGAATATTTTGAAAAGAGGTTATTCTAAGTTAATTTTTTGCCAAAATATTGTATTTAAATAATTTTTTTGTCAAAATGTCCTTAAAACAATTTTATACATGTATTCTAATCTAAGTGACACTAAATATCATGAAAATTATCCATTTACGCGTTTGTTTAAAATCACGGTTCCGAACGTAGTCGGATACCTTAAGGTGGATAGAAAAATGTTGTTACAGAATTTCAAAACCTACCTATTCAGAAGAGAAGCTCTTTGGTATATAGATGAGAGGAAACATAATATAAAAATTAATTTTTATGTTAATTATTTCCACAAGGGTAGGAAAATTCAGACATTTGAGCTTTTTTATAGTAAAAATTAAAAGTAATTTTTGTTATAGAAAAAAGGTGTTTTTTAGCACTGTGTTTTTTTTAAAACTTTTAATGCTATGAGAGGACACCTGCTAAATAGATACAAGAAAAAATATATCAGAGGTTCATTTAACAACTTTTTTTAGTATTAAAAATTTAAAAAAAAGTACCTGCTGTCGAAATATTAGTGCATAATAAAGCGGAAGACGATAAAAGCTTGGATCGGACAGATTCGACTTTGCTGGCAGAGAGAGAGAGAGTGGGGTTATGAAATCTAACAGTGTCCATTGTACTCTTCACTATTCAGTATTCACTTTTTAAGAATCATCGCTGTTGGTTATTTTATTGTAAAAAAATAATTGTATTTTTAGTCTAAAATCGCATTTAATCAAAATTAGGTCCTTTTCCATTTTTTCAAAAATTCACTCCTTTGCGGAAGTGTTAAATTTTGAAATTATTATTATTATTATTATTCATTTCCTAAGCCACATACTGTATAAAAGGGGATCGGCAACCTATGGCACGGGTGCCACATGTGGCATGCATTATAATTCTCATTAATACTCTGCACTGCTGTACAAATTTGTCAATTTTTGAGTGGATGGAAGTTGATAAATTTGTAATAGGCCTTATTTAACAGACATCTTCAGAATTATGGTAATTTACGGAATTACGAAAAAATCTGATAGTTAATTCTAAAGATAAATTTGCAGTTATTTTGTAAATTTTTAAATGTCATTGCTAAGAGATTTAAGGTATCCCCGACTATTTTCGGAACCGTGATTTTAAAAAAAGCGCATAAATGGATAATTATCATGATATTTGGTGTCACTCAGATTAGAATACATGCATAAAATTGTTTTAAGGATATTTTGACAAAAAATTTATTTAAATATAATATTTTGGCAAAAAATTAACTTAGAATAACCTCTTTTCACAAAATATTCTCCTTTTATAAAAAATGCTTCTAAAATAATAATATTTTGCTTATATAAAGTAAAGACTTCTCCAGAGAGTCTGAACTGTAATGTTTCAAAAATTCACATTATTTTCAGAGTTACAACCAATTGAAATAATTATCCGCGTTTTTTTCTAAAAATGTCTCCCCTCTATTGTCGTAAAGCATGGATAAACCCACTTCTGAGTTATATATTTCAAAAATTCTACTTCAGCCTCTGCACAGAGATCTGAGCTATATACAGGCAAAATATTATTATAAAAGAAACATTTTCCACAAAAGAAGAATATTTTGAAAATTTGTCACTCTAAGTTTATTGTTTGTTAAAATATTGTACTTAAATAATTTTTTACTGTAATACTACTCTTAAAACAATTTAATATACGTTTTCTAATCTAAGTGGCACTAAATATCATAAACATTATCCATTTATGCGCTTTTGAAAATCGCGGTTCCGAACGTAGTCGGATGCATTAATTGCTTGCGGAGAGAAAATTGCATTTACTCTACTTTCCGCCTTTGGTTTAACATGTCTAAGTTAAAATACTTTCCTCGTATGAAAAATATTTCGAGTTCTCAAAGAAATTGTTTAACAACTTAATGCTCAGTATTGTGCCAAATTCAATGTCGCACATTATACCTCTAACTTAGCGATATTGGAGCCCTAGGTTCGTATTAAAATTTTTATTGAAAGATAATGAAGGGAAATATACTTATTTTACGTTATCGATTTTTTATTTTAATAAATATGTTTAAAAACACATAATATATGTACATTTTTAATTTTATTATTTTTGTTAAAGAAATAGTTGTAATTTATGCTGTTTATTTTTGTGTATCTTTAAATGATTCAAAATTAATGTATAATAAAACTGTAAATATGTGTATTATTGACCTCTAATTCTGCATGCATTATCGCCCGAATTGAATTGTTTTAAAAATATCCTTGTGTGTAGCATGCCGAATCATATGGGTAGCTTAGTATAGCACGCCACAGTTTTCAGGTTACCGATCCCTACTATGGAATATCTTTACCGCTTTAGTAGATTCTAATTAAAAATAACTTTTCTCTGAAAATCCGTGATCCACTCTAGTGTACATTATAGAAATTTTAAAATGTATTCACTTCAATTTGATTACATTTCCAGACTTCATTTGAATTAGTTGTAAATAAACACACTAAATATGAATAGGAAAAAAAGTAGAACAGCCATTTTTAAAAATAAAAATGTCAAAGTACCAACAGAAGTTTTTTGAAACATCTATACTTACAATTTACTGTTTTGACTTAAGAAATAAATTAATAAATCAAAGGTAAAGCTAAAAAAACCCATCTTTAAAATAAGAAGTCAAAAACATTTCTTAGAAGTGAAACAAAATGAACCACGGTTCGTAAAATAATTCCACGATAATAAAAGCCAGACGACAATTTTTGACGTTTGAAAAAGAAAGGTTCGAGCTAAACTCCATTCCTTGAATTGACCAATACTTCCAAGACAATAAATGGCGTGGAACAAAAAACGCACCAAATATTGATTTTTCTTTTTAAATTCGAAAGAAAACAACATTTCACCATAGCCCCTTGGTTCCTCCCCTATTTTTTGTCGTTATTATTAAGAAATGAATTATTTTACTGAAAGCAAATATTAATCTAGAAAAACAACAAAATCTGCTGTATTTTTTGTGTGTTGTTAATGTGTACAAGATTGATCATTCAACTTCCATTTAAATTTATCGAACGCAGAATGAATTTGATTATGTGTTAACATTATACTATACTATACATGAGGAAAAAAATATGGCTTTTCGAATTATAACTTTATAACGTTAGTTTTTATTTTAGTTAATTTTGAAGGCTTTATTTTAATACGTGGCTAATTTAATACATTAGTTTCTTGTCGAGAAAAAGTTCTCCACAAACACTACTGTGACAATTAAATAACCGGACTAGACTTAAAAATTAGCTTTTTTGAAAACAATGCTCAAATACCTTTTAATCACCCCTTCCCTATCAATACATAGATGCATACAAGTGTTCCGACATTCAAATTAGTGCTGCGGCTCATGAAGTGTCATCGTTTTCAGTAAGTGTACTGTTTTTACCTTCATCTGTCATTCAGACTGAAAATGTGTTCCCATCAATGCATTTTTCAGTTTAAGAAACAGGTAGAAGTTGTATGGTACAAGATCTGGTGAGTACGGTGGATGCTCGAGCACAGTAATGCGTTTCTCCGCCAAGAACTGTTTTACAGAGAGCGCAATGTGAATCGAAGCTTTGTCTTGGTGCAAAGTCCACGTGTTTTTGCTCTACCGATTTTGCCTTTTCTTCCTTGCACTTTCTCTAAACCTTCTCTGGACATCTATGTAGTATTGCTGTTTTACCGTTTGATTTTGAGGTACCCATTCAGTCATGATGATGTGATTAATATGGAGCAAAAACGATGAGCATCACCTGTTCTTGATGTCACAGATCTACAAGAACGTTCATCTTCAGCAACCTCCCGATCTTCCGAAAATAATTTGTGCCATTCAAAAATTCGACTATGTGACGTGCAAGTATCTCCAAATACTCCTTTAACAATTTAAAATATTTAGTTAGAATTTTTTTAATTTCACGAAGAACTTCAAATTTATGCGCAGCTTGGTATCTTTGCAAGTAATTTAACTGCATCAAATTTAATTACGTCAAAGGTACAAATTTAGTTACATTACATATTCCATACAATGTAATTGCAGAAAAGTTCTTTGTATACATTTTATGATTTCTTTCTTTCAAATACATATTTTCAATTGCGGAATATTTTCGTTTCTTTTCAATCCGTCTTTCTCTTTCAGATTTTGTCGTTCTATTAAATAATCTGTCGAGACAATAAAAAGACGATAATTTAATGAAAAGTAATTTTTTTTCCTGTCCTATCCAGAAAATATATGAAACACTAAAAAAAAATCCTTAATGTTCAAAAAAAATAAAGAGAGAGAAAAAAAGTCAAACCATTATCGTAAAAACAATTCAGTATTAAAAAAATACGTTTATTTTTAGAGGGCATTTTAGGACTTAGAACAAAAAACACACCGACATTTATCGTTGAATTCTACCAAGAAAAATTATACGAAAAAAACTTGCCTTCTTGTAATGACGTTTTGAGAACAATCCTTCATAATAAATTCTTTTTTTTCCTATCTAAAAAGTTTTGATTTAATTCAGTTTTTAATACCTATTTAGTTTAATTTATCTTGTCGTTCTACTTTTTAATTATCAGTGTTAAAATGTATGCATTTTTATCAATGATATCGTAATGTTGTAAGGATGATATCGTAATGTTGTAAGGATGATATCGCGATGTTGTAAATATATTGTCGCGATTGTATCATAACGATGTTTTTAATATATTAGTCAATTAATACTTTAAAATAATTATTTCTATTACATATAATTATTTTTATAATTTAATTAATTTTATTGCAAAATTTATGTACTTATATACATACAAATTTTGAGAGGTGGCTAAGTAACACTAATTTACTTTTGCCTACTTAAAAGCAAATTAAATAATATACTTACTATTGGTAACTACATCAGACATCAGCTCGCGCGCGTACTTATAACTTTTTTTTATGTATTTTATAAAATAATATGAATATTAAGGTATCCGACTACGTTCGGAACCGTGATTTTGCAAAGCGCATAAATGGATAATTTTCATGATATTTAGTGTCACTTAGATTAGAATATATGCATAAAATTGTTTTAAGGACGTTTTGACAAAAAACATTTATTTAAATACAATATTGTGGCAAAAAATTATCTTAGAATAATCTTTTTTCCAAATTTTCTCCTTTTGTGAAAAATACTTCTATTAGAATAATATTTTGCCTGTATATAGCTTATACCTACCTCTCTATTGAGGCTCAACTAGAATTTTTTTGAATTATATAACTTAAAAGTGAGTTTATTCATATTTTACGACAACAGATGGGAGCAATTTTAAGAAAAAAAAAACGCCAATAATTATTTCAATCGGTGGTAACTCTGAAAATAATGTGAATTTTTCAAAAATTCCAGTTGAGCCTCTGTAGAGAGGTTTGAGCTATATACAGGCAGAATATTATTTTAATAGAAGCAGTTTTCAAAAAAAGGAGAACATTTGGAAAAAAGATTATTCTAAGTTAATTTTTTGCCAAAATATTATATTTAAATAAATATTTTTGTCAAAATCTCCTTAAAACAGTTTTATGCATGTATTCTAATCTGAGTGACACTAAATATCATGAAAATTATCCATTTATGCGCTTTTTGTAAATGCACGGTTCCGAACGTAGTCGGATAACTTAAAAGCGATTTTTCTTTTTTATATAAGAAAATATCACACGTTTAAAATGTGTTTCAAAACACTAAAAAGCAGTTGAATTAGGGATGTCTAACTTCTAAAAAATGTAGACTCAGGATTTACTGGAATATTATCATCAATTTCATTTGCACATTCTTCAGATTCTTCGCAGTCACTTTCATGCAATCGTAAGTCTTCATCGGAATCTTAAATTAGAACAAGACAGCTCACCACCATCCGATTCACTCTTAGAAAGCTCTCGCAACAAATTAGCCAGTTCACCAGTGCTTAGACCTCTTATACGAGTCATCGTTTCTTGGCGCCTGCTTTGCACTAAGTTCGAAAATAGAATGAAATTTGTTTATGAGCAGATAAGCAAATGCTATGCAACGAAATACTTAAGACACAATTTTAGAAAAGGTGATTCATTCTCGTTGTTAACTTAATAGTACTGCGTTCAGGGTCAAATATAAATGTGCGATAGTACTTTGGGAAGTTTATTTTGCTAATGGTATGTACAGTCGAACCTGCTTTTGTGCGGTCTTTTTTTAAGCGATCTCCTTTTTGTGCGATTTTTTTTTATGCGGTGTATGAATTTCATTGGCTTTGGAGCCAATGTAATGTTTTATATCTATTTACTAGTGGCATAACGGAGAATGTTGGGAACCCCCTCTCTCCTGAAAGTCAGGTTTCGTCTTGAATATTTTATAAATTGGGAAAATACGTATTTAACGTTAGTCAGGCCTTTGCCCTAGAGTCCTGACCCCCCTTCCCGTGACAGGACTCAATGGCTTTGGCTCCACTGTAATGTTTTCTATCTATTTACCAATGGTGTAACGGATAATGCTAGCCCCCTCTGAAAGTCAGGTTTTGTCTTTAACATTTTATAAATTGGCTAAATACGTATTTAGCGTGTCAGGCCTTGGGTCCCTAGAGTACTGCACCCCCCGTGATGCGGGGGTGTACGTTACGCCACTGAAATGTAGACACTTCAAGACGCTCTGTTCATTTGTTACAGTATTCCGACAATACGCATTCAGTCGCTTTCTTTCAACGCTCCAGCAGCCCGCGCTTGATTGAAGACGAAACTTTCAATGACAGTGACATTATCAAAAATTTGATAAATTATGAAGACGGACAAGAAGCTGGATTCTTTGAAAGCGGATAAAAATATGCAGGGATCCAGCTTTCCAACAAATTGGAAATGCATTTTTTAAAAATAGATACCAGTTAAGAAAGGAGTATAAAATTCCACAAAGGGCTTCAATCATGTATAGCTGGTTATCGTGACATTTACAAGCAACTGACCACCCGTCCTTCGTCACAAAAACTTATCTCTTACTTTATGTTGCCAAAAAATAAATCAATTGAAATTGTACCTTCAAGTGACGAAGCGATTTTGAACGATGAGTAGCGATGAATTATGTATGTGCATTTTAAAGACTTATCTGTATATACAATGAGAAACTATATGTTTTAAAAATGTTTCCATGTGTAATATTTAATTATTTATTTTGTTATGGAAGTATTCTTACATAAATTTCGTAAATAATTGGCATATTTTATAAATGCAACTTTTTTTATGCGGCCCCATCCACCGCATAAAATAAGTTTTTGTAGTATTTCCACAAATTAGTTTGTTTTATGTAAGAATTTATGAAATTTTTGAATATTTTTTGTGTGCGTTTTTTATGCAGTCCCTGTCTATCGTACAAAAACAGGTTCAACTGTACTTAGTTATCTTTTGTTGAACGACAGCTATTTATAATGATGAATTGGCTTGGTGTCGAAACGGTACCAGTGGACGTTCTAGGTATATTTAGTTGTAAAAACTCTTCTAATTTTATATAGATATATATAACCTAGAACCACAAAACTTTTTCTGTCTAATCACTACGGAAAATGATTAAATTTTCAAATACCCTGCAAAAGTGCGGAAAGGACAAAAAAACTAAATAAGTTACGGTGTCCAATCGATACTGACGGACATTCTAGTGCTTATGCTAGCACCCATAAATTGTCATTGGCGAAAAATAATTTATCATCCAGAAGCAGTTCTTCGCTGTGGATACATGTAGCATCCTCTGACTGGAGTATTTACAATGTCTGCATAGGACTCAAACAACAGCGTGTGTGGATATAGAACATATCTAGATATGTAAAAAATGGATCCAGAATTGATGAATCCACATTCACATTGATGAATTACACTGTCAGGGTGAGAGTACTCATGAAACTGTAGATCCTTTTTTTCTAACAAGGTACTCTTTCGACCATTAAGAGATAGCAACTAAGTTACTATTTCGTCTTCAGGTACTTGTGTTGCAAAGAAACTTCCAATTTCGTGACTGGATATATTCAAACTCCTTTTATGTGGAATTTACTTTCTGAGATATAATAGCGATTGAAAGATTTCCTATTACTGTGTACTAAACGACTGAAAATTGGAATTTTGAGGTGGGTAGAGCTGTAATTAATTATTGATTGATTATGAGGAATATTTATAAGTGGAACGAAATGTGACCTTTACTCGTGTCACATTATCTCACATGTTAACCTTACGTCAATATCCTTTACGATCATGAGCTACTTTTTGTCCCGCGGCATTTTACTGTAGAGTTTATCTTTGAATAAAGAACTTGCCCTTCAACGCGCCCTCACTCCCGAATTGTATCATAGGGGTTCGATGAACACTCTATAGACATGATTTTGCATTCCTGATCATCCAGATTACCTTATCTCGAATTCATCGAATACATTTTTGAAGCCATCGAGAGAATTTTTTGACTTTTGATTAAACTATACCAATTCTTCGTAATTTGTGGGAGATCGTTGAAAAAAACTAAACCTTTTTTTATTCCTTCCCGATATCGCCAACTCCATGTTAAAAAAAAAATTCCATCATCAATTTGGAAGGAGGTGCATGATAATACTAGACAATTTTTAGAGAAGAAATAATTTTTTTTCATGGATAACTTATTACTTTAAAGTTTTATACTGAGATATATATTAACAATTGAATAATTCCAGACTGCACATGACAAGAGTGCATACTATCTTTTAGTAATGTTTTAGTGAGTGTTTTCATCTGATATTCCACCTGTTATTGCAAAAGCGTTATATCATAAATTGATGATGGGATAATTCCTATATGTATTTCTGAAAAGCACACCGTCTCTTTGAGTGCAAAACGTGTTTATACGATATTGCAACACTTTTTCCTCAAGAATTTCATATCAGGACACAAGTAGGGGAAACAATTATACGTAACTAGAGAATAAACGCTCGTAAAAATATCATATTAATTAATTTTTTTAATGAAGGCCAGTGGGTGATGCATCGCATGTCCGACGTTCAAACCCTGGGTTGGGCAAGGTTGACTCAGCTTTTCATCCCTTCAGTGGGTCGATAAATTAGTACCAAGCTTGCTTGGTAACTTAACACTGGGGGTTTCGCGCCAGACTGACCACTTGACCGGAACATCTGGTCCTGCACCTCAGGGCCCAAGGTCGCGTATGTTGAGTTAGGCAAAGTAGGCCTTGGCCCTCATGGGCTGTCGCGCCACTGAGTTAAGTTTTAGTTTTTTAATACTGGAGCAAAGAAAAAACATAATCCTTCAAGAATTTTCAAAGAATATACCGTTTTTTGTGGATGGATAAGCAAACTACAATATGTGCTTAAAAATATATTTCTGGCCGCAACAGTGTGACCAAAAATGTACCATTCTTTTTGAGGATAGCGTTATTGAATTAACCATATTTGCTTTGTTAACTATGATAATCTAATTATTTTGATAAGCAATAAATTATTTTAACTAGAAATAAACTATAAATAAAGCACTCATTTGCAACATTAAAAGCTCCCCTAAAAACGGACAGTTTGCAATGAATTTAACAAACTGTTGAAGATTTTTTTTGCTTCCGCTTCTAATTATGTACTTTTTCTCTTAAAAATTTTATAATGAATAAATTTATCATCATATTATTTAGGGCGCATTGTGTGTTAAACAGAATTTTTCTATTCATGTATTTCATTAGTGTAAATCACCACTTCGCCTGGGAAAAGAGTATAGTGCTGTAAAAGTTTCAATATATCCTGCCAAACACTAGCAAAATTACTAATTAATCACTTTAAGCACTATTGCTTTTCCTCCATTTTAGTAATTATCGATGAACCTTAATTAAATGTATTAGTTAATTGAAAACAATTTAACTTAGATATTTAGTTATCTAAAACGCGTTCGTTAAAATAATACGAGAGGTAGATAATCATAAAAAATTTCCAGGAAGTTTTGTTTAAAAATAATGCAGACATTTACTACATGATTGATTGAAACTTACTTAGATTGTCATTACTTTAACACGACGCGTGTTTATAAGATACATTTCGTATAAAATTCGTCACGGAACGAAATAAAACAACTTTACTCTATAATAAGATGCTGTAAGTGCGTTTGATTATTATAATTGCTAATCATGTATGCCATGAGGGTGTAGTTATAAATATAATTCAGTGAATGCGCCTTGAATTTTGAGTTGTCTGCCGACCTTTATTTGGTCGTAATGAACGCTGGAGTTTTTACTGATAAAACTCATTGACACGATCGAGACATTAAAAGGTATCCTAATTTGTTAGGACATGGTTTGGAAGTTCGGGGCTTGGAGTACTAAGGGTAAGACAACTCGGATGTTAACTAGATTGCGGGCCATAATATTTTTATGGTAGAGTGGGGTGGAATTTTGATTGAGAATTGTCAGTTAAGGATATAGTTTGTCGTCCATTTAATGTGTGAAGATTATGAAATATATCCTTTGTGGTTATCAGATTTTAAAATTGTGTGAGTGGAAATTTACAATAAAAAAAATGGATAGTTTTATAATTTTTGCATTCCTTATTACAATTAGTTTTGTATGTAATAGCTGAAACGGGAATCATAGAATGTGCTATCGATTAGTTAATCAATTTCATTAAATACTAATTTGTCTCAATATATATATATATATATATATATATATATATATATATATATATATATATATATATATATATATGTTTATATATATATGTTTGTGTATTGCCACCAAAATTCCTTAGAAATGCTATGTAAACGATGTATTTCTTTTTCTAGAAGCACACGTGTTACGTAAATCTGGGTTTGTGGATTTTATGCTATCATTCCCAAAGAACAAAACAGTTCCTTCAGAGCGATGGAATTTACTGTAGATAAACAAACCTTTAAGTACAGGATATAGCTGCAAAATGCGTACTATAAATTCCACAAGGTTTTTCTCTCTTCTATAGCGCTCAGATATAACTATCAGCGTGTAAAAATACAGGCAAGTAAAGTTAAAGCTTATTCATACAAGCAACCACTCGTTCCGGAATTCTTCAACAGCTGAAGTAAAACTGGCTCAGTTTCGGCGAGCGATCTCTATTTATAGTCTGCGTAGCTATCTTCCAGTGCTTTCTCGAAAAATCCGCTTGCGTCATAGATCGAGATGTTATAGATTTCTCTTGCGATTTCTAGAAGCATCTATGTGGTCCCCCAGTCACCAAATGGGGTCTGCAAGTGGCCTATATTTGGTTGCCGAAAATGATGCCAACTTGGCCTTATCACCAATATTTCGCCAAGTTTCCATTGAAACGCCATTGTAATGTAAGAGACGGCATTGCTTGCGAATATTACAATTTTTATCCTTAAATACATACAACAGAAAATAATATTAATGTATTAAATATCCAGATATAAATTATTTACACTATTTTGAGATGAAATTAAGCTTTAATTACACAAAATTCGTAACACACGCAGATAGCCTTTTAGAGTTCTTTTTATCGTTTATTATCCATGGCAGTGTATAATCTGCCTTATAAAAATATTGTTCCTCCCAAAACTACTTTTTGGATTATTTTATTTATCAAAAGCCTGGCCATTGACCATCAGATCATTAGGCAAAAAATCAGATAACCATTTGTGAAAAATTTCATAATCTTACAATGAAGCGAAGCTTTATGAATTGAAAGCAGTGAACTGTCTTTTTGTAAAAATTGATTACGAGGAAAAGAGTATCTATTGATTATATTTCAGAATATTTCCGTAGAAGAAACATCAATTAAAATAAGAAAAGAGTATGCATAATCAGTATCTAGCATTCAAAGGATAAAGGGCTTCTTTTTTATTTTAATTTGTAATTTTATTAGGAAGCATATTAAAGTAATTTGTGAGTTACGTAATTAAATTTATAAATAAAAATATTCTGTCAAATTTTCCACTCAAAACGTTCATTTGAAGGATATGTATCTTGTAATATGTACTTTCATTTTCATCAATGAGTTACAGTTTCAGTAATCTAGTTGGAAATTATATTTAGTCAAGTCTTCATTGCAATTTATAAAATAATTTATATTGAAAATGAAAATTAGAGCTACCCAAACATAAACAAAGCAGTCGCAATACTTGCTGTGTTAGGCCACTCAACTGGACTATAAAAATGAGAAAAAATTGTTCAATTACTTTCGGGTTAGTCAATTATATTTTGAAAAAAAAAATGTTGGTCTTCTTGTATTAATAACTTATTTGAAAAATATACCAAATGTGTACATATCTTCTTAATGAAAATTGCATTACATCTTTTTATTTTATTGCCATATTTAAACACTGAATCTATTTGTACTTTCACGTGTAACATCTCTAATATTTTAATTAAATCTTCATTAAAATAAGAATATTTATTACTTTTTAAAAATTTCAATTTAAAGTTTTTTATAGAAATGCTACAAAATAAAATCAAATACGAATATGACTAATAATTACATATTTAAACATTACTGAATTAAATATTCGGCGTATTAAGAATTTCATATCAAAATATTTGGGTAAGAAAAAAAATTAATATTCGATTGTCACAGAAAAAATATTTTAGTAATGATTTTTTAAGTTAGACAAAAAAACCCAGATAAATTAAATAATTAATTAACAAGGGATTATTGCTTTTCTATTTCAGGAAATTCTTTTTCTGAGATTGCTTCCAAAGTTAGTGCTACTTAAGAGGATCATTTCATTTTGTTATATACATAAAATCAAAATATTTAACTAACCAAAAATTTAATAAGCAGCTTCTGTCTCTTTCAGAAAACATTTTTTGTTGTTGCATTAAAATTTGAATAATTTTGTAACAAATTGCTGACATATATATATAATCAATAGAAAAGTTCTATAAGTCTTTTACTACTGTGAAATATTTTTTCACATTTTCATACACACAGCTTTTAATTTTAAATATTTATTGTAAATATAATACTGCAATCTACACACACATTTTTTTGTAAGTACACGCCTCATATATTTCTCTTCCAGAGAGGTGAACTTGCATGTACATGAAGGGTTAACAGTATGAGAAGAATTTCACATTTTTCTCACGAACGCAAAGAAGTGATGGATCATTAATTTTACTGTCTTTCTGTGCTACAATTACGACGCAGAACACGGTTCTCTGTACTATTTGTGGTTTAAAAGTATTTTGTGGAGCCTAAAAGAATCCCTTGCATAATATGGCAATTCGAAGACCATTAAGATGACTTAGAATTCTCTGACATTAACGCAGTCGCACACATAACACTTCCATATCTGAACATATACTGTAGTGTAAGCTTATTTAGGCTAGAATGACCCTTTTCTTTGAAGGTAGATCTTAACTATATAATATATACTGTTGTGAATTTTATGTAATTAATGCTTAAATAGTGTAAGTAATTTGTATTTGGATGTTTAATTCATTCATATTATTTATTAACGAATCTGTTATTATCTGTTTATTTATTTTATGATAAAATTGTAATATTCGCAAGCAACGCAGTCCTTACATTAGGGTATCCGACTACGTTCGGAACCGTGATTTTAAAAAAGCGCATAAATTGATAATTTTCATGATATTTAGTGTCCTCAGATTAGAATATATGCATAAAATTGTATTAAGGACATTTTGACAAAAAAACTATTTAAATACAATATTTTGGCAAAAAATTAACTTGGAATAATCTTTTTTCAAAATGTTCTCCTTTTGTGAAAAATGGTTCGATTATAATAATATTTTACCTGTATATAACTCAGACTTCTCTACAGAGGCTCAACTAGAATTTTTGAAAAATTCACATTATTTTCAGAGTTACCATCAATCGAAATAATTATTCGCGTTTTTTTTTTCTTAAAATTGCTCCCCTCTGTTGTCGTAAAACATGGATAGACCCACTTCTAAGTTATATATTTCAAAAATTCTCGTTGAGCCTCTGAACAGAGATCTGAGCTATATACACAGGCAAAATATTATTCTAATAGAAGCAGTTTTCACAAAAGGAGAACCTTTAGAAAAAAAGATTATTCTAAGTTAATTTTTTGCCACAATATTGCATTTAAATAAAACATTTTTTGTCAATTTCCTTAAAACAGTTTTATGTATACATATTCTAATCTAAGTGACACTAAATATCATGAAAATTGTCCATTTATGCGCTTTTGATAATCACGGTTCCGAACGTAGTCGGATACCTTAAACGGTGTTTCAAAGGAGACGTGGCGAAATATTGGCGTTACAGCCAAGTTGGCATCATTTGGCTGACGTGGCTATCATATGGATGTTTCTGGAAAGTACTGGAGAAATTCATCAGAGCATTTTCTATGACGTTGCAAATTTATCGAGAAAGAGATGGAAGCAACCGCGTATACTATAAATAGTAGTCACTCACTGAAACTGAGTCAGAATTACTTCAGGTGTTGAAGATTTTAATTGCTATGATCGAACGATTGCTTGTGAATAATCTTTATCATTACGTATTTGTATTTTTAAACACTAATAGATGTGCCTGAGTGCTGCAGAAGGTGTGAAGACCTTTCCAGTATTTTACGAATTTTGCTACTATATCCTGTAATTTACGGATTTTTTTTGTGCCTTGAATTTCATCACTCTTAAGGAACAGTTTTGCTTTTTGAGACTTCCTCCTTTCCTCAGTGTCTGGATAGCCCAGGTAGGCCTTGGCCTTTTCAAGAAGCCTTTTTCAGTCCAGCTTTTTCCTTGCTATTGTTCTTCAGTTCTTAGTTCTCAAAACTAGGAGGTCTTTTTCTAGGTCATCATTCCCTCCTACATTTGGCCTGCCTTCTCTTCGTGTGCCTATTGGTTGGGCATTGAAAACTTTTTTATTGATGCGTTCTTCGTCTATTCTGACAACGCGGCCTGCCTATTTAATTCGTTGTTCTTTGATGAAGTTAACGATGTCAAATTCTTTATATGAGTGATATTCTAAATTTGATCTTTACCACGTGCCATTTCTTGAATTCTTCCAAAAGTAAATCTCTTAAAATCTTCCTTTCGTAGATACTTGTCATGTTTTCATCTGTTCGAGACATGAACCAAGTTTCACATGCATGCCTTTTGAGACTGATAGCTTAAAATCCACGATCACCGATCTTCGTAACAATATCAATATTGTCGCTGTTTTATTTAACTTCTTTATGCTGTGGGTTATTTAATTTTCAAGGGTGATTAATAGGGATGGGATTTAAATTTTTTGATGTCCTCCCATAAAAAGTTTGATTAAAAATGCGAAAGTTCTTTTTTACATTTAGTCTATTAATAAGAACATTTCACATAAACGTTTAAAATACAAATATTTCTCGATGGAATTGCCAGATTCACTAACAAAAACAATATAGATACTAATTAATAATCAATTCACTTCTGTTACGGAAAGCATGTTGGTATCTGAGGGTGTTTCAAAATTTAACAAATAGATAAGAAGAAATTTTGGTCTAGGTCATGTATTTTTTTTTTCGGTAAAAAGTGATAGAAGACTTAATTCCACAAAAGAGTTGGGTGAATTTCTGTTGTGAAATCCAATTAGTTCTTAAAAGATTTCATCACGTGACAGTTTCGAAAGTAAGATGTCATAAGATTCTTCGTAGATATGCAGTGGTGTAATTTTTATCTGTAATATTAAAAAAAATTAACCACAATAAGTAATTAAGAACGTATGAAACAAGATTGTCTTTGAAACGATACATTAGTCGTATTAGTAGTATATCTTTCAAATTTGAATAATTTAAATAATAAACATAAATCATGTAATAGCTTTAAAAACGATATTTTGCATCGCTTTCTGTTTGCAGTTTGCTTAGCAAGTTCATTTCCTCAAAACTGAAACGCTTTCCTGAAAGATAAGAACATTTTTCAGCTAGGAAAAATTACTAATTACTTCTTATTGCAATAAAATATTTTTTGGTTTCCCATGAAGTATTATTTAGTTACAATAAAATATGATATATAACGCGCACCTTTAACCCAACCAAGTGTAACATAAAAAAAAAATTTTAAGTCAATTCCTACTTAGATCAACAAAATTTTTTATTTTAGCTACTTTTTATTATAATAGTTACAATTAATATGAATGTGTATATTATTTGACAGAATCACAACATTACGTGGTAATTAATTTTTATTAATTATCATTAAAGTATTGTATTGTCATCCAAAACAATCGTGTATATAAAATTTCAGTTCAACTGAATGCTTTAAAACGTGAGAAAAAAAACCTTTTTAAGTTTTGACACAATGATGTCAATTTTCGCCAAAAATGATGCCAACGTGGCTGTATTTGTAACTGTTTAAATAATTAGTTTTAATCAAGTGATTTTTGTTAATTATAGTTAAATTATTGTATTATCAAATAAAAATAATGTATATCATTTCAAAAAAAATCATGTATATAACTTTTCAGCTCAATTGAGCGCTAAAAAATGAATTTTATTGACGACTAAAAATTCCACCAAGATAAATAAATAAATATAGAGAGAGTTTGAGTTAATAGTAGGAAATGAAAAATAAGATCCAAATTTACGGATGCACGTTGTACGCCGGGTATAAAAACCACAACTTTAAAAAGAAACAAAGATAACCGCGTAGAAAAAAATTAGATTTCTACTTATAACAAAATACTCTTACTTTAAGGGGAGTTGGAAACCTCTCTCTATATATATACTGACAATGTTAAATTGGCTGTTTTCGATGTACCTTTTCTCAAAATCTGTTTTATGTACATGCTTGAAATTTTTCATACTATTAAAGTACACCTCTCTTATTATACTAAAATGAGCTTTTAGCTAATTTTGAATTTTTTAAGAAATTATGAAATATTTTATCAAACATTGCGAAATTTGACCCATTTTTTACTTAAAAAATTTGTAAAAATTAAATTTTTGAGTGTTTTAAAAAAAAGCTCATTTTAGTATATATTGGACATCATTATAAATAATTCATTAAAAATTTACATACCTGTGAACAGTAGTTTCTCAGAAAAGGTACATCGCACATTAAAATTTACATTTTGAGATAAATTGATTTTAATGTATACAGTGAGACTTCTAATCGGCTGGGAAATAAAAAAATAAAAGGCTCAATTTAAAATAAAAGATACATGTTTTGGTTTATATCAATCGTTATACTTTTAAGCAAAAAGAAAGTAATTGTTTTACAATTTTCGCCATTAAAATGGGCGTGGCCCAAATTCAACGAATATTTAAAAATACATTTTAAAGGCTTCTAAATACCCCAGAGGTTCAAGTAAGGTATTTTTAGAAAGGTTAAAATCTATACAATTTGAAAATGTAAAAATCTCAAATTGTCAAAAAAATAAGATTTTAGCTTTCCAACACCCCTTAAAAGAAATGACATTCGTTATGAACTTAAAAATGTTGTAGTTCTATAAGTGTTTTTTTTTTCTAAAATTTGGAATAATATATAGAATAAATTACTTCAAAACTTATGCGCACACTTATATCTTGGGATTCTTCATAAAAAAAGAAGGAAGTGTTCGTTATACAGCAATATACCTAAAAACTATAAATTGTCGCTTGAAAGTATAGATACGTGTTATACGCCGGATTTTACGGCAGTTTATTTTCTAATTTTTAGCTGATGAAATATTTGTGAATGTTTTTATGAGGAAAAATTATATGAGATTTAAAATTAAATCGATTAAAAAAAATTCAATATTGGAAATAAATATGTTAACTTTATATTTTAAGTTATAACTGAGAGTTTTGCTTCAAATATTTTTATTCTTTCCTTTTCATGGAATTTTTTAATAATGACCTAATTTCAACCTTGTCATATTAAAAATTTTAGAATATATATATTTTTTAAATAATATTTCACCTTTTATAATGATCCTCTAAATAATTCTCAGTGAATTGTTGGAAATAATACATTTTTATGATGATTATTTAAAAAAGAATCTTAATTCTGTTGCAAAGAACAAAGAAATAAATTCAACAATCGCCCAAAAATAGACCATGGCCTTGTGTGATGTAATATACACTGGTGTGCAAAAATTAAGGAGGAAGTCGAAAAATTAGCATATCAGCTGAACGAAGAGGCAGAGCGGACAGAAAGACCAATCAGGAGATTAAATAAGGGGATGTAAATAAGGGGGCACATGCGCAGATATGCAGGTAGACGTAATGGGGGAGTGTCTGAGTAGTATAAAGCATGTTGTCGGTGTAAGATCAGTATTTCTGGCAAAGAGATTGCACGCCGTATAGCAGTTAAAATCACACCGAGTTGCTGTCTCAGCAAGAAATGGCGAATAATCAATCTGTTAGACGACATCTGGATGCTTTTACCCGAGGTCGAATCATTGGGAAGTTGGAGGAAGGCCGCAGTGTGACAAGTGTGGCTGCAGAGTTCGGAATTGCTCACAGCGTCGTTTCACGACTTTGGAGACAATTTCAAACTACAGGAACAGCTATCCGGGGGTTCAGTAGTGGTCGTCCACGAGGAACCACACCCGCAGATGACCGGTACATTGTCTTACAGGCCAGAAGAAACAGGCGGCAGACAGCGGAAGAAATCGCTAGACACACGACACAGGCGACTGGACGACCGATATCGCGTTTTACCGTGGCCAGAAGACTGCACGGTGGTGGTCTGTTTGCACGACGCCCTGTACGGTGTGTACCTTTAACGCCTGCCCATCGGAGAAGGCGTTCTCTGTGGTGCCGGGAACACCAGAATTGGAGAGACAATGAATGGAGACGAGTACTCTTTACAGATGAAAGCAGATTCAGTTTGAGTAGCGATTCTCATCACATACTCATCTGGAGAGAGCGGGGAAGCCGCAATCATCCCTCGAACATCATTGAAAGGGACAGGTATGGTGGTCGCGGTGTTCTCGTTTGGGGAGGCATCATGCTTGGTAGTCGTACAGACCTTCACATCTTCGACGCAGGTTCAGTCAACGGGACCCGTTATTGTAACGAGATTCTTCTTCCATATGTGCGTCTTTTTAGAGGCGCTATGGGTCTGCAGTTCCTTTTCATGGACGACAATGCACCATGACATCGCACAGTAGCTGCCAAACAGCTCTTAGAGAGTGAGGATATTGAACGTATGGATTGGCTGGCACGATCTCCGGATCTCAATCCCATCGAGCATGTATGGGATTTTCTAGGCAGACGCTTGGCAGATCGTACCTTACCGCCAGTATTGATTCGGGAGCTTCGATTGGCGCTACAAGACGAATGGGCAGCAATGCCTCAACAACTCATTGACACCCTCATTCTCAGCATGGGCAGACGCTGTGAAACCTACTTAGCAGTCAGGGGAGATCATATCCCCTACTAAAGACCGAATGTTTCTTGCTGGACACATCCATCACATTGCGGGACATGTCCCTTACATTACACATGTCCTTACGTATTGGGGATCTTACGGTATTAAATGTGTTGATTTGGAAAGCTTTTGTACAAAGTTATATTGAAAAAACCGTCTCGTCCTTAGTTTTTGCACACCAGTGTACGCTAAAATATGCTAAGAACTTCGCCTTTTACCTCTTTGTTAAGGATAAAAAACAGCGAAGACTTGCTCACTGATTGTATACATTTTTTAAAAATAGAATTCATCAATAAATATCCTTTTATTCTTCTTCTGAAAAGTAAAATATTCATTCCACATATCGTATGAATTTCATGTTGTTCGGATCAATAGGTTTCTCGATGGAACGATTTAAGGATAATAAATCGAACTCATTCCAGTGTTATTTTTTAAAAAATCATTAAAAATAAACTATTAAACAAATACAAAAGTCAATACTTACCAATTTAGAAAAAGAAACAATTTTAATTTTATTACGCTCAATATGACAGCTGGCCATAAAGTACACCAAAATAAATTTAACTAGGATCCGAAATGCGGAAAGAGTATATATGACCATAAATATCCCAAACCCGTTTTTACACTTTCTTACTAGAAAATATATGAAATATCTACTGGTATCAGTCATTCCGCATTCTTACAAGTGGTAACTGGTTCTCAATGCGGATGTTAGGAAATGCACAAATTAAAATTTAAATTTAGTAATTTATTGCAATTTCCGTTTGAGTTCGCTCGTACGACATGTATAACAGTAGCTATTCAAATGAAATAAGAAACGGATAAATCCTTTCAGAGATAAAAAAGCATCCGTTCGTTAATGTATGCGATAATATGACAAACGCTATTTACGACGTAAACAAAGTTAAAAGATGTATTCAGAAATATATAAGATGTTGTTTTATTAAAGAGAAATAACATATACCAGTTTAGAAAAAAAATGATGGTGTTACAAATCATCTACGCTTCAGGTCAGAATTTGATATTTGTAAGCAAAAATTTATCGACGTCAATGTTGTAAGGATGGACTACGTCATACGGCTTCTTCTGTATCAGGGTCCAGATGAGGAATTTTCACTATAATAGCTTGTGTAAGTTTTACAAAAATAAATTGTTGCTTGCACAATTCTAAATGGAATGACAGTGACGTATGTAATAATAAAAAGTTTTCTCATTTCGCAACACAAGAAATAATCTTGAAACCAGTCACGTTTTATTATGTACCTTGGAGAGTCGATTTAATACGAGGGTTGGTGCAAAAGTCATGGCAACTATTTTTTTTTCTTGAAGATACCAGTCCGGTTGGAAAATGTGACATATACAGATGAAAGATCAAGGTGTTAACTACATGTGTGGACAATGGATAGCATTGAAATATCGTAACACACTTATTTATTACGATAGTATACAGGGCAATATGGCCTTCACGGTTCAAAAGAATGACAACACAGTACACATAAAGTTGACGTGACAAATCTGGGCCTAAAGACTCTTAATGTAGTCCATGACCCTTAATGTAATCCAAGAGCTGCTCGATGACGGCACGTGTCAAGTCGGTCCGCACACTGAACGGTCGTCCTGAACATTGCTCATCACTGGTTGACACACGTCCTTGCTGAAACTTTCCTATCCACTGTGCTACTGTACGGTATGGTAGGGCATTATTCTCAAGGGCTTCCACTAATTCACGGTGACATTACATCGCATTTCTCTCTCGGAGAACGGCTATTGTAATGCAAGCACGCTGCTCAACATGTGGGTTACTTCCATCTAACCAACTGACTGATTTCAGAACCTTCACTGAGCTAGTATCAGCTATCACAAAGCCATCTGATGTTCTGCATACATCCACACGACACATATACGTTTGTGATCCGTTTGCATATCTACAAGAAAAAAAAATAGTTGCCATGACTTATGCCCCAACCCTCGTATAATATGGTTTTGTACTGTTTTGAGCGTTATAAGAAAGGACTCTAAATTAAAGTTGCAATAAATGGATGAATTGAAATTTTAATTCATTTATTTCTTAACATACCTCTGTATTGATAACCAATAAAGAGCGCGAAAGTGTGAATGCTCGTAGCTACTTCGCATTTTCTCTAATAATTACGCGTCAGGATCGATTGCGGTTATTTAAGGTAACATATATAACAGAAGGTCTTAAATTGTAAAAGAAAGGAAATTAACTTTAACTGAAGTTAATAATTATCTAAGACAAATTGTTTGTGTTAAATCGTGGATTCTATTTCCTGGTGCTATTGATCACTTAACGTGTAAAGCAACTTTAACTATTGCGGCTCGAGATCCGCAAGTTAGCTTCATGGGCAAATTTGCAGAGTGGGCTCCCAACTCAAGTAGACATCTCTGAAAATTTATAGTTCTTATTTCAAAATATTTTGCAGAAGAGTACTATGTGGTTGTGCTTTTCAATATACAAGAAGATAAGCAAATGAACGACGTAGTTTACGTATAGCTAAATATCATATTGGTATAGTTTGTCACATACGGCTTAAAAAGCAATTTTATAAAAAGTCTGTTGAATCTCCCAAATTTTTATTCCATTTAATTGAGATTTAAGATTGAATAAACTCTTATCGCTTTTTAAATTCATCAAAACTAACTGAGGTCTTAAGTAAAATAAACAAATGTTGTTTTTTAGAACCACTAAAGTTGGGAATCATCAGTTACTGAAAATCCCTCAGTATAAGAAAACGTTACAGTCTGGATAAATTGTTACATCCAACCAACTCGTCCTTTGCTCAAAAAGACGTTAATCCTGGCTATATATATTCCACAAAAGACTATCAGACAATAATTTTTTTCAAGTTTTAAAGTCACAGTTGGTTTTTTAGTCATGCTCATTTTAAAGTGTACTTCAACAGATTTAGCTTATTCCCTTTTAAATTTTGCTACTGTGGTAAGGTAAGCATTGTAGAATATCTTATTATGTTTTGTTTGATGTTAATTAAAGAAAAAATAATAATAAAAGTGCTGTAAAGCCGAACTGCATTCATTTAAAATCAACTAAATTCCTACTCTCTCCACCCTTCTCCAGTAAATCTACGTTCTTATTATTGATTCATTGATTGATTTTATTTTATAACTTTTATTTTGTAATTGGTTTCGTAACTTCCCCTTTAATTCTTTTTTTTTCTCTTTCGCCTTGTACATTTTGTTTGTTTTACTTGTGTATTTTACCTGTTTTCAATAAAAAAAAATCCTTCTAAAGTGTTACTTGCAAAAAGTTTTTAAAATAAAATTACATTTTGTATGCGGTAAATAAATTCAGATAAATAAATAAAGGAATAATAATTACAGTGAAATCCAATATTTCATCCAGAACAACTGGACCTTGAAAAATAATGCACAAATGGAATGAATTCTTCTGTCCTGAGAACATAAAATTTTTCGATGTTGACTATAAGTTAAATGGAACTATTGCGTGCCACATATAGTTAGTCCTGTTTTCTTTTGGGTATAGCGTGTGTCTATCTTAGGTGACCTGTTTCAATTATCTTAAAAGGATCTATGCTACTTTTATTCCATCAATTTGTTTAATAGACGACTTGTAAGTATACATATTCATCATTTAGCTAAATATACTGGAAATATGCAACAAATTGTATTGAATAGAGAATAATATAACCAGGAAAATAATTAAAAATAATTTCTAAGATACGAGGGCTTTTAATTTAATTTAAACTTAATTTAGCTTGTTTCAAATAATATATCGCGTAATCTTGCGAAAGTACTCGATTGGTTTGGTCTGTTTTAATAACGTTGCTGAAAAAATTCTTAGAAGTTTAATTTTTTGAAATAATTAATTTCGGATTCTTATGTCTGGGATCCCGAGTGATTTTTCTTTATTTGTGCATTTATATTTTCATTAGTAAGCACGGGTCATGTGTACCAGTGGTGTCTTGGCAATCTTTCTCAATTTTCGATCCTTCTTCTTGTCTTTACATTCCCTTTTCTTCTTGGCTTTGATTTGCAGATTTGAAGTCTAAAACGAAAAAGCATGTATTTTCAAAAATAGACGAGTGTTTGGCATAGGATCGCCAATGTGTCTATGATTCGTCACAAAACTCTATAAGTCTATAATCTATAAGTCAATAAGCTTTTGAACTTCCCACATTGTTAGCGGGGTTTTAGAGAAATTTTAAAAAGTTCGGCGTTTATATATATTTGTTGGTTATTAACAGAATCGTATAAAACTAGATATAATGGCTGAAACTTCGCTAAATGCAATTAACTGTATTTCTTTTGATTATATTTTATACTGAAATTAAAACAATAAATAAACTGCATTGAAAGGGGTGCTTAAATATATTTTAATTGTCTTATGTCAGTGGGGTGTAATTTAATTAAAAATAAACCAGCGAAATATTTCGAAATTGATGTTGTTCTATTTTTAAGCCATTTAATGGAAAAATACTTTTTTTAAAAAAGAAGCACATATTGAACAGTACCTTATGTGCGTTATAGCCTTTGGAGCATATTAAGCTGATATTTGATAAAGAGATAACTTTTTTCTTATCAATCGAAATTTAAAGTAACAAAAAATAAAATATTCATATTATTTATTAATATTTGTGTATTACATATTTTTAATACTTTTATTTTCATAAACAAAATACATATAAATAAAACTCGTAGAATTATGTTCCAATATTATATAATTTAGAGCTGTTATTTCTATGCATTATATGTAGATATTTTTGTTGACATATTTTCATAATTTGAAATAAATACGATTTAAAAATAAATAATCAAATATACGATTTCTTAAAACAGTTGGAAAACTTTCTTAGAGTTTGATAAAATATATTTTACATTATTCATATGGTTAAGTTTTTTTTTTTATAAAACAGTAGTTTTTTTAAAAAATTTTTATTTGAAGCCTTTAATAAATTTAATTTATAGAACTTAGAATAAACTAATGTATAATAATTTTAATAGGAAGGGTATTTTTATCTCATAAATCTTTTAATATCTTTAGTCCTAATGGTGCATGAATAAAAAATAATTTCCTTAAGTTAAAAAAGCAAAACTTAAAAATTGACGTGTTTACTAAGGTTTATCCACTAAAGTAATTTTTCCTATTGGCCTTAGTATTTTAAGTTAACTACGGAAGAAATTCTTTTATGACATGGGCTTCCTATGTTTTGCTAAATGTAGTTGACATTCAATGCACAAAAACATTATATTCCCTCGTTAAAACTTTTGACATGCGTATTATTTCAAACTTCATTTTCAGCTTCGATGACTTTAATGTGTTCATTATAATCCTTGTGCGAAGATCTTACAACTTAACTTTCCGATCTTTATATGAAGAGACAGAACATCTGAATACATTTCGTAATGCTTATGAAGTGTATAATGAGATTATTTTTCAAGTCTGTCGAGCAAAGTCTGTTCTGTTATTTCTTTAATTACTGAATTACAATCTTATAATTACAAAATCATTCAGTTTAGCGTATAAAAACTTTTTGTGGTTTTATTTCATCATATTTTGTTACTCTTTTCTTGTTTTCAAAATGAAACTAATGTGTAATTGCCTTATAATTACTGATTAGAGAAACTTTTAAAGTTCGTTTTTTTCAAATCTGAGATGAAACGGGTTGATTGTTTAAACTTAATGTTGTTGGACACTACTTTAATGCATATATCTTTTCTTATCATAAGGTGGCCATTTTCTTTACAATGAAAAGGGAGACGAAAACTTTAAGAAAAAATTACAACTTAAATATATGACACATTTTATTAATTCAAACAAAAATACGCTAATTACGCTTACATTCTTTTTAATTATTATCTTAAACGAGTATTTTTCCCATTAGATGAATTTTTTTGTCAACATATCTCTTTTTAATATATCGGAAAGTTCGGGCAAAAAATATGCTTCTTACTGAATTTTACGGTAAGCATTGTAGCTAAAATATTAATATTCAAATTTGATTTCTCACCAGTCACTTCACAAAAATCATTACCAACTGAAAAAAAAACTCTTTCAACTGGTGCATTCGTTCCAGGGCAGCACAACGTAAATTCAAAAAGAATAACTAAATTTTTATATGGAATGTGTTCATTTTTGAAATGGTTAAGTATCCCCATCTTTTCCCCACCCATTCCCATCCATCTTTTATCAATTTCAGCATGTTGATGTTCCAGTTGTTTCAGTTTATTATAATTTAAATGTACATTCAGTCTTCAAATTTCATCAAACACACCATTGTCAACGATTTTAATATCAGGCAGTTCTTTTGGTAAAAAATCAACACAGTTTTCTCTATCTGTCCAATTTCCTTGTGATGAAGTCAAAAACACAATGGAAAACTGTTATTTCCTGTGATACTTGTTTCAGACCATTCTTCGACAGTTTGGAAACATGTTTACTTCATCTCTGAAAATAGAGATTAATAGATCAATTTTAAAATATTGAAAAAGGAGGACACTTTTCGGGGAAGGACAGAACCTATAAAAGGAGGACGTTTGGTCACCTTACTTATCACCAATTTGGTGAATTATTGTTCTCAAATTGGACTGAAGTGCAATACATTAAAACAGTAATTGGCGCTATTTGGCACGATTGTTTTCTCTGTATGTACAAATATTTTAATAAATATTTCTTACTTTTCAGGGTAAGGAGGAATATTCAGTGTGTTTACTTTTTCTTACTTTCATAAACAATGCCACTCACATGTGTACAAAAAGTTATAACGTATATGCTTCGCCTTTTTCGCAATCATTAGACAGTAGAAAACTCGTCGACACAAATATAACATCATAATTTTATAAAACTAAAGAACAATAAAGGCAAAAGTTACATTAATAGTGTGTACATAACTTAATGAAAACTCTTCAGTACAAAGATGTTGAAGAAATTATGCATTATATTGGCATAATCTACAAGCTTAGATAATTTTGAAGTTTGAAGCGATAAAATTATGAAAATGGTCTGATTTATGATTATATACATTGAAGGAAATTTTTTTTGTCGTGTCCGTGGACAATCAGATAATGTCGTGAGCTCTCTGAGCCGCAAGTCTCGGGGCATCAGCGCTGTAAAGAACCTCGTGTAGCTCCGAAGCCAGTGGCACCATTCCGAGCCGTATAATATGCGGAGTAAAGGCCGGTCATTCTAGGATGTGGTCTGGCGTTAGTTGGGCCTCGGTGCAGTTCTTGCAGAGGATGTAAGTTCTAGTTTTGTCTGATGAGATTTTCATACCTTTAAAATAGCCCGTCCTTAGTCTTGCAATTATGGATGTAAGATTTCTAGAGCAATCAAAATCGACAATGAGGGTTTTTTTATAGCGATGAGGCAGAAGTCTGTAATTTGCGACCGCATTTGCATCTGCAAGCGTAATTTTGGGACAAAGTTGGTCAGCATTTCTTCCCTCTTTGGCCAGGGAGTCCGCACACTCGTTTCCCTCAATGTTTACGTGAGCAGGAATCCATTGCAATAGGCAGGATTTCCCCCTGCAATGCAAACTTTCAAGTAGGACATTGTAGAAGTCCAACCTCCTGGCGGCTCTGGCAACCCCATCTTCCATGGACAGTGCAATATTGAAAAATTTGTTTAACGTATTACATGAAATATGCATACATTTTTGAAAACAAATTTATGTTGTCTGAAATAATTTGTAACAAAGTGATTTTCTTATCACTTAATCTCAGATAAACTTTCGACTTCAATATTCGGCCATACGAATATAGAAGAGAAGAAAATATTTTACAAAAAAAAAAAAAAAAAAAATTTTTTTTTGAAGCAAATAAAAAATTCACTTATTCAAATTGATTCTTTTTTCAATTCTTACTCTATTAGTTCAGACTCTCTATTTATTTATTTATCTTGTCGGAATTTTCAATCGTTAATAAAATACAATTTAAAGCGCTCGATTGAATTGAAATTTTACATACAGGATTATTTTGGATGACAATACAATAATTTTAAACTATAATTAATAAAAATTAATTGATTAAAACTAATTATTCAAAGAATTACAAATACAGCCACGTTGGCATCATTTTTGGCGACTTAGCGACCCTTTTGACGATTTGTGTGAAAACTTGAAAAGGTTTTTTTCTCACGTTTAAAAGCATTCAGTTGAACTGAAATTTTATATACACGATTGTTTTAGATGACACTACGGTATTTTAATGATAATTAATAAAGATTAATTACCACTTAATATTGTGATTCTGTCATATGTATGTAGGATTTTCCCTTTGAAACATTTTGTTAAAAGGTTGAGTCATATCCTTTTCAGAGGACCATAAATCTCAATTTTATTTATTACTGCATTCCGAAGCAGCGCCATCTAGTGAGCTTTCGTAGCTCCGGCTTGAATAATTTTTCGGCAGAGGCCTACTAACCACTGCTTGTTCAACACGTCACGTCTTTACCGCATTTTCGCGCCTCGCGCGCGCACCACCAGTCCTAACGTCCAATAATGAGAAAGGTTTATTTCCCTGTCTTCTAAAGGTATAACTCAACTTTTAATTAACCTAATTCCTGCATGTCTTTCTCTTTGTAATTATCCCCTTCTGTAAATATTTTCCTTTAACTTTAAATAAATTCTCTTTTTTACTTAAATGAAGTATTTGTGTTTAAATGACTTAGATTCATTTAATTCATCACTCACCCTTAAATACTTACCCCTAGACAAGCCACCTCGCCAATCTAAAATCCCGCCTTCTGAAGAGTCTGATTTTTATTCGAAGATTTATTCGGACTCCCACATGTATATAATATTTTTATTAATTGTAACTATTTAATAAAAGGTAGCTAAAACAAAATTTTTCTTTGTTGATCTAAGTAGGAATTGACTTAAAACTTTTTTTATATTACTTGTGTGTGTGTGTGTGTTTTATTGTCATGTTGTTCAGTTTTTATTAAAAAAACTGCTCTCTTTTCATTTTTGTTCCTTGTTAAATTCTTTCCTTGTATTTTGCATTGTTATTATAGTTGCATCGAATCAAAGTAAAGATTTAAAATATTTTCGTTTAAAATGCTTGCTTCTCTTAAACAATCGCCGTGTATCAGCGAAAATAAAAATAATTCAGAAGAATATTGCTCCCCTTTTGCAAGTAGAATGAAGTACCAAGTACCTGCGTGAGTATCTGTGCAACTTCCTTTACTTTTAGGAGAGTGGTATATAGTTTAAAGGAGGGGTGGGCAGAGACCTTTCCAGGATATATAAGCTACTTCTAATTTTTTTCAAGGTGTTGCTATCCACCCAGGGGCGTAGGTGTGTTGACTTATGAAAAGAAGTTTACAATATTTATTATAGCTTTATAATAAGTACGGCATATGTAATTACATATATAAGTAAAATAAAAGAAGCTCACACTTTTAAAATTGCGTTTAAAGCAAAACGCAAGATACAAGCATAATAATAATAATATATAGCCGCAAATATAGCATTATTAAATAATTCATTTATTTTTGAATTCAAAATACATTAAAAAATAAAACATTTTCAGCTGAAGTTAGTTCTCGCACTTATAGTTAGTAGAAAACTTTTAGTCTGCATATTGTCAGCTAACCTTGAATATTTCGGTATATAATTATTAACTGCTAATCTTAAGGCGGTCACCTTATAATGTCTTGGCGGTCCATCGATGATCATATCGACTTAATACCCATCCCAAGTTTTAGGAAAGACAGTGACGAGAGAGTAACAAGAATAGTAACAAAATAATTTTCAAAAAATATTTAGTTTATTTAATATGAGGTATAAAGTGTGTGTGTGTGTGACCCGGAATTAACCACGTCTATACAAAAAATTTATATGTTGCCGTTAAAGTGTGAAATCCGTTATTTTATAGAATAACTTGGTATTTCATGAAATAACTAGGCAAGTCAGTTAAAGTACATAAAATTATTGAATTCCACAAGTTAACTAGGTATTCTATGGAATAACGATTAATTGGTCGTTAAAGTATGAAATACGGTATTCGAAAGTTTTTTGAACAAGATAATAGCTAAATAAAACAATTGTGTACTCTAGATCTCAGTTCAGTATATGTGAGCGAGAATTAATTTCCATCGAAGAAGTTCCGAATATTGACACAACGTTTCGATTTGTTGCAACAGCTCAAAGATGCGGTACTGGACAAGGATTTCTAAAGTGCTCGTGTAAAAAAAATGTGTAATACTAAACAGTATGCTTGTTTCAAAAATAATAAGCAGTTCAATCCAAAATGTCATCATAGCAATCCTTGCTCTAATAAATAATGAAAAGTAAAATAAAGTTTAATCATAAAATTTTAATTAATATACTCTTACATTTTTGTTTTAAAAAGTTTACACAGCGTTTTTATGAAGCAACAGTTTTTCTTCCCAGCATGTAAATTTTTGATAATATTTAAATATAATTTATTTCTACAACGCGTATTCTATTTTTTCCTTTATGTTTAAGTAATGTTAGCAATATAAGCAATAATAAATTATATCATCTTCTTTTCCTTATTATTTATCAATTACTTATCCACAATACGGCTAAAATGTATTCTTCGAGAGATTTTAGCTAATCATGATAAATTAATTTATAAAATAACTATTAATTTATAAAATAACTTTCCAATTGTTTATTTTTCACTTTAACGGTCAATCATTAGTTATTTCTTAGAATAAGTAGGTAAAGTATGAAATGTGTTTCATCTATAGTATACTTTAACTGACTTGTCTAGTTATTTCATGAAATACCAAGTTATTCTATGAAATAACTGAATTATACACTTAAACGGTAACATATATATTTTTTCCAGATGTTACAAATAAATAAGTAGAATAAGCTCACAATTTACAACGTTGCTTCTTTTTTTATCACTCGTAGCTTGTACTTCTTGAATTGAAACAAGCTCATCAGGAAATTGACAACAGTAACAATAAGCAACTCCAAAACTAACAATTCTGAAAGGAAATCGTTAACATTAATTACTTAAACCGAAGCATTATCTCAGCATACAGTCTTCTAAACCGTCATCTTATCTTCCCAAAACTATAACTTACTGACCATTTCTCAATGAAACGTGTCTTTGCGCGGTGACAGCTTTGTTTCCCCAAAGGAAACAACCATAAATACCTTTTCCCTGTAAAACCAAGTGAGATAGATCTTAGTCGTGTAAAAATTCATTAGTAATTCTGAACCACACAATCTTACCTGTAATTTGAACAAGAGGAACAATCGGTCACTTTTTCTCTTATTTTCATGGTCTTACTTGCACTAGGAACTTTCATTTGAAACTTCTAGGTAAATAAATGAAGCCAGTAGGCGCTTAAATGATGTAAAATTTTGATGAGAGAACCACTTGGTAGATTTAAGCGCTGTAATTTGATGCATGTTTGGAATGTTATTGGAATCGATAGCAATTTGTCTTCGGGCGTTTATCGTAAAACACTAACTACTGCTCTCCTTCTTTTCGAGAATTATTCCTTTTCCCATTTTTATACAGATTTAGTTAAAAAATCGTTCTGAAAATATACTGGGGGGGGATTTTTCTGTGGATATATTTCAGCCATGTATATTTGCTTTATACGTTTATATATGTGTGTATGGATTTTTATATCAAGTTTATCTGAAACTATAAATTTTGTTCCGTTTTAGTTGGAAAGGTAGAGCTATTTTGAAATTTTTATAAATGTAAAAATTTCTTATAAATTTGATTAGAAAATTCGTCTTGGATTAGTTTTTTTCTGTTTTAAAACGGAAAGAATATTTACGATTGTTTACAATACTTACGAGTACTTCATTTTCACTATAATTGAAGCCAAAAGCGGATATAAGTGTGTTGAATATAATATAACGATGACGTAGAGATAATTCATGTTGGTATAATTCAGTTGTTTCATAGAATAACTAGGTATTTCTTCAAATAACTAGACAAGTCAGTTTAAGTATATAACAGATGAATAATTACATACTTTACCTAGTTATTCAATGAAATAACTAGGTATTTCATGGAATAACTATGGATAAACCGTTAAAGTGAAAAATAAACAATTTTAAAGATGTTTTATAAATTAATTGATCATAAGTAGCTAAAATCTCTCAAAAATACATTTTATCCCTTTTGCGGATGATTAATTGTTAAATAATAAGGGAACGCAGAGATGATATAATTTATTATATTGCTCATATTGCTATTATTTAAACAGAAAAAGGGGGAAAAGAATATGTTTCAAAAATATATTTAAATATTATCAACAAAAATACATGCTGGGAAGAAAAATTGTTGCTTCATAAAAACACCGTGTAAACTTTTTAAAACAAAAATGTAAGAGAATATAAATTAAAATTTAATGAGATACCTTTATTTCACTTTTCATTATTTATTAGAGCAAGGATCGCTGTGATAACTCTTTCAACTGCACTGTTTATTATTTTTGAAACGAGCATAATAAATATTGCTCATTTTTTTTACACGAGCACTTTTTAAATCCTTGTCTAATACCGCAACTTTGAGCTGTTGCAACAGATCGAAGTGTTGTGTCAATATTTGGAACTTCTTCAATGAAAATTAATTCTCGCTGACATATACTGAACTGATATCTAGAGTATTTGTTTTATACATTCCGCCTAAAAGGAAAAATTCATCCTAAAGCAGCTAGAACCGGTTCAAAAAACTCTCGCGTGTCGTATTTCATACTTTAACGATCAAGTAATCGTTATTCTATAGAATACCTAGTTAAATCATAGAATACAATAATTTTATATACTTTAACTTACTGATCTAGTTATTTCATGAAATACCTAGTTATTTTATGAAGTAACGGATTTCACGCTTTAACGGTAACATACACATTATTTAAAGCAGTTCATATTGATCAAACAAATTATCTATTTACTCAACATATGAGAAAGGCGGTTTCTTATTGTTTGTTATTAATTACAGATGTTTGTAAATGTCTATTAGTATTGGAAATTAAACAAAATCCATTTGTAATTTGCATTTTCTGTTCAATATTTATTAAAAAACATTAAGTAGATGTCAGTACCGTGATTAGAAATCAGGATATGACTGTAAATGGAAAAATAAGTAATATTCAACATCAGTTTAGGATTTTTTCAACATTTATTAGCAGGAAACAGATGGAAAAATGGGAAAAAGGCTAGTTTATGTATAACTTGAGGGAGAGAAAATAAATATGAGTAGTGAACAGCTTAACAATATTATTGAAATTGCATAGATAAAAAATAAATTATATGACTTGTGACACAAAGGTTAAAAATTTATTTGATAAAAATATTTTAACATTTTTTTTACATTGCTCGTTTTCTTACATTTTCTCTAACTTGCAGATATTTTGCAAGACCTCTAATATTTATTGCTTTACGTCACAAAAATATTTAAGTACGGGTTCAAATCTCATCACAATACACAATTATTTGCTAACTGCGATTATTGTTTATTTTGGCGCTACTTACGGTTCCCATTTGGCGAGTATTTTGTCAAATAAATCATTTTCATTTTAGAATAAAATTTTATTTCAAGCTATTTCCTTTTAAAATCAAACCATAAAGTATTTGATGAAGAATTTTACGGAAAAATGTATTTATTTCAATGATAATATCAATGAAATTGTACTAAATAATTAACTTTTTAATCAGCTCATAACTAGATGTTTAATTATAAAAAGATTAAAGAGGATTAATTAAATTATCAGAGAGGATATATCCGAGTAACAATATACAAAAGTTTAATACATCGGGAAAGAAATACAATAAGAGTGAGTAAGTACACGTAAGTAATCCCTTACTTTCCAAGTTTTTCCAACTTAATCTAAGTTATGTTATCGCTCAAATACAACGGCTTGCGTGTTGACCACTATTGAACCTGTTTTCTCTTCACGTTATGACGATCCTGTTTTTCCGGAGGAAACTGACCATTAATCCCCTCTCTCCGCTAAACTAAGCGATGTCGACCTTGACCGCAGAAGGACCAATTAAGGATTCCAAGCCACGATCCTCCTTCTGATTAGAGCAGGTCACGAAAAAGAGGAAGCGTTCTTTCGGATGGTCATTTGACGCCCCCCTCCTCAGCTCACATACACTTTTTCCTGAAATGCATTTATAGAGTATTTAAAAGAAACGCAAATTTAAGAAGATAGTATGTGGTTTTAAACTGAGTACTATAATTTCATGTTGTCTAGGGAAATATTAATTGTTAGAATTAATCACAATTTATCATTCACTCGCTTTTCTCTTCCGGTTGATTGCATGCCATCATCATTTTGATAAATTAGCATATTTTGCGAAGGAGCATTTTGTAATGGTTTTTTCGAATAATTATTTGAAATATTTTTTTAGATAATAATTTTAATAATACCACAGAAATGCTAGCCCTTCTATAATAAGTTACGGATATGCTTTCTATTTTTGAACATTGCCTTTTTTTTTAAAGGCAAAAGGTGATCTTTTCCCCCAGAGAAATAACAATAGCCTTTGGGAACTTTTTATTTTTGAGTTTTATTAAAGGTTTTTTAGAAAATGTACAGATTCATAACCTAAAAAGAAAATAAGATTTGAATAATTTATGAATGGGGTAAGACTGTAATATCAAAATAAATTTTTGAAAATATCTTGGATTTCAGGCATTTGAGGTAACAAAAAAAATGTAAAGTTTTGACGCCAAAGAGATTATGATATGCAATCTATTATATTTACACATATATTTCTCTAACATGGGTCCCAAATGCGTCAGAATTCAACGGCCAATGAAAGTCATTCAATAATAAATTTTCACGAGTAAATTTTGAAAAACCAAAATTACTAAAAATCACACACAACAATGAACTATTCGTAAATAATAAAAAAAACTAAAATGAGTTTTAAACTTTTCTGTTAAATGAATCTATCTGGATTTTAAATAACTTATACGCGGTTAAGTTTTGTACACAGTTAGAAACAAAAACAACATATACTTAGAAGGGAGGGCACGACTAAGGAAATTTATTTGGTTACGAGACTTTGTGTACTAGTAGTACGCCTTTAGGATGTTCAGCATCCAATGTAATAGTGCCGAATGGCCAGTCAATTTGGAGATAATAGCCTTCGAAATTCATGCTTAACTTTTATACAATTAAATTTGAACTGTCGCCAGCGATGCAATGGCTTGGTAGAGTACCTGTTTAACACGCGACCGACCAAGGTTCGAGTCGCACAAACAATTTTTAAATTCATTTAATTATTTTTACAATTAAATTAATTTATTTAAAAGAGACTTATTAAATAGTTATATGATTATAAAAGAATTAAATTAATAATACATAATATAATATATTTATTATTTTTATTATATTAATTATACAATAATTTTTTTACAAATAATTATTATAATTTATTTTAGATATTATTAAAATTGTTTTATAATATTTTATTTATAATAATATATTGTATATCATATTATACAGCTATTTGTCCCTTATTTTTTTTTATAAAATATCATTTAATATTTATTATATAATATATTTTTATAATAAATACTATTTATTAAAAAAATTTTATATTTATATAATATAATATGAATATATATTTATATAATTACAGAAATGATTTTACTTTTTAAATTACAAAATAATTTTTAAAATATCACTTAATATTTAATAAAACTTTTTTAAATAAATTTTTTTAATTATAAAAATAATGAAATGAATTTAAAAAATAAAAATAAAAAATCGTTTGCACGTCTCGAACCTTGGCCGCTAGCGTGGTAAATAGGTACTCTACCAAACAAATCATTGCATCGCTGGAGTTAATTGAAATGCAATTGTGTAAAAGCTAAGCATGAATTTTTAAGACTATTTTCTCCGAACTGATTGGCTATTCGGAGCTATTACATTAAAGGTTGATAACCCTAAAGGGGTGCTATCAGAACACAAAGTCTCGGAATCAAATAAATTTCCGAAGTCGTGCCCTTCCCTTGTTAGAAATCCATAAAACCTATCAAGAGTATCGTCCTTTAACTGTTGTAATATTTTCAAAAAAAGTATTTTTAAGTGTGTTTTCAGTGAAAATTTGGATATTAAATGAGAAGGTAGAATTTTACGCACTACATTTGTATTTACTAAATAAATTTTCAAAATTTTACAGGATGGATTTATACTAAGAGATCTTTTTGTTTAAATGGTAATGCTATTTTTGATCTAAATTATAACTCCCTATATTTTATATTAGTATTAATTCCGTTGTACTTAAGAATTACATTAAGAAATATTTGCTTAATTGTTAATGAGAGTTTTAGTTTCCAACCTGGATAAGATTACGGCAAATATTATATAACCTATATGGAAAAGTACAAGAATTGAAGTAGTGATTTGAAAATCTAAGAAAATGATTCTCGCCAATTGGCTTGTTCATATATATGACTCCCCATTTAATTCATTTCTTTTCCAATTTATATAAAGGCTTTGAGATATTTATTATTAATACTGAATATCTTGTGTGTATTGATTGTCTATTTTCTTGGAGTTGGCATCAGAAAGAGAACTTTAATTATCAAAAATCTAATGCTTGGTAAGATAGCGAGTGAGATGTACGTAGAGCCCAATAATCCCTTTCCACATAAAAAATGTCGAAGACAAGGTCTATATAAAAACTGTATTATGTTTGGGAAGCTCAAAATAATTGACCTTAATTGACACACTTGAATTTTATTAATGAAATTCACTGATCATTGGAAGATTCACGGTTAGCTAGAAAAAAACAAATCTATATTAAATATTAAGATATCCGACTATATATATACCCTAAAATTGTAAATTTTGCCAAAAATTGACAATTTTTTTATGATTTTATTTTATAAGCTATTTTAATAGCTTTATGTAAACCAAGAGTTTATTATTTTCCTTTCATTATAACAAAAACTGCAAGTGTTTTAGTAAAAGCAGATTCCATTAGTTTAAGCAAGATGTCAAACTTTAAAATACGTTTTACTCGTGTTTTTTTTAAAACGCTGAAACGGGGACAGTGATTGCTCAAAAAGTTTTGAAAATAATTAACGGAAATGTTTTGTGTATGTTCTGTATCTTCAGATTTATCAATAACTGTTTTATTACAAAATTTATAGTCTCTTATGTGAATATGATCACTGTTTTTTAAGCAATCTTTATATATAAAAATCTTTTGTGCGTGTGTATGTGACTAAACCCCTCCTAAACGGCTGGACCGATTTTGATGAAATTTTTTGTGTGGGTTCAAGTGGATTCGAGAATGGTTTAGATTTACAATTCGGTCCAATATCGCAATTAGTTAAAAAGATATTAATTAAAAACATTAAAAATATTTAGATCAATATTCACACCTGCATTGTTTTAATAACGTTATTGTTATAAAAATGACGTAAGTTGGCGTCGAAAATCGATTTTCAGCCAAACTGGTCAAACCGGGTCTTCATTGTTTCAAAAATGCAGAGGAATCATGCTTTTTAGCGTTTTTAATTAATATATTTTCAAATAATCTTTATATGTGAAAGTCTTCTGTGCGTGTGTATGTGACTGACTCCTCCTAAACGGCTGGTCCGATTTTGATGGCATTTTTTGTGTGGGTTCAAGTGAATTCGAGAATGATTTAGATTCACAATTCGGTCCGATATCGCAATTAGTTAAAAATGCGCCAAAATTATGGAAGGGCGCGCGATTGTTCATAAAAAAAACGTTGGCAATATTCTTGAAGCCACTATTTTAAGCGGCAAACTTCAAGTTGAAGTTGTACTTCTACCACAGATCCCAATGATTCTTTCAGGGAATGAATGAATGTGAGACTTTATGGCGCAAAAGCCAAATCCGGCTATACTGCGCCAAACATTTGTGAAAATCTGTGATCTAGATGGGAAAAGAAAGAAAGGATAAATTGAATGACAAGAAGGAGGATCTAAAATAGAGAAGGATCACTAGGGTAGCCCAGGTTCGTGAGACTCGTGTTTACCAAAGATAGTAAACCCCTTGGGAAAAGGAAAAGATCACTAGGGTACCTCGGGATTGTGACACCCGTACTCACCTAAAGAAGGTGAGCCCTTGAGGGGGAATGATTCTTTCAGACTCACCTAACCATTTAAATGTTTGAAATTTCGATTTCACTTGGTATTTGCTGTGATCATTAATAAGTCACATGGTCAAACAATGACAATTTGTGGCTTAGATTTAGATAACCCTTACTTTTTACATGGCCAATTATTAGTTGCATGTCCGAGGTTTGCAAACCATCGCATTTGTTTGTTTATACCGCTCAAGGATTAACACAAAGCATTTTACATTCAATGGCATTACGATAAATTTATTTTTCGTGCATTAAAAAAAATACACCTGTTATGAAAATAGCTCGAGTTTTATCTTTTTTACTCTTTAACCAAAACAAGTTTAAGTTTCTATTCAGAATAGGTTCTATATTCAACTTAGTTCATAGTAAATACATATTCACACTCAATTGATACTTCGAATTGTGGTAACAGTACATGTGATGATGTCAGGTATTGTAATAACTTTCCTTATAAAAAATTTCATCAAAACAGTCCAAATTGTTACAACTTGTTGTGTGTATAGGACAACGTCTGTCGGGACAGCTAGTTTCATATAATAATTAAGATAAATTGTTCTAGTTTTTGTAAAAACTAAAATATCTCTTATTCTGAAGGACATTTCAAAAATGAATAATATAGCAGCACATCTGAATTGAAAATTTGTCCATAAACTGTTGGTACAGAATGGGCCCCGTTTATGTTATGTTTTTGTAAATTTCTACGCATTTTGTCCCATTTTTGTAATAATAATTTACTTTTTCTCTTCTTAATTTTAGCCTGCTTTTCTTAAAATGTACTAAGCAAATCTAAAAACCGCAAAAGTATTCCCATATCTCCATTTTTTTAAAAAAAAGTTGTCGTAAGTAGTCGATACCTTAATCTGGAGAAATGTAAAGTTTTCAAACGAGTGGCATACCTAAAAAAGAAAGGATCAGTAATTATATTTAATTAATCTGTACAATTTAACTAAACATATGTTATTGTGAAAGGTTGGTTCGGCTTGTTAAATATTGTAGAATATCCTTTTTACACTAGACAATTTTGTTTTCCCTTCTCCTTCTGAAAATTAGTCTTACTTTTTCCGTCAAGGGAATTAACACATCATACACATTTCAAAAATCAACTTTTCAGTTTTAGCATTAAAAATAGTGCATATTTTTCTGAATCTAAATTGTATAACATTGATATGTTCGTTGATAAAGTAACCTTAAAATATGAAAAAGGTAATTGACGAAAATGTAAACAAACGTTTACAAATGTTTAGTTTTTCATTTTTTCTCCAGAGCATAATGTTTTGCTTTTAGGTACACTTATAAAAAGAACTATTGCACTATATGGTTCCAAATTATTTTTACTTCTTTACAAGATACCTATGAACGTAGTGAACCTGTTGTGTTTTTAGTTGAAGTTGTAGTTTTTTAAAAAAAATAGGTTTATGTGGGAAAAATATAGAAATTTTTAAAATTACAAAGTTTTACTAAAAACATAGGTTCACTATATTTTGTGTATTGTTTTATATGTGTGCAAAAATATTCTACATATTTAAGAGGTACTTTTTAAAAAAATGGTGACTAAACATAAGCGTGTATTATGATATCTCAAAAATTATGTCCAACTTAAACTAAACAGAAAAAAATAACTAAATGATTATTTTTGCATTTCTACAGAACTATTAAAATATCTAAGCTCTGTTGGAAATTTTCAAAGATATACGCTCCATAAACTAAGAGTCCTAATTTTGGTATTTTGCTCTTTAGAGCATCTTCTGGTACTCTTAAACCAAGCGAGTTGAGCATCGTCCGCAGATGGTTCAATTAAGGATTCTGAAGGATTCTGAATCAGTATTTAGATCGATTCTTTAACTGAGCAAAGAGTTCAAATGGTGTGAATTTCTCATTCTTCCTTTTACCACTCACAGGGGAATATGCGAAAAATGTGCTCGTTTTAAGGGACATAAATTTTGGATGGAAAAGCGTATGTGAAATTTGACATGTGTGAAGAGGGATATTAATGGCAAGAACAGATCACAATTCATCATTCACCCGTTTTATTCATTCGATTGATTACATGTCTTTGCCGTTTCGACCATCTAAGATAATACGCGAAGAATTTTTTAAGAATATTATGTAAGGAGGAGTTATACTGTGCAAAAATTAAGTGAATTATATGCATCACACGTAATAATCGTACAAATATGACACACTACAATGCTTGTAGTTTGGTATTAAATTCTAAGTATGCTTTTTTTCTTAAGTAGATTATATTTTTCCGAAAGAGAACTGGTCAATTTATTTCAATTTCACTGATCTGAAAAAAAATACAAATGTTTAGTATTTTGATTTTTGCAATTCAACTGGAAGTTATTATCAATAAAAATATGTAAAGGATGTTGTGAGTTTATTATCATCGTGGGGAGATAACGCGTAAGTGATTTAGCAATAACCTTAATATCTAATTAAGTACAAATCGAATAATTGTGATGAAGCTTAAGAATATTTATTGAAATTTTTAGTTCTCTCACACATATACACGATCGCACAGATATATAGAGACAAACAAAGGGAGAGAGAGAGAGAGAGAGAGAGAGAGAGAGAGACAGAGAGTGATAGAGAAAGAGCGAGAAAGAGGCAGTGTGTGTGAGAGAGAGAGACGGTGCAAGAGACAATGAGGCAAATAGTAAGAGACAGTATGAGAGATATTGTGTGAGAGAGAGACAGCGAGAGACAGATATAAAAACATAGCTAGAGAGGGACATAGAGATACAGATGGACAAAAGAGAGAGAGAGACAAAGTGAGAGAGGGTGACAGATGGAGAGAGAGGGTGACAGATGGAGAGAGAGGGTGACAGATGGAGAGAGAGGGTGACAGGTGGAGAGAGAGTAACAGATGGAGAGAAAGGCTGACAGGATAGAGCGAGAGAGGGTGACAGATTGACAAGAGAGAGAGAGAGACATATTGAGAGAGAGGAGAGACACAGAGGGACGGAGAAAGAAAAGAGAGAGTGAGTGATAGAGAGAGAGGGAGACAGAGAGAGAGACAGATGGAGAGAGAGAGGGATGAAGAGAAAGGAATTGAGAGAGAGGGATGTAGAGAGAGAGAGCGATGAAGAGAGAGAGATGGTTGAAGAGAGAGAGAGGGATGAAGAAAGAGAGAGAGAGAGAGGGATGAAGAAAGAGAGAGAGGGATGGTGAAAGAGACAAAGAATCAGAGAGTGAGATAGAGCGAGAGGATGACAGAGAAACAGAGATACAAAGGGACAGAGAGAGAGAGGGGGAGAGATGGGCAAATGGGGGCAGGGAGAGAGAAGATCAAGAGAGGGAGTCAGAGAGAGAGAGAGAAACAGAGGGACAAAAAGAGACAGAAAGAGCGGCAAAGAGAGAGAGAGACAGACTTACATTGAACTGAAAATTACCCATGAAGTATTTTAGTTATCGATGTAGTAATATATATTTGTTATCATAAATAAAGTTTCTACTTAGATAAATAACTTTACTTACAGGATAATTTGTATAACATACACACCATTATAAATTTATTTAAATTAAAAAAATATATACACCCCATAATAGAAAAGATTATTTCATCTCATAGGAGACACTTCAAGCACGTCAATTGATTGAAACGGTACATTCTAAATATCTCATAGCTTCAACATTAATTGAATAAATCAAATTTATCTAATCGCTCAGTCAGCGAGTGGCTTGTTGACCATTACCAAATCTCCCTCCCCTCCGCACCCTTTCTGTTTCCCCAAATGAAACTGACCGTTAATCCATTTCCTCTGTTAAGCCAAGCGAAGTCGACCTTGACCGCAGAAGGACCAATCAGGAATTCCAAGCCACGATCCTCCTCCTTATTAGAGCAGGTCATAGAAAGAGGAAGAGTTCGTTCGGATGGTCAATTTTTCACTCATTTTTACGCGTCCACTCACACGGGACTACTCGTGCAATGTGTCTGTAGAGCGTTTTAAGGGGCGTAAATTTTAGATGGAACAGCTGGATGGAATTGAGCGCTGTAGTTTTATGTGTGCCTGGAGGGTTATTAATGATTAGAATTGATCGCAATTTATCATCCGTTCGTTTTTCGCATTCAGCTGATTACATATCTTTATCGTTTCGGGAATTAAAGGTAATAAATGAAAGGATTTAGGTGTGGGTATTATAAAATCTTAGGAAATGGAGGTAATGATACTGATTAGTTGAAATGTATGTATTGCAGATTGATTTTCCTCATTCGATTGTTTGATTACATTGAAATTTGATTTTCAGTTTAGTTTTATGGAAGAACTTGATCAATGCATTAATCGATTACCGATTTTTTTAAAAAAAATAAATTATCCTTTTGTAATGGTCGCCCTTCTCCACAACGTCCATTAGTGTGGGAGAATCGGAAGGAAGATTTGCCGTATTCAAAATAACTTCTATTTATTTACTATTATGAACAACAACACAAATTCTATTGACTTAGTTGAGAGATGCACCAACGACTAAATATGGAAAGAAATAGCGAGGTAGTCGAGATGCGCCGTCTTAATAAATCTGATCATTTATGTCCGCGGCTGTGAGTAGCCTAGAGGTTAGAGCATCGGACTCCAGACCGGAAGGCCTAGGCCCGAAAGTCTTGTGGGCTGAACCATGAGTGCAGGGGACTGGAGAATATTTCTGCCCCCTTCAGTTCCATGCCTAAATTGAGGAGTTGGAGATCGGTGGTGTCGCCGTCTATCGACCCTTCGGGAATTTATCCGAGCTAAATCGTACTGTCACCTGCATGATGCTCAAGGCTAAGGTCAACGACAGGCGTACATCCAACCCTTTGCAACGAAGAATTTCGTGGGCCTCAATCTGACTACGTCAGACAGGTGGCATTACAAACAACAACAACTTCGTCCAGGCAATATACTTTCTAAGTCTAAGCGACCTAATTAAATTTAATTACTAGTTAACAAATCATCAATCTTTAATATTACACTAATCAGCTACGAAGTATTTACGCCTCTCTTCACGTTTAATAAGTCATTGCTATCCATTAGCAGTCTAACATATCTCCCCCTCTAACTTGAAAGTTTAATCTTTATATGCAAGTCTTAATTTACATACTCAAATCTTTTTCTTCGGTGGAAGGTTTATAATAGAATAAATTTTAAAGACCCAAAATTACCCAAGATGATTAGTTGAAAGAACGCGGATAGGCCCGTCACACTTTGTTTGAATTTTTCACAAACACACTGAAGCTGATAACGAATTATAAAGAGTTTTTAATAACCTTTAATGGGCCAATGTCACATAAGTCTATCAGATTGGGCATATGCACATAATTTCATGGAAAATTTCATCTAAACAAAACCCCAGAAATGCATTATCTCATTATTTAAAAACATGCTCCCCTCCAAAAAAACTTAGTAATTATTAGTCGTATTAAAACATTTTCTTCAAGAACATTGACATATATTAGTGATTTGGAAAAAAATCTGACGTCAAATTGCAATTACTTAACATATATTCTTCCGATAAATTTATGGTTCGGATAATTTATAACTTGTACTTAAGTATCAAAGAATAACACCGAGAGCTACTACATGATGTGCTTTTGTAGTTTTTCGTCATTGTTGAAGCAGTGTCCACCTTAATTTAAAAAAAAAACGTGATTTGTGTTAAGTAAAAATTGATTTGTTTTGAATTAGGTGCAGTCTAGAGCTTTACTTGTCAGTGATAGACTTGGAATTTTTTTTTAAATAGACCAAATGATGAGGACGACACTTCAGTTATTATGTCACTTCCTGTTTTTCACGTCGCATCAAGTAAATACTTTGTGATTCGTTTCCTTTATTGCGAGTTCTGGCTCAGATTATTTCGTACAAGGGAATTTTTTTTGAATCCGCGTGTCTTAAATATGAGTAAGAGAATGGTCAGGTTCATAGATGCCCATCACAAAGCAGCCTTCTTGTGCCAGACAGGGGACTTGACGACCTCAGCAAATAAATTTCGCCAAGTATCCTGTTTTGTATAAAAATTTTAAGTAAAAAAATCATTTGATCTAAAAATATGCCAAGATGAAAATCTAATGGCAAAGAAACAGTTATCGAGATGAGCATGGTAGCTTCATAGTTGTCTTACAATTCCTTGTAATTTGATTGCATTTCAATTATTTTTTGAATTACTGATAACGCATAAATTATTATTATAAAGGGTGTTTTTTGAGAGGTATAGAACTTTAAATTGCAATAAAACAACGATTGAGATGAATTTTTTTTATTCGAAAGATAATGTTGTGGCATTATATTTTAAATATGATTTCTGGCATAGGACTGCCATGGCTGGCTCGGATGTAGTCCAATCTGGACGTCCAATTTTCGATGACTTTTTCCAACATTTGTGGCCGTATATTGGCAATAACACGGCGAATGCTGTCTTCCAAATGGTCAAGCGTTTGTGGCTTATCCGCATAGACCAATGACTTTACATAGCCCCACAGAAAATAGTCTAGCGGTGTTAAATCACAAGATCTTGGAGGCCAATTCACAGGTCCAAAACGTGAAATTAGGCGGTTACCAAACGTGTCTTTCAATAAATCGATTGTGGCACGGGCTGTGTGACATGTTGCGCCGTCTTGTTGGAACCACAGCTCCTGGACATCATGATTGTTCAATTCAGTAATGAAAAAGTTAGTAATCAGGGCTCTATACCGATCACCATTGACTATAACTTTGTGGCCTTCATCGTTTTTGAAGAAGGATTCCACCAGCCCATAAAGCGCACCAAACAGTCAGTTTTTCTGGATGTAACGGTGTTTCGACATACACTTGTGGATTAGCTTCACTCCAAATGCGGCAGTTTTGTTTGTTGACGTAGCCATTCAACCAGAAGTGCGCTTCATCGCTAAACAAAATTCGCTTATGAAAATCGACCATTATTTTCGAAATAAAATTGCACAATTTGAAAGCGTTGTTCAGGCGTGAGTCTATTCATGATGAATTGCCAAACCAAACTGAGAATAAATCACTTGACAGCTGTTAAATAGGTCGCCATCTTGGAAAGTAATGCCAACTTAAACTTCTATACCTGGAAAAAAAAACACTTTGTATATCGATGAAGAGCTTGTTTATTTTTCATTTCCTACAATTAAATTACTCTCTCCCTATATATTTATGTTGTTCAAGTTTTCAATATTTAATACAGTACTTTCCATTCACCCTTTTAAGTTCGAATAATTTTTTTAAACTTGTAGTGGTTTGGACTTTTTGAATATTTATTAATGAATTAAATTTTTTTTTTAATTTAAGATTTATTCTGCGTTATTTCTGATGTAGTTACAACTAGCTTCAACAAATAGCGCCAGTACATTTTTTTAACGTAGTAGGAATTGACGTTAATTTTTTTTATATTACTTGGTTTGTATGTGTTTGCGCTACTTTAATATGAATTATAAGAGAAATTTGTCCCTATTACACCATATTTTTGTAAATTGTGCTCTTTATTAAAGAAAACAGACATTTTAAAAGTTTGGGGTTAAATATAGTTAATGTTAACAGAAACAATAACTTTTGTTGGTGGCTAAAATAACAAATAAACCTATTCAACAGTGATAAAGTGCTAATTTATTTAATAATTGGGATACTTTATAATTACATGTATTAAAATAATTTATTATTATTATATTGAATTATTCAATAGTAATATTTTTTATTTTCTCAGTACTATAAATAGTTATTTATTATTAATATTACATATAAATACATATTTAAAAAAAGAATGTTGAAATCATGTTTAACTTAAATTTTTATTACTACCTTTAATAGCCATCCAACTTTTCTCGATCAGTTTTTGCTTTCACATGAAATATGCTCTTCCTATATTTTTCCAAGGAAAAAGCAGCCGACAAAATAAGTTTAGTAAAAAAATGTTTAAATTTTAATTAACATTCTTTTATCAGAATACCTTTTAATAAAATATTCAGTTAGATAAGTTAGCTTTAATCTGATCTTGTATGAATGAAGAAAATAAGTATTATCATATACCTATTGTAATTGAAAGGAAAAAGAAAGTTCTGTCATTGACAACCTGCTTTTTAAAAACGCACTTACGGAAGCAACTGATGCTAAAAATAAAAATGTTCACGATGTCTCGTTTTAAATGCCAAAGAAAATAATACAAAAGTTTAAAAAGTGAAGTTTTTAAAAATGACAATTAACTTAAGTGGATTTTTTTCACTGTTGCAGGTTGAATAGGAATTGACAATTTACTGTCTCAGTTTGTAGTTATTCTTTTCCGTTTCTCCTTATTTCTTTCATTATTTTTTAAAAAATCATAAGCTGTTTTTTCCTCTATTTTGCTTCTGCTTTGCGTTCGAAAACTCGTCTTAATTTTAGTCAAGATGGAAAGTGAGAATTTTTAGCTCACTTTTGAGCTCACTAATTCTTTAAAATTTTTACTCAGTGTATTTGCAAAAGGTTCTTTTTTTCAATTCCTACTATTAGTTCACTCTCTCCCTATATATATTTATTTATATATATATATCATGGATTGAGTAATTCTTAGATTGACTGGAGAAATGCAACGTGCCGCCGTTTATCATATTATATTTTATTTCAATATTCGGCAAAGCAGTCTATACTCCAAGCCATGACGAAACGAGTCCTATTTCAGCGTCGACGGGAGCCAGTGCATCGTTCGCTTACGTGGTTTTTCTTAAGTCCGCCTAAGTCGAAGTCCTTATGCGGGAAGTGGGTTGAGTTGTTCTGGTAGGAAGTTTACCACAACTGACACATGAAGGGCTGAGGATTCATCACACACATTTATATCTTGTTCATATATTCAATCGTTAAAAAATATACTTTCTATTCATCCATTCAAGTTCAAAAATATATTTTTTTAAACTTAAAGCAGACGAAACTATGTGTTAGTACAGTTTTTTTAAATATTAATTCATTAATTAAATTTTATTTTTTAATTTAAAATTTTTTCTGAGTTATTTCTGTTGAAGTTACAACTGACTGCAACAGATGACGCCAGTACGTTTATCTAATGAAGTAAAAATTGACTTTAAAAACAAATTTTATATTAGTTGTTTACATGGGAGTTAGAACAGCACTGTTTTAAAAGCTTTTTTTTCATAGTGTTGTATGATTTCAAGTTCTAGCATTAAATTTTCGATTGTATTCTTAAACAATCTTATAATCCTCGCCTTAATTAAAAGAGGCTTGAACTTGGAATTTGTAAAATCGAAACAGATTCCCCCCCTCCCGTATCTCCCCGGTAGTCGAGTTCAGCTGAATCTACTCTTAGCGGGCCTCTACTCAACGGGAATAACATGCCTGCTAAATTTAAAGTCTGCATGTATAATATTTCCGGAAACTTCGTAATGTGTGAGTCGCTTTATTCTAGATATAAATTGATGTAAATATTTACAGAGTTTGATCCTTTAGCACAGTAGACCAGCTCTATAGTTTCTAGGCAGTATGATGTAAAATGAAGGATAACATATATATTGCATAGCATTAGTAAAATTAGTTGTGCATTTAAAAAAACCTGTAATAATATATTATTATAACTAGACTTGAAAAAAAATAAAATGGAAAAAGAGTTTGTTTTTCACCAAATTTAATTAATTTTTGAGATTAATTTATTTATTAGTTATTCCACCCGTAGTTCAGTTAACCCTTTATCTACTGCATTATGATTTACTGCACTTTTTATCATGCAATATTTTTTTTTGTATCACTACAGTGAAAATTAAGGGGTATACATAAACAAAATACTCAACTTTGGGAAATTTAATCCATTAGAGCTAATTAATTAATTAAAGATATTCAACAGTAAAATTATAATTATATACAATGTTCACTTAAAATAAATAGTCAAATCGTTTTCTAAGGCCCTCACAAACATACAAAAACAAATAAGGCACTTAAAATTTGACATTAACTGTTTTTGAGGGATAAGAAAGATAATCATCGGAATCCACTGAAAACGCCGTTAGCTGAAAACGCAATTTCTGCTATAAAACTATCCGCCTTCCCCGCTAAAATATTCATCATAGAACCCGTGCTGCCATATATCTTGGAAGAGTGCATTTCAAAGAATATTTCTGCTAAATATCATCAGAATATTCGTAAAAAGGGTTATTCTATATAGTTTTAAAGTGAGTGGTACTTATAAGTACCATCGGTAGTTAAAGGGTTAAAGCAAGTTTGGTAGTTGTCTAATAATTCAGATGTTTTGAATTTTAAGAGAGGCAATTTATTGTCTAATTATTAAACTTAAATACTTAATTATTGCATTAAAACAAGAGAAATATAAAAATATTCGGCATATTGAATGTATTTTCCTCGTGAGTAAAATTATGTATAATATGAAATATTAATATATTATCTGTATTGTATCTATTTATATTTATCTATCTATCTATCTATCTATCTATCTATCTATCTATCTATCTATCTATCTATCTATCTATCTATCTATCTATCTATATATAAATATTATACTAATTATAATTAAACTCTATTATAACTATTATTAAAATTATTATATAATTATACATTTATAATTGTTTTCCCAACTCTAGAATTATGCTTACTAGCTATGTTACTTGGAATATATTCGACGAAGTGATTTTCATATTAGGAATTTTTATACTATTGTATTTTTATTTCACTGGAATTTCGATCAATTAGAGAGATTTTACAGAAATTTCATATATAAGCATGCGTTTTAAGTCTTGTGTTGTAGGTTTTAATTTAAGATTTCAAGTATTCATTACTGGTACTAAAAACCACTGCTTTATATATACATAAATCAGCTTCTAAATTTCAAATATTTCGCTTTTTGTGGTTAAACCTTCAATAAAATTCAACTTTCAGACGATAAATAAAGGTAAAAATAAAATATAAAAAGCGTTCGAAATCTGATGGAACTAAAACTAGAACTTAAAGCCCTTGATTCAAGCCAAGGCAGAATTTATACAACAGCATTGAATTTACCAGTCTATAAGAACAAGCAGAAAAATTCTCAATTCTACTGATGGGAATAAAAAACAATGAATAGAACATTATTCTTTTGCTTCTGGACTCCTTTCACCGGATTTTTTTCATTTCATTTTGACTTCCAAAGGGAGTCGATTTATCCGCAATCGCCATTTTTTCCTCAATCGCAGCCACATTCATCGTCTTGAAATGAATAGCTATAATTTTTTTCTTTCTTTTAGTTCATTTCGAGATTTGTAAAAGAGTTTTGCTTCAAGGATAACATTTTAATCCCCGAAGGGATAGCGGCCATCAATAAAAATGATTTCATGGCGTGTCCTATAAAGTTTTTACTCGGAATATTCGTACTAGTCGGAAATCTCGACTAGATCTGATATCGTTCAGTATTCTTTTTTCCCGTCATGTAAAAATGTTATTCGTAGTGCGAGTATTTTATTTATGGAGATGAATCAAATGATATTATAATAAGTTTATAGGGTGTTTTTTTAGAGGTATAGAACTTTAAATTGCAATAAAACAGCGATGTATTATTCGATTGACATGAATTTTTTTATTCGAAAGATAATCTTGTGGCATTACATTTTAAATATGATCAAGCAAGGCGTAGATTCGTCGAATGGGCCCAAAACGAGATTACCGTTGTTCCCGATTTTCATAAGCTAATTTTGTTTAGCAATGAAGCGCATTTTTGGTTGAATGGCTACGTCAACAAACCAAACTGCCGCATTTGGAGCGATATAGAGCCATGATTACTAACTTTTTCATTCCTGAATTGAACAATCATGATGTCCAGGAGCTGTGGTTCCAACAAGACGGCGCAACATGTCACACAGCTCGTGCCACAATCGATTTATTGAAAGACAAGTTTGGTGACCGCCTAATTTCACGTTTTGGACCTGTGAATTGGCCTCCAAGATCTTGTGATTTAACACCGCTAGAATATTTTCTGTGGGGCTATGTAAAGTCATTGGTCTATGCGGATAAGCCACAAACGCTTGACCATTTGGAAGACAACATTCGCCGTGTTATTGCCGATATACGGCCACAAATGTTGGAAAAAGTCATCAAAAATTGGACGTCCAGATTGGACTACATCCGAGCCAGCCGTGGCAGTCCTATGCCAGAAATCATATTCTAAATGTAATGCCGCAAGATTATCTTTCGAATAAAAAATTCATGCCAATCGAATAATACATCGTTGTTTTATTGCAATTTAAAATTCTATACCTCTAAAAAAGACACCCTTTACTATTATACAGAACATACACACAAAAAATTTCAGTTACCGTAAAATCCGGCGTATAACGCACACTTTGAATACTCCCTGTATAATCTTTCGAAAAGCGTGGCCGAAATCAAAAACTTTGAAATTAATGTTACAAACACTTTATAAGCCAAAAATTGGATTTCCACATAAACTATAATTTGCTTCATTTTACTAAAAAAATCTGTCCAGTATGCTGATGAAAATTTAATTGTTAATTAATGAATAAATTTTCATTATTATATTTCTCGATCTAGAAGTCTACTTCAATCATTTAACTAGTTTTATAATTTGTTGATCATTTTGTATTTCTCTGATTAACTTGTAAAAATATAACTCTTTTAGATGTGAATTGAAAAAAAGAATAGACAATAATAATCCTTATTAAATTTTTCGATAGGATAAAAAGATTCAAAACTGTTTTTCCAGTTATCTTGTGTTCAAGAACAACGGAAAACAATCAAGAATTCAGGTTTAACGATTCGTTTGAAATTAAATTAATGAAGATGAAAATACTCAAAAACATAGTGAAAGCTGTATATATTTCAAAACTAAAAAAAGAAGAAACCTAAACACTCATTTCTCTGAAATAAAGCAAGAACTTTGAAACGCAATGGTGTGAAAAATAAAACTGTGATCTTCAGAAATTCTATTCCACTTTTAAAGTTCACTTCTAAAAATTTAACACAAACATCACACACACACACTTTCCATCTCTCGGGCAAAATCCTGGCGAACTGCAAAAGCGACGACAAGAACAACTTTCTCTCCTCATCCCCTTTAATAACCCCATCTCTTATGTTTTTACAACCAAAATAAGATAACTTCTTCACCCACTCATATCTCAGCGAGCACTCAGAGCAGAAAAAACAACAAACTGTTGAAAAACAACAAAATGTGAGCTCTTATGAGCAAACAGAGATCTTTCAAGTCAGCTACTTATGCAAAATGGAAGAGCTAGTGACCCACTTACAACGTATCGATTATATTCGTTCGATTTTGGGGGAGGGGGAAGAGTCTACCGAGTTCTTAGAAACGCTCCATCGAATTCCAGGACGCGGAACAGTTATCCGTTTTGATTGATTAGAACGTAATTAAAAACTTTACTCTCCCCTGCTGATTAAAGAGATGTGACGGGAATTTAAAATCTTATTTTATCGGTAGCCGACACTTGGAAGCAAAGAAGTTTCGTGGTGTAATCGCTACTAATGTGATAAAAGAAGTTGATGGGGAAAAAAAAGAAAATTTAGTGAGATGGAAAAGTTTTGACTGATGCGGGGTAGTTTTTCATGGGGGCTGTCTTCGGAGATAAAATGAGATTGGATTCATGGTGATTTGGGGCTCGTCTTTGTGAGTAAGGAATAAAATTTCGTGTTGTTTAAGAAAAAAAATCTGTAACGTTTTAATTACTCCGTCTTCTTGATTGAAAACAATGATTGATCATTTAATATATAGGAATTTATTTTTACTGCAAGTTTTTTTTAAAAGATTGCTAAATATGCGATGGTCATACATTGAGATAAAAGTATTAGCATTGAGATAAAAAAATATTATTTGCTGAGACAGATTTGTTATGATTGATACTGTTAGACATTTAAAAAAATCGGATCCAAATTTTTATGATCTCCTTGTGTTGTTTTTCCAATCCCGTTCCATGATCTCAATGAAAGTAAGCACACCGATTCGAACCCGATCTTTTTGAGTTTCGTGATTTGAGGTTGGCAGCAACTGCCATGCAAATCGAGCTAGTATTTATACTCGGCTCATGTTAGTTTTTAAAAAGGAAGGAGAAACGGAAATATAAGAAGTATGTGAGTGGTTTAACTCTTAGAGGGAGAGAACAACTGGTTGGCAATGCAACTGCAGGTTGCATCACCATTTTAGATTAGAAATTAATTTTATAATATTAGAAGACGGTTCGAATCGGATGTCACTGGTAATGTTGCTTTTTGGATTTATTGATTTTATCGCTCCAGTAACGAGCGTAGTGACTTTATGATTGATTATTAAAGGCCAATTTTAAGAAACTGTTTTTCGTCTTCATGCCTCCTCGACACATAAATTTCACTGCTAGCTTTGCAAAATTTAAATTAGTTTACCAATAAGGGTAATAAATTTGGTTATGGGCCCAGTCCATGTACTGTGTCGAGACAGGCTAAGCAGTTAAACCAGGCCATGAACTTTGTCTATTTAAATACTGTTCCAGTCTAGAACTTTTTTTTATGAACTCTGTTGCTAGTACGCTAAATCGAGTAACAGGTATGGAGTTTAACAACCAGATATCAGTGTTAACTCCAAATAACTGGAACACGTGGAAGCATGATATGCAAGTACTCTTAATGCATTATGGTTGCTGGCAGTTTATAATACAGACCAAGCCAGAGCAACCTGATGAAGAGGCAACATACAAGGAAAAATTAGATCTACAACTTCGTAAGGATAGATGTTATACGTTGATCTATACTAACATCAGTTCAGATTTGAAAAATCTGATAACGGAAACAACTGACGGAGTAGCGGCATGGAAGATATTAAAAGATCACTTCGAACCAGTCACAAGAGCAAGGGTAATTCAACTATTAGATCAATTTTTTGGAACAAAAATACCAACCAGGGGAAGATGTTGGAATCTTCATATCTCGTGTAAAGACAGCGGCAACCAGACTACAAGAAGCGGGTCATAAATTGGACGACCTGTACATAGGATTTCAATTAATAAGGTGGCTTCCTCAGGAATTCCAGTCTACCGTGCAACAAATCTACAGATGGAAAGAAGAGGACTTCAGAGTTGTCAAAATTGAAGCAGAGCTGATATTAGAAGCCAATCGTCTTCAGTTGATGAAACAAGATTTGGAGAAAGCGGAGAATGCTTACTTGAGCAGTTTCACTTCGAAGAAGTCGAAGACGTTACCTGGTGCTACGGCTGCAGCTCATGGAAATCCAAATGGCAAGAATGATTACCAAAAGAAAAGTGGTAAGGTATTTAACTGTAAAACTATTAAAAATGTTAAACAATCTATTAAGACTATAGGTCCGTGTTATGTATGTAATAAGTACGGGCATCTTAAAGTAAACTGTAAAGAGAAAAGTCTCTACAAAAATCTCCTTCAACTGTAAATGAAACTTTTAACACAGAATTTGATAAAGGTGTTTGGGTAATAGATACTGCTGCCACGAGTCATTTTGTAATGACAAGAGTTTATTTTTAGATCTTAAACCGATAACTAACATGAAAATGTCGTTAGCAACGGAGGTTAAAAAAGTTGTACCGTAGAAGGAATCGGTACACTTAGATTTGGGTGAAATATAAGGGGAGTTTTCATGATATAACTTTGACTGATGTATTATTTAATCCCTAAGTTGAGGAGGAATTTATTATCCGGTTCCAGATTAGAAAGTAAAGGTGCGCATTTTGTGGGTACTAAAGGTAAAATTAATGTTTTTAATAAAGACTGGATAAAATTGTTCTCGGCGACACGCCATGAACATTTGTATTTTTTTAAGCCAGATCATTATATTATACCAAAGAGTAAAGAAATTAGTTTTTTAGTGATATAACCGCTAAAACAAAAACGGATCAATAGAAATATGGCATCAACGCTTTTGTCATGTTAATAACGATTACTTGGTAAAAACTAGTAAAAATGATAGTGTAAAAGGTCTCCCACGCTTAACTGATAATGGTAAGACTCATTGTATACCGTGTAAATTAGCAAAGTTCAAGAGAGTTTCATTCAAAAAGACGGGGGCCATAAGATCAAAACGTCCATTGGAATTATTGCATATGGACCTCTGTGGTCCAATGCCAACTGAAAGCCAAGGCGGTAATAAATATTTCTTGAGTATAATTGACGATTATTCAAGAAAGGTGACTGTATTTCCCATCCGAAATAAATTTGACGTATTTCATACGTTTATAAGATTTCAGAAACGAGCAGAACGTTTTCTAAGTAAAAGGTAATAGCAGTTAGAACTGATGGCGGACTAGAATTTTGTAATAAGGATATGGATAATTTCTTGACAGAACTGGGTATAAAGCATGAGATAACAAATTCATATACGCCAGAAATGAATTGGTCGCGGAGAGATTCAATTTAACCGTTCTAGATGGCATCAAAACATTGCTTAAGTCTAGTGAAGTTCCCCATAAGTTTTGGGGAGAAGCATTACTTTGTTTCACTTATGCGTGGAATCGAATTTGTCACAAAGACAGTAACAAAACGCTTTTCGAAAAATATTCAGGTAGAAAATCATCGGTATTGCATCTAAAACCTTTTGGATGTTTGGCATACGCTGGTGTGCCAAAACAAATTAGAAAAAAATTCGATATGCGTGCGAAAATGGGAATTATGATGGGATACGCACAACGTACTAAGGGTTATAGAATATGGTTAATAGATGAAAATAAATTAGTCGAGACTATTAATGTAAGATTCGATGAAAATAAGAGTGGAATTAATTTTAGACAAAAAGTTAATAGTAACCTTGGATATAATTTAAACCTTCCTGATTATTATGAGGATGATTCCGATAGAGCAAAAGATTCATTAACGAGTCGTTTAGTTTCAAAGAAAAGTACGGAAACGCCCTCAACATCTGAAAAACCAGATGTATCTTCCGATAATCATAGCTTGATCCCATGTACACAGGTTAAGTGGATTCGAAATATAGGTAGGAAAGTAACTGGATCTAACGTATATTATAGTATAGAAGGGGAAGCAACCCGATTAAAATCTTTTAACGAAATGGAGAGATACTGTAAGAGGCATAATATTGAGTATGATCCTAGTTTATTTAATTTTAGAAAAAATAATGCCGAATCCCAGGGATTTTCAGATTTGTCAGAGCAACAAGCTCTTATGGTTGAAGTAACTATTCCTAACTGTTACAAATAGGCGATAAGATCCAGAGACGCATCTAAATGGCATGATGCAATGGATAAAGAAATTAACGTAATGAAGGAACGTAAAGTTTGGGATTTAGTTGATCATCCGGATAATATAAAAATTTTAGAAAACCGTTGGGTTTATACCATTAAATATGATGAAAAATAATAAAATTGTTAGATACAAGACCTGATATTATGTATGCAGTAAATGTATTATCTCAATTCCAAGCAAACCCGGGAATAAAACATTGGAATTGCTTATTGAGATTATTAGGTTATTTAAAATACACTCAAGAATACAAATTAGAACTTTCAAAAGTTAAATCATTAAAACTAAGATGTTATTCAGACTCAGATTTTGCTACAAATAGGGATGATCGAGTGTCGATGGGAGGGTTCATAACTTTTATAGACGAAACTCCATTTTCATCGCGAACCTTCAAGCAAAATCCGTTAGTCTGTCGACCATGGAAGCTGAGTATGTTAGTTTAACAGAAGCAGCTAAGGAATTCATTTGGCTAAAGAATGTAATTAATAATAAAAGTTTAAATTTGGAATTAAGTCAAAATGTAATGTTTTGTGATAATCAAGCTGCTATAAGTTTTTCAAAGTCACCGGTAGAAAATTGTAGAACAAAACATATCGATGTTCGTTATCATTTTCTAAGGAATTTGATATACGACAAGGTTTTCCAAATTAAATATATAGGTACCAAAAATAATTTGGCGGACATTTTTACCAAACCCATGGTAAAGGAAAAATTGTTACAATTTTGTAGAAAATTATTTCTTTTAGAGAATAAGACTTTGTTTCTTTAAGATTAAAATATTAGTTTGTTTATTACAATAAAGATTGTGAATAAAATGTATTTTTTGTGTTAAATTGTATAACATATGATTATAGATTAAAATTTACTGATTTGTAAGAGATAATGGTACGAGAGATTGGAAAAAGGGGGCCGATTGTTAGACATTTAAAAAAATCGGATCCAAATTTTTATGATCTCCTTGTGTTGTTTTTCCAATCCCGTTCCATGATCTCAATGAAAGTAAGCACACCGATTCGAACCCGATCTTTTGAGTTTCGTGATTTGAGGTTGGCAGCAACTGCCATGCAAATCGAGCTAGTATTTATACTCGGCTCATGTTAGTTTTTAAAAAGGAAGGAGAAACGGAAATATAAGAAGTATGTGAGTGGTTTAACTCTTAGAGGGAGAGAACAACTGGTTGGCAATGCAACTGCAGGTTGCATCACCATTTTAGATTAGAAATTAATTTTATAATATTAGAAGACGGTTCGAATCGGATGTCACTGGTAATGTTGCTTTTTGGATTTATTGATTTTATCGCTCCAGTAACGAGCGTAGTGACTTTATGATTGATTATTAAAGGCCAATTTTAAGAAACTGTTTTTCGTCTTCATGCCTCCTCGACACATAAATTTCACTGCTAGCTTTGCAAAATTTAAATTAGTTTACCAATAAGTGTAACAGATACATTAATGGATTTAATTCGGGTTGCCATAGACTAAGAAGTAAAATTTGTTCCATAATGTCTATTTGGAATAACTTAGAATTTTCCCGAAATGTGAATCAGTAGGTAAGAATTTAAGATTAAGATATTTTGTCACCTTTTTTCGAATGGGACTGCATTATAGATGTGAGAGCCATTTCATGGTGGCACCATCTAATGGCGGACTCGTTACCAAATTTGATTGCTTAAATCAGCTTTTAATTCAAACTCTCATTGGATGTTAAATATTGCCATGATTTAATTTTTTCGAGAGTACCAGAGTTAAATGGATACTCAAGGGAACTTTTATATGCCACATAATCACATGACATGTGTGCCTACGATTTTCGCAAACCAGAAAATCAATCAACTCTAGCCGGGGTCGAACCTGTAACCTCAAGCTTCTGAAATGGACACGCTAGCTTTAAGCCACTGGAGCCGACATTTCATTACTTAATGTTTTGCTTTGATATCTGCTTGAAGGAAAACAATAATAGGTATATAGAAATATTGTGTTCGAAAATACTGAAAAATGAAAGGGATTTTGAAAAGTGCGTTGTTACCAGATAACAAGATAATAGATAAAATAATTATTTATTTCGTTTCTCAAAAATAAAAATATTGCTTAAAATGCAAAGCTGTTGCTACAATAACGGTACGATTTTAGTTACGATCTCAGCAGAAGAGACAGTGTCTTTTAATTACAATTTCATGAATAATTCCACTTGTAGAATATTGTGGGTCTAGTGCACTTTAAATGGAATTAAACCAAAAAGTTTTAATGTGGAGTGAAAGTTTAAGGCGAAAGAAGTCTTATATATATATATTCATGCTTTCCACACTTCACAATAATTCAAAATTCTATAGTTATTTACCAATAAAAACAATGCAACTCTTCGGTAATAGTTCAGAATTTATCAATTTTAAAAATGCGAATTATTCTTTATTTTTATACTTAGTATTCAGTGTGTGTGCCATATATTACTAAACATTTTATTATAAACAAGTAATACATAAAAACACTTCAATAATAATAAAAAAACAGCTAACATTTCTAATTCTAAAACATTTTCGTTTTAATAAGAACAGTTATTTTTTCAGGAAAAAATACATGTGTTAACTATTCTTTTCAAATATATTCCCCAATAATACATATATTAAATTATGAGTTCTAGGTTTCGGTTACATGCAACACAGATTATAACATCTATATAGTTTCATTTTGTCTTATTTAAAATCTTATCAAAACAAGTAATATAAAAACAATTATGACTATTCCTACTTAAATCAACGAAGAAAATTTTATTTCATAAACTTTTTAATAAATAGTTACATATAATATAAATATGTATATACATATGACTGAATCACATTATCAATTGGCAAAATAGAAAAAGGTTTTCCTTGCAATTTTTCATTTTCCTTTTTGTGTATGGTGTTGGATTATTTTATTTATGTTTGTTACTATTATATTAATTAATTAAATTAAATCATTCCAAAGATGTAGAATAGTAAAAAGAAAGCACTTTCTCATAAATTAGACCATTCCAGGAGGGATTCGGACCCACGACCTTAGAACTATATGTCCAATGCGTTATCCATTACGCTAGGAACACAACGAGTGACTTTCCTTTTTACATATAGTGTTGGACTATTATTTTGTTTGTTACTAATTATTCATTAGTTAATGAATTAATATTAGAAAAAACTGTACTAACATCAAGTGTCATCCACTACAAGTTAAGAAAATCTATTTGAACTTGAGTGGATGATTAAAAAGTATTTTATTAATGGTTGAAAATTTGAACACGATATATATATGAATATATGTAGGGAGAATGTAAACTAATATTAGGAATTGGAAAAAGAATTGACTAGAAATCAAAACTTATTTCACTGCTAATTGTAAAAAATGATATATACTAAACTATTTCATCATTTTGAAGTGCATAAGTCACATTTCTGTATCTAAGCATTTCTTTATTTATCCCAACAATGCATCTGCATAAAACCTAGCTAGATTATAAATATAATACGGTGATAATTAATTGGTAAATTACCACAGCGTTAACAACATATTCATATTTTAAGCATTGTATTCGCGTGCGCTTAATTTTGTTTCTCGAATGTTATTAAAGTAATAGCTTTGGAACTGAATTACGGCGGAGATAAATTGAACAAAGCCGGTTTGCTTTCACTCACTAGACAGACCTCCTGATGTCAGCAGTGACGTGGAGTTCTCGTTCCCAAGCAACGTAACAAATGGTACTGTTGTAAAATAGATAGTATCTTTGTGTGTGTGGTGGTCATTGTCGGGCGCAAATGGACAAAAGGGTAAAAAGATGGTCATATTGAAGTGGACAGAAAAGGAAATTATATCAAGTTCAGAGTGCCGGATGTAGAATGCAGAGCACAAGGCGAAGAATAACAATCAAACCTTATATGTTTGGAATTCAAAAGAAGGAATGTATGTCAGCATTCTTGAATGTAATTTAGAAATGTGAATATGTTGAAATATTTTAACTAAAAATAAATAAATAATTATAGTTAGTTGTTAAATATTCTGAAATATTAAAGCATGGAAATGATTTTGATATATATTTTTCAAATTAATTGATAAATTGTGCAGGAATACGAAAATATATGAAATCGAATTTAATAAAAAGAAAAACACAAAGGTTCTATTGTATAAAAGTCTTTTAAGTCAGTAGTAACTTATGTATGGAGAACTTGGTCCTTGTCTAAAGCAGATGAGAACGTGATAAGTATCTACAAACGGAAGATTTTAAGATTTATGTTTGGAGGAATTCAGGAAAATGGAACGTGGCGAAGAAGATCAAATTTTGAGCTCTATCAATCACATAAAGAATCTGACGTTGTTTACTTCATCAAAATACAACGAGTTAAATGGGCAGGTCACGTTGTCAGAACGTACGAAGACCAACCACACCACTAAAAAAGTCTTCAATGCTCATCCAATTGTCACACAAAGAAAGGGCAGGCCAAATCTTGATGGCCTAGAAAAAAATCTCCTAGTTTGGGTAACTGGGAATTGGAGAACACTGGCAGGAAGAAGTCTGGCATGAAAAGGCTTCTTGATAAGGCCAAGGCCCACCCTGGGCTGTCGAACCACTGAGGAAGGAATTGATAATATATATTAATAATGGTACAAAAACACGCACTTTGGTCCTTTTTATGTTACATAATTTTTTTAGAAAGTTTTTCTAAAATATTTTTATATATTTAAGATACTGATTATATCCAATAAACGTTATACATATTTAAAAAAATATAATGTATAGTATTATATCTATTAAAGTTATGAAACTATTTATTAAATGTAAGTATTTAGTTAAAATGTCTTTTAATTAAAAATATTTTTTTAAGTCTTTTTTTAAGATAGTCTTGTGAAATACGACTGTTCACCTCTTGGAGGGGATTTTAGGCCTCAAAATTCTATTTATAAAATGTTTAAATATATATAATATATATATACTTTAAAAAGTACCAGGTTTACTCATCATTTAAGGTAAAAAAATGTAGTTTATATTCCTTTCTAAAGCACTTAAATAAAAAAACAACAACAAAAAACAAGATTGTTAAATAACAGGCCAGAAGTTTCAAATGACATAGAACTTAATTTTCTCTGTAGGAGTAATACAATTAAAATAATTTTGACGAAGCACTTTTTATCTTTTAAAAATATGTTTTGAGTATAAGATGGCATGTTCTGTGAATAGATTTAAAATACACTCATGAACATTGAAAATAGCGACCCAAGAAGGAAGCTAAGTACAATCGCGAAACTTTGCAAATAAGTACAGCGTAATGTTATATGCAAATGATCCAAGTTTTGTGCCAATACGCATGCTCATACACGCCGAGGTGGCGCTACAATCAGAAAGAGGGTGCTATATAAGCCAGCGCAAATTCGAAGATTCATAAATGTGACGATTACCCGCTGAAACATGCCAGGTAAACGTGCTAGAAGACATTTCTCACAGTTAAGCGAGTTTGAGAGAGGTCTGATCATCGGGATGAAAACTGCAGGCTGGTCGACGCGCCCTGTTGCTGGTCAGGTGGATCGTTAGGAGTGTGCCGTTAGAAATTATTGGGAGCAGTGGACACGAGAAGGTACCCACATGCAGAAAACCGGGTCTAGAGTGACCAGGAAGACCACGAGGAGAGAGGATCGTGCAGCAAGCACTTGTGGACCCCACAGTGACTCGTTCAACGATACGAGCAGACGTAGGCGTAGCAATTGTTCCACAAACAATTTCCAGACACCTTTCAGAAGCAAATCCAAGCGCCCTTTCCATGCACTCCTTTTAACACCGGAACATCGGCAACTGCGTCTACAGTGGCGCCAAGCCAGATCAATGTGGAATGTCACAGATTGGCAAAATGTTGTGTTTAGTGATGAATCCCGGTTTGTTTTGGGGACAGATGATAACCGTGTACGGGTGTGGAGGCGCCCTGGTGAGCGGTACAATTCCCCACACACTGTTCTACGTCACACTGCCCGCACAGCTGGTGTAATGGTCTGGGGGAGGCATAGCCTATGATAGCCGGTCCACTTTAATTGTGATGCGTGGAACCTTAATGGGACAACGTTACGTTGATGATATTCTTCGACCCCATGTAGGACCATTCCTAAATGGTCTCCCAGGGGCAATTTTCCAGCAAGATAATGTTCGTCCGCATACAGCAAGAGTTGCTCAAGACTTCCTACGTCATTTTCAGACTCTTCCATGGCCGGCCCGCTCCCCCGATTTGTCCCCTGTAGGGCACGTGTGGGATCAGCTAAAACGGCAGTGCCATTGTGTCACTCTGTACATGATTTAGAGTTGGCTGTTCAAGATTTGGGGGCCCATCTGTCTCAGGACAATATAAGGTGCCTAATCAACTCAATGCTGGACCGTGTGGCGGCATGTATTGCAGCTGGAGGTGTTTCAACGCGTTATTGACGTTGCCCAGTATTTGTGTCGTTGCACACCCTGTATTCGTTTAATTGTCTTGTTTTTGAGATCAAGTGAATCTCTTATCTGTGTCATTATGTGTATTAAATTTCATTTCAATCCGGTGCTTTCTTCATGGGTCGCTATTTTCAATGTTCCTGTGTGTATATACTTATTTTTTGGATGATTTGTATTTGTCTATAAAATTAAAAATATGTAAAGTTAGTAGATTTTTTTTCAAATAAATATTTGAATTTTAAGATATTTTATGAATTTAATTTCTCATACATAAATAAATAATGGTCAATTACCATTAAGGCAAAATTTTTATTAAATAATATTTTCACTACACAGCATAATGCTGAGTATTGATTTCATAAGTACGAGCTATATACGCACGTTATTTCCATCTCTAATTTATAGAATTTTAAAAACTTACATTTTGTCGTCAAAATATTCTAATCCTGGAATATTGAGTCATAGAAAATTGTAACGCCACTGCAAATAAATAATATTATCGCAAATGTTGTGTTGCTTTTGAAAATTATTAAATAATTGCAAAAATATAGAAAAAAATATAAATGTTAACAATTATATTTACGAATAACATTTTTTGTTAAAAAGAAAATTATTTGTTATAAAGTGGAATATATATACAGTGGGCCACAAAAGTGTTCATACACTAGCAATTTCTAAAAAATTAATGTTTTCGACTAATAAAAATTAATATATTGTAATTTTTTTCTGATACCTGCAATTTATTCTTAATGGAATGACATAATTAATTTTTTAAAAATAGTATAACTATTTTTTAAAAAATTAATAATCAAAAACTTCTAAAAATTACGCCACAAAAGTCTTCATACACTTTATACAAAAATCTCAACTTAGCTTTAAATATCATATTTTTTTCTTAATTTAGTACTTAGTAGGATATTTTTTAGTGTTTACAACAACTTTTAAACGTCTTAGTTTAGATTTAATCAGTTTTTTTTTATAATTTCTGCATCGATTTTCCTCCATCCTTCTGTGATTATAGTTTTTACTTCACATTTTGTGTTTGTCATGTTTTCTTTTTTTTACATCAGAATCTCTCCAAATGTGTTCTACTGGGCTAAATAAAGTGATTGAGGGGGTGTTTTCATAATTTGGGGGCAGTTATAGAGACACCAGTGGCGCACCATGAGAGCAGAGAACTTGGCGTCATTACCCTGTTGAAAAATTAAGTTGTCTTCAACATCCAAATTTCGGGCGGATAATTTAAAATTTCTCTTTAAAATAATTAAATAGAGCTCATGATTCATAATAGCATGAAAAAATACCAAATTACCTAATTCTGAGGCCCATTTACACCCCCACGCCAGAACACCTTCACTTCCATACTTCAGCATGGAAGTGAAGGAGTTCTTGTTCCACATAAATTCATGGGATTAAATTCCGTATTTTTTTTCATTTACAAGCTATTATAGGCCCATCGGAATCAAAAATGTGGAATTATCTTTTGTCCCAATCATTTGCTGTCAATTTTGAATTTTCTGAAACTTAATTCCTAGAATCTAGTTGGATCAATAAAACATGAAGGTACAAGTGTTCTTGCATGGGGGTGTAATTCGGCCACAAAATTTGTAATTTGGTATTTTTTTGTTGATATTGTGAATCATGAGCTATATTTAAATATTTTAAAGCGAAATTTTAAATTATCCGCCTAAAATTTGGACATTGGAGACTACTTAATTTTTTAACAGGGTAATGACGCCAAGTGCACTGTTCTCATGGTACGCCACTGGTGTCTCTATAACTGCCCCCAAATTATGAAAACCTCATTCCATTAAAAACAAGTTGCAGGTATCATAAAAAAATTACAATTACAATATATTAATTTTTATTTGTTGAAAACATTAAATTTTATAAGAAATTGCAAGTGTATGAACAGTTTTGTGGCCCACTGTATATATATATATAGTATAATAAAGTAAAAGTGAAGAAGTTCTAGAACCTACTGTGCTAAAGAAGGGAGAAATTGGAATTCACAAAACACAACAAATGTAGATACAAAAAAGTCTTTGGACTAAATATATATATATATATATATATATATATATATATATATATACATACATACATACATATATATATATACATATATATACACACACACACACACACACACACACATATATATATATATATATATATATATATATATATAATATTCTCTACTACAGAGGCATGAACCATTATTATAACACTATATAGCTGAATATATTATATATAGTCAAAATTCTCTGCTAAAAAGATGAATAATCACTAATCAAAACTGAAAAATATTGAAATTGCAAGATAACCAGACATAAGATTTTAGAAAGGAAATATGAGAAATTAAAAAAAAAAGAGTTTAAAATATAAAAAATATATGGATGCTACAGTATTATAAGCATTTCTGACATAGGGAAGCTCTTATATATAAAATAATTTACATAAAAGTGGGGTTGAACATGTTTCTTGGTCAGCCAACCTTTTTCTCTCTTCCTGTTAATAGTACTGAGCAAAAACCTTTTGAAAATAATGTATATCTAAATCCATTACAAGAAAAAGGTAATTACCTAAAAATTGCATTCAAAAATGCAGAGCTGTCTGAGTACAATAAACAACTTATTACCAGATTCTGGACCCAAATGCAAATTCAAAGCATTGGAATGGCTGAATATAGTAGCATTTAGAAAAAGTATGAAAATAATAGAAATAAAAAATTAAGAAGTGTGTATTCATACTACCATTACTTTAGGGACACTAGGATTATATACGAATTTATATATTAAAAAAAATTAATAGAATAAGTAATTTTTTCAAATATTAAAATATGGAGGTAACTATACCTATCTAGGAAAAATGATAAATTTATAATAATAAACTATTAATATTCTAAGAAATTTTAATCCCTACTATTTAGAATTTCTTTATTTAAATAACTATTAATAAAATTAATTGGGTATTTTTGAATTAAGCAGTATGTAGTGAAATGTTTAAAGTTTTTTTAAATTTTTTCTGATTTTTTTTGAAATTTATTGCGTTGTATGTAATTAATAACAATTTTTCTGAATATAGAAACATGAACATTACTCTCCCAATAAGGTACATCTTTAATTGAAGAAGGAATTTAAATATCCGGTGTTTTTTTTCTGTAACTATCCAATCATAACGGTTAAAAAAGCAAGAATAAAAAAGTAAAGTTTTAATAAATGAATAAGCAAAATTTAAGAAATAATATTTAAATATAAATGGTGACAAATTTGTAAAATTCATTTTACAGATTTTACTGATTATATACATTGAGAGTTTTAATTTCCAATACAACAAATGAAGAAACAACAAGAATGAAAAAATATATTATAAAACAAAATATATAAGGTGGTCATGAGTTATCATTTTGTTTTTTAATCTGAAAGTTAAAAAAATAAAAACGCGTATTCCTTGAAGTGAGTGAATTTTTAATAAATTAAAATAAATAATTATAAAATTTAGTTTTTATTGAAATCAATATTGTTGTTTAATAATGGGATTGGTGAAGTAGCAAATAAAATAGTATAAAGTATTCTCAAGCGTTATTTATAATTAAATATACTGAATGATGAAAAAGAAATTAAACGGACTGCTTGCTGAAGTTAGTAACTTTGTGCTTGCGATTGCACTGTGAGCATTATTTTTAATTTACATATTCTATTATTTTGATTTTAAGAAAATAACTTTTGATGATAAACATAAAATGTACCTTGCAATAATTTAATAAATAAAGGGTGTTTTTTTAGAGGTATAGAACTTTAAATTGCAATAAAACAACGATGTATTATTCGATTGACATGAATTCTTTTTTTATTCGAAAGATAATCTTGTGGCATTACATTTTAAATATGATTTCTGGCATAGGACTGCCACGGCTAGCTCGGATGTAGTCCAATCTGGACGTCCAATTTTCGATGACTTTTTCCAACATTTGTGGCCGTATATCGGCAATAACACGGCGAATGTTGTCTTCCAAATGGTCAAGCAATTGTGGCTTATCCGCATAGACCAATGACTTTACATAGCCCCACAAAAAATAGTCTAGCGGTGTTAAATCACAAGATCTTGGAGGCCAATTCACAGGTCCAAAACGTGAAATTAGGCGGTCACCAAACGTGTCTTTCAATAAATCGATTGTGGCACGAGCTGTGTGACATGTTGCGCCGTCTTGTTGGAACCACAGCTCCTGGACATCATGATTGTTCAATTCAGGAATGAAAAGTTTGTAATCATGGCTCTATACCGATCACCATTGACTGTAACGTTGTGGCCTTCATCGATTTTGAAGAAGTACGGACCAATGATTCCACCAGCCCATAAAGCGCACCGAACAGTCAGTTTTTCTGGATGTAACGGTGTTTCGACATACACTTGTGGATTACCTTCACTCCAAATGCGGCGGGTTTTGTTTGTTGACGTAGCCATTCAACCAGAAGTGCGCTTCATCGCTAAACAAAATTCGCTTACGAAAATCGGGAACAACGGCAATCTCGTTTTGGGCCCATTCGACGAATCTACGCCTTGCTTGATGATCGTTTTGATGAATTGCCAAACCAAACTGAGAATAAATCACTTGACAGCTGTTAAATCGGTCGCCATCTTGGAAAGTAATGCATGGAAAAAAAACACTCTTTACAAGCTATGAACACTTTGAGAAACAATTCCTCCATTTATAATTTGTTTTTAATTTACAAGGGATAGGGTTACAAAAGACCACTACACCACAATGGGGTAGGAACAAAACCAAAAACAGACAAAAAAAAATAACAAAGTAGGAAATAACAACGTGGCTAGAAAAGTCCGTGATCCCAGTAAGTCCCTAGTTTGCCAGTATAGATCGCACAATGAGGAGCCCTTTTTTACGGCTGGGCAGCGGCGAATGTGGTCAGCTTCCATGTCTTTTCAAGTATCACAGAGCGTGCAGAAAGGGTCCTGAGCAACATGAATTCCATGAAGATGTTTGAGGAGACAGTCGTGTCCAGCATCCAGACGAAACTCGGCAACTGCTTTACATCTTGGCCACATGGGAATATCTCTAATAGTATTACGTCAGACCTTATTGGAATGTCTCTCTGTGAATTGAATTGAAATGGGATCATTCATCTTTTTATTAATAATACGCTTTGCACTGGTAAAAGGACAGCTTTCCTTGTTGCTTGTTGAATGGAAGCTCTCTTCTTTGGTAGGTGGTCCACTAACTCCTTGCCAGTTACACCGCAGTGTCCAGAGGACGATTGCACTGCACGACGATTTCCTTAGAGTACTCAGACAGACTTTGCAGCAGTTTTTTACAGTCAAGAATGTTGGAGCAGGCAATAGTAGAATTTCAGTTCACAGCAAGAATCGCCGCTTTTGAATCACAGAAGACAACAGCCCTATTAAAGCTATTCAGATGACAACGCAACTGCGCAAGGGCTAAATTATTAGCCTTTTATAATATTAAATCAATAAATAATCTGCGTACTTTAAACCTTTTATCTATTGTATTATGATTTACTGCAGTTTTTTTCTATGAAATAACTTTTTTAATCTCTACATTCAAAATTAAGGGATATACAGAAACAAAATACTTAATTTTGGGAAATTTAATCCGTTAGAGCTAATTAAGTTATTAAAAATATTCAACTGTAAAATGAATTATATATGCACTTTTCACTTAAAATAAACAGTCAGTTCGTTTTCCAAGGTCGTCATTAACATACAAAAAAATAAGACACGACACTTACCTTTTGACGTTAACTGTTTTTTTGGAACAAAATTGACAATCTCCACAATCCGCTGAAAACGCAATTTCTGCTATAAAACTATTCGCCTTCCCCACTAAAATACTCATCAAAGAACTCGTGCTGTCATATATCCTGGAAGAGTGGATTTAAAAGAATATTCCTGCTAAGTGTCGTCGGATTACTCTCAAAAATGGTTTTTCTATGTAATTTTAAAGTGAGTAGTACTTGTAAGCACCGTCGGTAGATAAAGGGTTAAATTCTGTTATAGTCTGTTTTGAATTTGAAAAAAAGTATTTAAATTATAATAATTATATTGAGTAGAATTGAGGGATTTAGATTTAACTTAATTCAAAATGAAATTATTTAAATCATTATGCCTCAAATTTTTTAAGTACCTTTATACTGAGTTTGTATAAATATATAAGTTGGCACACACACACACATGTATTAAAATGCAACATGAAATTAAACTAAATATATTTTACTTCGATTACTTTATCAAGTAACAGAAATTTCAATAAATCGCGAATACGAGAACATACATTTCACACAAACACTTTCAAAATATTTTCGAAAACTGCCTTTTTTATATCTGAATCACAATTTATTGGAATCCAGGGGGAAAAAATCTCTTTTCCCTTAAAAAATATATTTTTTCCCAAGAAAATAACTGGAAAATAATATTGAATGGAGAGATAAGAAGAGGGACGGGGTGACCTGGGAGTTTCTTAAGAAAGCCGGAAGTCAAAACGCCTAGTTTCGGGTTGCAACATGTTCGAAATTTTTATGGAAGAAAAATACCTTGCGAGTAAATATATTTGAAAAGAAAAAAATACTGTATGTGTATATGAAATAGATTTATTGGAGAATTTTATTTTATATCATTTTTTAAAAAATCTCCTCATTTTTTGCTTGTTTGATGTTTTTAAAATGAATTTCTCTGGATTAGATTGGAACTTGAACGAAGTAAACAGTTCCGATTAATATTTTGATGTTGTGGTTTTTAACTACATAAGAATATTTTGCGAAAAATAAATAAATTCAGAAAATGAATTAGAAGCTTAAAATTTGGGGAAAATATATTTTTCGGGTGATAACTTTAAAGTTGTATTTTATTTAAGTACAATTCTTTTTGATACATGTCCTTTCCATACCTATATCACTTAAATATAACTTCTTTTCCATAAACAATACATGCATGAGCAAGTGTACTGTGAAAACAGAAAGAACTTTACTTTCTATGTATTCTTAAGGATTTAAAGGTATTTTTGATCATATTTGTCCAACTTTCTAATGATGTTTACGAAGGAAAGAAAAATTCATTTTTGGGTTAACTGATGTTTCCCTTCGAATACGTCAGTTTTTTCCTGTAATTCAATTGTATTGATGATAATAGTTTAAGAATTTTCTTCAGTTTGTTTTAACTATCCATTAAAAATATGATTTCGTTTATATAGAAATTCTGCGTATGGTTTCAAATTTTTTGAGTTAAATAATTATTCTTTTAGAATTATTGTTTAATAATTAATTTCAAGAAAATTCTTTTTTAAAATTTTAACTTAACTATCTTATTTAACCCATGATCACTCGCGCGGGGTGTTCTATACACCCCAGCAACAAGAAAATCTTCCCAAGATTCTAAAAAGAATGCGCAAAACCACGATTTTTTCCGTAGCTGCACATTTTAGGTCATTGAACCTTCAGGCCTGATGAAATCCCTCTTTCTTGAACGATTGGAATGTAATGACCTTCAAAAGTTTATCAGGGGGGCTGAGAACTCCAGCGAGAAGTTGAGCAATGTATACAGTCTAATTTGAATGTTTGGAAAATGATTAAAATGTTATTTTTCTACTCTCTACTATCATTATTTCATTAATTATAAACTATATTTATTACTGGTATGTACGTTTTACTGGTTTATGAAAAGATATAAAATCATGTGTTTTAAAATGAAATTTTTTAGGATTAGTTTAAATTAAAATTAGTCTCATTTGTATGCAATACATTTAATAATTTTATTTGTATAATACAAAAAACATCTTGTACTTTATAAATATGTATCATAATGACTTAATTTTATTTTCATAATTAAATACGCGTGTTAAAAGTTTGGTGTGTTTTCTACACCCCGCGAGTAGCGACGGTAAAAAAAACAGGCGCGAGTGACCGCGGGTTAACAGCTATTTTATTTTTCTTCTATAGCCTTTTGCCATTTTCCAATATTCTAAATATTTTTTCAAATATATATGTATATTTTTATATATATGTAAAAATAATTAAATGATATCTAAAACAAAATGTCTTATTTACCATTTAAATTTTTTTGATCTATTTACCATGAAGGGAGGGGGCGATGCACGTTAAATCTGACGAAGCTCACCTTACCTTACGTCGGTGGGGAAGTTAGGAGAAGGGGTGCCCGCTCAGGTGTCGTCTTCGAGTAGCTGAATATTGCGACGTTAATATCCACTCAATCTTGTGATATGCAGTTTGTGAATTTTGACTGTTTAAAAATAAAACTTTTTAAGTTATCGCAATATAAATGTTTGCATAACTTTGAAGCAAAGAATATATATTTGCTACGAATAACATTTACACACAATATAAAATTTGATAAATAGAATATGGGAAACACAGTCCTCGGATCTTGACTCGGTTAATATAACACTGAAAGTAAAATAAAAAATATCATATTTGGGGAAAAAATACAGAAGATTAAATCTAGTATTGAATTCTATGAAGATAAAAAAAAAGATATACTAAGAACATTTTTCATCCATTCAGCTACTCGGTGAGCTTTTGACGTTCCTCTTTTGTCTCTTTTTCAAAACGCGTTCCCTTAATCATTGATCTCTCTACCATTAGATGTTTTTTTTAGAAAAGATTTTGACGCTTACGCTAAAAATAGACTTATATTTTGGTAAAATGGTGAAGAAGCAATAAAGAGACTCAAAAGTTATTTTAATTGTTGAATACATTGCTTTAAAATTTTTAGAAAGATATACTATATCTTTCTAAATATTCTAAAGAATTTTAGAAAAGTAATAAAATTTTTCTTAGGGAAAGTTTTAAAGTGTTCAGAAAAAAAGCGATACTGTAGTTTTGAAATGAGAAATATTTAGTAATAATTAGGTATATATTAATTTTCCTACAGTTTTTATAAGTAAGTATTAAAAAATATTAATATTTTTCAAAACTCACACATTATGTTTTAAGTGTTTAAAATTTTGTATGATCCCAAATTATTTCAACAACAAAGGAAACATGTTAAAAATTTCTTGCGTAAAATTTTTAGCATACATCATTTAATTTAAAATATTTTTTTCCAGATTGTAGGCATTCTTTAACATTTATTTTAAATTCGGACTAAATTATAAAAAAGTCACAAATGAAAACTGAAATTTCATAAAGAATTTATGATTACTCAAGAATTATATTTAGTTCTTTTAAATGTTTTAAGGTATCCGATTACTTGTGACAACTTTTTCTTAAAAAAAAGGGGAGATTTTTTGTGGTTTTTAGATTTATTTAGTGCATTTTAAGAAAAATAACGGCTAAAATTATTAAGAGAAAAATGAATTATAACTACTAAAATGGGAAAAAAGGGGTAAAAGTTGTCAAAAAATTACATAAACGGGGCCCGCTCTGGACAAACAGTAAATGAACAAACTCTCAATTTTTCAATTTTAATGTATTACTTTGCTATTCCTTTTTTAAATGACCTTCAGAATAAGACATTTTTTAATTTTTACAAAAACTAGAGCACTTTATCTTAGTTGTTATATGAAATTGTTTAAAAAACAGTGATTATATTCACATAAAGTAACTGTAAATATTGTAATAAAACATTGATGGATAGAACTGAAGATTAAAGCACTTCTACTCTTATAAACACAAAATTTCAGTAAATTAATTTAATAAACGTTTTGAGCAATCGCTGTCCCCGTTTGAGCTTTTCGAAGAAACACATTTCGAGTAAAACGCATTTTAAAATTTGACATCTTATGTAAAGATACGGCATACGCTTTTACTAATACCCTTGTAGTTTTTGTTCTAATGAATGGAAAATAAAACACTTTGTATTTTTATAAAGCTAATAAGATGACCAATAAAATAAAATCATAACAGAATTGTCAATTTAAAAAAAAAATCATGATTTTAGGGTAGTTAGATACTTTAAGGTATGTAAATGGAATCTTCATAAAGTTTAAATATTTATTAAGGCTTATTTTACCTACTTCGAACTTTTCTCCAATTCAATTCAAATTCAATAGACTTATTTCCAAATTTGCACATGAATTGATTGTATATACATAGCTAAACTGATAGCTAGATTTTGACAATAGTAAAACAAATTTTATTCAATAACTGGTTCTATAGGAGAGCCTACATCAGGTTAAGTTTAAAGTAAAAAAAAATCTGAATTTTAAAAAAATTTGTTTTTGAAAAATTTTATCTGTATTTTTCAAATTTTACAATAAATTGTAACTTAAAAAAACATTTGCAGACCTATTTGAAAATCCTTTCTTATATTCAGCTTTTAGTGCTCATATTTCCTACAGATATAGCCTCTAAAATTAGCCTTAATTTTTTCATTTCTGATTCGGACTTCCGATTTTCGGATAGAAATTTTAGTCTGTTTGCTTCTCTACCGAAAGAGTATTGTGGCTGGAAAACAAATGTCTCGAGACAAATCCAGAAGAGACAAGAATGTTATTCTGCTTGATAGCTCTAGAAGCTATTAGAATGGCTTCCCAACCTATATAAGATCAATGCAGGGAAACAACATTGCGAGTGTTTGAGAGAGACTGCGTTTCATTTGTTTTTTGCGAAATAAATTTTCTCCACGGATCTATCACACTACTATTAATCATTTCCTACAAATATAGCCTCTAAAATTAGTCTTAATTTTTCATTTCTGGTTCGGACTTCCGATTTTTGGATAGAAATTTTAGTCTGTTTGCTTCTCTACCGATAGAGTATTGTGGCTGGAAAATAAATGTCTCGAGACAAATCTAGAAGAGACCAAGATGTTATTCTGCGTGATAGCTCTAGAAACTATAGAATGACTTCCCGACCTATATAAGATCAATGCAGAGAAACAACATTGTGAGAGTTTAACAGTGACTACGCTTTTCATTTGTTTTAAGGTAACCGATTGCGTTCGGAACCGTGATTTTGCAAAAGCGTATAAAGGGATAATATTTATGATATTTAGTGTCAGTTAGATTAGAAAACGTATATAAAATCGTTTTAAAAATATTATTACAATAAAAATTTGTTCAAGTACAATATTTTGACAAAAAAGGAACATAGAATGACCAATTTTCAAAATATTCTCCTTTTGTGAAAAATGTTTCTATTATAATAATATTTTGCCTGCATATAGCTCAGATCTCTTTGCAGAGGCTCAACTAGAATTTTTGAAACATAACTTAGAAGTGAATTTATCCATATTTTACTATAACAGTGGGGAGAAATTTTAAGAAAAAAAATGTCAATAATTATTTCAATTGGCGGTAACTCTGAAAATAATGTGAATTTTTCAAAACTCCTAGTTGAGACTCTCTGTAGCTGTCTTTACTTTTTCTAAGAATATTATTATAATAGAAGCGTTTTTTATAAAAGGAAAACATTTTGAAAAAAGAATATTCTTAGTTAATTTTTTTGCCTAAATATTCTATTAAATTTTTTTGTCATAATGTCGTTAAAACAATTTTATACATGCATTCTAATCTAAGTGACACTAAATATCATGTAAATTATCCATTTATTTGTATTTTTAAAATCATGGTTCCGAACGTAGTCAGATACCTTAAACGAAATTTATTTTTTCTACGGATTTATATTAGGTGTCGAGAAAGGAAATCGAAATAAAATTAAAGGTGTTATTCTAACAAAATATTGAAAGTAATCATATTAGGGGATATTTTTTTAAAACTGAAAGCAAATTAAATGTTTCACAGTAAAGGTGCAGACAAAACTATCATTTAAGTACAGAAATATATTTTAATTCTTGAATACAATTATTAATTATTAAAGTTATAAAATAAATTAAAATTATTTTTTGAACCCTTACTTGAAAGCAAATATTAGTTTTAAAAACTGTAGGACTATAATTATTTACAAGTTTTCAATTGCTATTTTAATACTAAAGTTGCTTAAAAGCAAGCTTATTTATTTATATATTATGATAATTTTCTTTTTGTTTGAACATGAAATATTTGGTGAATGTTTATTTAAATTTTAGGATCGTCTTTTCTGTGTTTACTGAGCATGTACACATTTCGACTCATTTGCATGCATTATTTTCGTTTTGTATAAAAAGCGTCCAAGTTAAAATTACTTTTAAGCGTACGGAAAATGTAATTTTCAGTGATACATTAGCATAATAGTTTGTACTGGCATTTAAGAACAAAATTGTTCTATTGCTTTAGAGTTTAACTGATAAACAAAACATTTGATGTGAATGATATTTCACAGATAATATATAAATAAAAGATTATAAAGCATATGAGAGCATTGTATGAAAGGAATTAAAACTAAAGAATTGGTAGTTTTATGTATAGAAACATACAAAAAATATGGTATAGGAAGTAAAAGTCGATAATGTTGGTATCTATTTCCTCCTCAAAATCGCAGATGCTCTGTTTTTCTTTTGCATGTGCGTGTATCTGTCTAATTTATCTCTGTAAAGTTTTGACAACATATTTACTGCACAGAAATTCCTCTTGCATTCTAAATACATAATAATAAAGTTGCGTTAATATGTGTTTAAAGTTTGTGCTATATATAGGTTCGTAAATTTATTTTTCTTAATACTTATCTTTCTTTGAAGTTGTATGAAATATTTGTTACTTCATTATCTGTTGACATTTTAGAATCTGCTTAAATTGTTTTGCAAATTGTAGCAGTTTTAGAAAATGTATAAGTTTGAAAAATTCTTTGCCAAACATTAATGCATAAAGTTTATTCAAAGCTTACAATTAGAGCATTTTTTAAAATTATAAATATTATTAAATAAGTGCTGTATAATATGTTGTAAAATTTAATACTATAGTTGCCTATACTCAGTAAGTAAATATTATGTTACCATTTGTGTGGTATACTGTAATGAAATGTTGTAATTTTAGAATATACTACAATTTTAAAGTATACCCCAAAAATATATTATAGTTTTATGGTGTACTTTCTCTCTGTCTCACTGAATATACTATAGTTTATAATATACTATGAAAACGATGTTACTTTGTGGTACATTGTAAATGTATATAATTTACGAAATAATTTTGAAACATTCAAAGCAATTGAATATTAGATTAATTGCATTAGAATAATATTAGGGAATAATAATTAATTTGGAATTATAAGTTATTCGGGTTGATTTGTTTTTTCTTTTCTTTCTTTTAATATTGTGCTCTATTCTCATAATGGTAATCATCTTTAGTGCTAAAAACTCAATTTGAAAAAAAAGAGGAAGAAAAAAATCAAAGTCATTGAAAAAAAATTAGCTTATTGAATTAAAAAATAGAAAATTTACCATTTTAATATTTTTATGGCCTTATTTGAAAATAAAAAGCAAAATATTAAATTTATTAATTATTAATTCAACTGTATTTTATTAAATTTTAATGATAATTTAAAAATAAGTATAATTTATTTCTCTAGAGTTTTTTAAGTTATATATATATATATATATATATATATATATATATATATATATATATATATGTGTGTGTGTGTGTGTGTGTGTGTGTGTGATGAATTTCCAGCCCCACAAGTGTCAGTTGGGGTAAATTTCCTACCAGGACAACTCAACCCACCTCCCACATAGGAACTTTGACTTCTACTTTCGCCGGACTAAAAGAAGACACGTGTTCTAAGGACTCACTCACTGCTGATCAACGCTGTAAGACCTCTCGTTTTTGTCATGGCTTGGAGTGCAGACTTCTTTACTGAATATTGAAATAAAATATAATAGGACAAACGGCTGCCAGCTGCATTTCTCCTGTCAATCCAAGAATTTCTACAAAACATGATATATATATTATATATATACATATATATATATAAATACATATACATATATATATATATATATATATATATATTATATATTATATATTATATATATATATTATATATTATATATTATATATATATATTATATATTATATATATATATATATTATATATTATATATATATATATAAATATATATAATATATATATATATATATATATATATATATATATATATATATATATATATATATATATATATATATATATGTGTGTGTGTGTGTGTGTGTGTGTGGCATCCAGCAAAACGCAGTCTTCGCGCGCAGGCGCAGCTAAGTGAAACTGTAACAGAAACTTTTGAACTAGTGAAAGTAGAACCAAAACTTTAAGACTTTAGAGAAAGAGAGAAAGCGGAAAGGAGGAACGACGGAGGTGCGCGAGCAGGCGTTACCATGAAAACATCATCGAAACTTATCTGTTAGAATAGCTACCTTTTTAATTAATTTTTGTTAAAGTTTAAAATAAATGTGAAAAAAGACAAAAGTCTTGGACCCCTTGTTGTCTCCCACAAATTATGGGGGCTCGACCGGGATCGAAAAAATTTCGATTTTGAACCAAAGTCTGGACAATGAACAAAAGCGTCCGTGGAGGAGACGTGCCGCCATTTTTTGGAAACTTCGTTCAACCTGTGTAGGGGTTGAATTTTTAAACTTCGCTCAACCTGTGTAGAGGTTGAATTTTTAAACTTCGTTCCGCCTGTGTAGAGGTTGGAACCATCGACGAAAATTCCGCCTGTGTAGAGGCCGGAACTATATTACCTGCGAAGAGGTGAAATCAGTGGAATCAACGTTTTTCTTCAATTATTGGATACATCGTACGTGCGAGCAACAAGGGAGCTAGAAAAAAAGGTAGGATCTTTCCATATTTTTTCTAAAATGTATAAAAACGCTCTTAAAGAGGATCTCATAAGAGTTGTTGAGGATCTAGACGGTACTGTGGAGAGTACGGACACCATAGCTAAACTAAAGACTAAAATTGAGAAGAGTAGTACATTTGAAAGTGATCCAGATTTCGTTAAAACTTTAATTAAAAACTGTATAGATGAGAGGGTATTGCGAAACGAAAGGGATTTAGAAAAACAGAAAATTGAGCTCGCTAAACTTCAGTTAACTCAGTTAGAAAAAGAAATCGAACTTCAAACGGCTAAAAATGAAGCATTAAGTTTAAATCCTGCAGCTAAAGTCGAAGAGAAACAGTTCGAAACAAACATAGAAAACATGATCAAAAGCATTAAAACTTTATCTCTTCCTGTTCCCACCAGATCTGAAAATTTTAATCTGTTCTTCCAATCATTAGAACGCGTATTTTTAACCAAGAAAATAAATGACGAATATAAATCTGAAATTTTAATAAATCTTCTGGGCGAAAGAGCTCATAATGTCTTATTGTACATTAAAAAGGAGGAATTAAATGACTATGAAAAACTAAAATCTATAGTACTCAGAGAATTCCAATTAACCCCTCGCGAGTGTTTAAACTCATTTAAAAATGCTGTAAAATCATCAGGCGAGACATACATCCAATTGCTGCAAGATTGACGGCAAACTTCCAATATTATTGTTCGTTAAGAAAAGTTAATTCCTTTGAATCTCTATGTGATCTTATAATTTCTGATAAATTATTTGAAACTTTAAATAAGGAAAGCGCAACTCATATTGGCATTCGAGAAGCAGAAGATTGGTTTAGGCCTGTTGATTTAGCTAAAGAGTGCGATATTTATATTTCATCTAAAAACGGATCACGTAAGGAAATTCCTATTGCTTGTGGATATACCCAAGACCCCTTTAAAAATAGATCACAAAACTTTAAACCATAGATTAAAGAGATCTATCCCCAAAATCTTGAAAGAGAAAATAAAAATTGCTATATATGCGGTGATTCATCTCATTACGCAAGAGACTGTGAGAAGCGTTTTAAGCTTAAAGAATCTAACGGCCACATCCATAATAGAAAAAACACGAATACTTTGAAAGTCGAGAGCGAAAAACAAAATAGCGATGAGTTCGCACAACTCCAATATGTAAACATTTTTGTAGAAAATCAGCCCGTAACAGCCTTGATTGATTCAGGTTGCCAGATCCCAGTTTTAAATTCCTCACGAATTAGAGTGCACAAACCTTCCGAAGAAATCATAACATTAAGCTCGTGTTTTGGCGAACAGCGAATGGTAGAAGTTAAACCCATAAATATTTCTCTTAATCAACTCTCTCCCGGTCTAAGTGTTCGAACGTCAATATCACCGACCTTGACCGAAGAATTTATTATACATCCCAGTGTATATGCTGAAATAAAGAAACTAGGCCACGCAAAGAGCGATGTTTTATTGAGTGAAAGTGGATCCTCTTTGGGTGCTCATTCTAATTCTATTTATGTTTCAAATGTTTCTGTTTCAAATGTGATAGAAAACTCTAGTTATGATTTGTCACATGTTAAAAACTTTAATACTAGAAATGATTTGAGTTCTCTAGTTAAGAATTATAAATGTAATAAAATTAAGAGTACTAAGTTAAAAATGTGTATTAAATTGAAAAATGATATTCCTGTGTGTCAGAGAGCCAGACGTTTATCTTGTTCTGATAACTCTTCACCTATGAAGACTAAACAAAGACGGTTTGCAATGCTCCGAAAAATCTTCCAGCCCTGGCAGTGGAAACGGAGGAAAAAGAGAGATCGTTTTGAACAGACGTCCAGAACTCTAGAGAGGAAAATATCGATGCGTTCAGCCAAAGAACTCATTAAAAAAGGCGTTCTTATGCCTGATGGAACTGATAAAGACCAAGATAGCAAAATAAATGATTCCGTTCATCCTACCGTACTATCGTCATCTCAGAATCATGCCATGCCTGTGAAAAACAATGTTTTCCTGTGGAACCTTCCGGATGTCGAAGAGATGCCTTCACATGATGGAGAAACTGTCTAGTTCAGCAGAATTATGATATGTTAAATCTCTATGTATTTGTTGTGTAGTCCTTGTCTGTTCCGTCTTTTTTTTGTATGTTTCAGATTCTCCTTTGGTCTCCATGGAAAGGAAAAAAGGAATACGTACCGCTGCGGACAGTGTACAGTCAGGTTGGCCGGTTGTGGCATCCAGCAAAACGCAGTCTTCGCGCGCAGGCGCAGCTAAGTGAAACTGTAACAGAAACTTTTGAACTAGTGAAAGTAGAACCAAAACTTTAAGACTTTAGAGAAAGAGAGAAAGCGGAAAGGAGGAACGACGGAGGTGCGCGAGCAGGCGTTACCATGAAAACATCATCGAAACTTATTTGTTAGAATAGCTACCTTTTTAATTAATTTTTGTTAATGTTTAAAATAAATGTGAAAAAAGACAAAAGTCTTGGACCCCTTGTTGTCTCCCACATATATATATATATATATATATATATATATATATATATATATAATATATATATATATATATATTTATATATATATATATATATATTATATATTATATATATATATAATATTATATATATATATATATTATATATATATATATATTATATATATATATATATATTATATATATATATATATTAAATTAACTAATATACATATAATTTTGTTTTAGAATAAAGCTTTGTGTTTTTAGTATTTTTAACATTTTTGCAAAATAACTATTTCTTACAATAATATTGTAACATCTTTACGTGTAATAGAAAGGAGAAATAGCATTTAAGAGAAGCAGCATTTTTTCGACATCCAATAGATTCAATTATAAATGCCATGCATTTACATGTATAACAAACTTTTATCTCCAAACATCGACTCTTTAATCAAATTGTGCTCATTTGTAATTCTTATTCGAAGCACTATAACAACTCAGCCAAGACAATGCTAGATACTAATGAGGCACCCAAAGCACACACTTCATACCAAGCAACGAAACACTCTTTTGCCAATGTTTCCAACAAATTTCGTGGACTCTTGAATAACTAATGAGAAATCAATGGATTTCAAACATAAATTACTTCCAGTTAATTGCGTACGTGTTTTAAGTTGTGTACGCTATGTAAAACATAAAATAAATATCGAAAGGGAAGACATTTTTGAATACGTCTCTTGATTGTATTCGTAAAAATTATTAATTAATTAAGAGAAGTTATTCAAAATGCTTCTGTTGAATGGTAAGGTAAGGTAAATTGAAGATGAGAATTCAGTGTGAGACTTTTATCCTTAAGAGTTAAAAGGAGGTGAGATGTTCAATTAAGGATTTTTATTGAAAAGTGTCTAGTTTTATGGAGAGAGAGATTTATATTTTATGGAGAGAAAGAGAGAGAGAGATTTTGTGATTATATGGAGAGAGTGTGTGTTTGATTATATATATATATGGAGAGAGAGTGTGTGTTTGATTATATATATATATATGGAGAGAGAGTGTGTGTTTGATTATATATATATATGGTGAGAGAGTGTGTGTTTGATTATATATATATATGGAGAGAGAGTGTGTGTTTGATTATATATATATGGAGAGAGAGTGTGTGTTTGATTATATATATATGGAGAGAGAGTGTGTGTTTGATTATATATATATGGAGAGAGAGTGTGTGTTTGATTATATATATATGAGAGAGTGTGTGTTTGATTATATATATATATGGAGAGAGAGTGTGTGTTTGATTATATATATATATATATATATATATATATATATATATATATATATATATATGGAGAGAGTGTGTGTGTTTGATTATATATATATGGAGAGAGATTGTGTGTTTGATTATATATATATATGGAGAGAGAGTATGTGTGTTTGGGATTTTTTAAGGAAAGAGAGAGAGAGTTTGGTTGCATTGAGAATGAGAAAATTTGGTTTTATGGAGAGTGAAAGAGTTTGGTTTCTTATGGAGAAAGAAAGAATTTGGTTTTATGGAGAGAGAGAGTTTGGTTTAATGGAGAGAGAGAGAGAGAGTCTGGTATTTTATGGAGAGAGAAAGAATTTGGTTTTATGGCGAGAGACAGTTTGGTTTTATAAAGAGGGAGAGTGAATGTATTGTTTTATGGCGCAAGAGTCAATTTTGGCTAAGCTGCGCCAAACAACTTTAAGTATTAAAAGTATAAAATTAGTAAAAGATTTTATGATTAAAATGGTAAAATCTCATATTAAAAAGTATTAGAAGCAAAAGTTAATAAATTTTGGTGGGGAAACCCCCACCAAAGAGAGAGTTTATGTAAAAGGTTTCCATTATGCAAGGTTGGGAATGGTATCCACTATAAATTCCATAATTTTAGGCTTGAGAACTTTAGAGAGTGTATTTATTGGCTTTCAACACATCCCACTATCCTCATTTTTACTTTAAAATAGAATATTACTTTTCAATACATTGATTTATAATTATTAGCTAATATAATTTCTTTCATTAACTATAATTAATCTTCAGATTTGATTACCTGAAAAACGAACTTGAGCTTTAATCCTCTAACGGGTTTGCCCGTACACCGTACGGACTACCGAAAATTGGGTATAACCGACTTGCCCGAACGTTGTACTTGCACTGATATTTTCTTCTTTCTATCCTTAATTTGCGCGTATTTTAAACTCATATATTGAAATTATTAGTGCTAGTGTCTTAATGGATGTAGTTCGTCCATGGTAATGAAATATTTTTCATTGGGAGTTTCTTTGAGATGAACGAGGGGATTTTTCGTTGAAGGCAGGAAGTTAAATTCTTGAAAATATTCGATAAAGAAAAGGGATGGTCAAGGCAATATACAATTTGTTGCTTGAGGAGAAATGAAACTGGTATAAGATAATATAAAAAAACCCATTATTATTTCTGTCCCCACTGCAATGTAAGACTTATAGTATTACACCTTTCTTCAAATTGTGTGTGAATATATATATGCACACACATATAAAACCTTCAATAGTTTGAAAAAATAGTACGAACATGATATGGTTTTGTAAGTATGAGAGAAATTCTTTTAAGGTATATAAATAATTCTTGTCTCTCTCCTAACCGGTATAGTGGTTAGCGACTCTGACTGCGGTGCCGTAGAGACTGAGTTAGAATCTCGGAGAAGACATGGCTTTTTGTAAATGAATTGTGCCTTTGCGGGGGGGCATGGGGGTACTTTAAATAGCCCTCGAGCAGCAAGTCCTCTCGTGTGGTTCATAGAAGAAGAGAGGTAGGAGGCTCCTTACAAGCCCTAAAAAATTCATATATTGAAATACTCATAAACTCACCCTCCCTCTAAATTGGAGTGGAACCAAGTAAAATTTTTCTGTCACCTGCACGGTGCTCAAAGCTAAGGCTAACAACAGGCGTAAAAATTCTAGCTCTTAGCCGCGATGAATTTCGCGCGCCTCAATCTGACTTCGTCAGGCAGGTGGCGTTAGCCACAAAAACAAACGTTCTTCATAGCATGCAAAACGTACTTTTAAAAGACAATCATTTAAGGGTTTTTGTGTTCCACAATTACAGAATAAAAAATAGTGTACATTTTTTTAAAAAAATATAAGACTTATAAAATAAAACTCTTCCATTTTGTCATTCTATTAAGTATCATGTTTAGTTATAGCAAAAGCAATAAAAATGTGCCCTTTTTTTGGAACAATTTGGGCAAAAAAATTGACTGCTTAAAAGGATAAAAATGAAAACTTCGATAACTTTAAAGGATCAATAGATTAAGAACTAGTCTTCCCCACTCCAAGTGCGACGATATATAGTCTACAGTTGGATTTATATATAACCTAGATTAAAAAAATTTACAGTTATAAATTCAGTGAAGAATTTTTATGATATGAGCATTATTAGATTACAAATAAACTCTCTAGTGTAGTTTTCATGTTCTTTAGAAAAACTTTGAACCCTGGACAGGAATTTTTCCTTAAGTTTGATAGATCAATGAATAGATCTTGGCCTGTTAGATGCTAGTATAGTGCATAATGAACCAGAATTCTTCCTGCACCAAGCACGATAAATTCTTTCTGTATGAAATAATTATCCCAAATTAGTTTCGTTAGTCATCAGAAATTGATAATTCTCTCGTATGGTAAGCTATTTGTAAGTAGAATAAATTATCATTGATTAAATACTTTTGTTTAGCCATTTGTAGGTCAGATTTTCAGTTGTTAATTGAACATTGTTCACTCTAGCTCATGAAAATAAATATAATGATTAAAAAAGCTTGGCATTTTATTAAGCTATTCTATCAAAGACAAAATAAAAGAAATAAAACACACATTTTTTATCTATTATAATTCAAGGCAAATGCTCGTGTTTTGTATAAGTTTAGTAAAAAACAATCGTACGCGCATAGGCTGTTATTTAAAGTAAGTTTTACTTTTTTAGTATAGAATTTCTCTTAGAGTATTTGATGAATTGAAATAAAACTCAGACCCTATTTTTCAAATTTTTCAAATGTATTCGCTCATTATTTAAATTTCTATGTAAGCTGGTATGTAGAGGTACATTAAATATGTTTTAAAACAACAAAGGGGATTCTATTTTTGTCATTCGAAGTAAATATAAACATTTTTTTTAATTTGGATTAAATTTATAGCTTATAATCCATCGTAATTTATTGAATTACATATTTGTTTTACTCTTGTTATTTATTCCGTTATAAAAGTTGACAGTATTCTTTTTAATGCAATGGGAGAACAGATGTGTTTTTAAAGTTCTCATCTCATTTCAGTTTCGTCTTGTGACTAGAGGAATTCGAATTTCTTACATAAAATTTTTAACAAGATAACATTATTTTTATGGAATATTTTTTAACATCTGATCCTGTGTATGATACATTATCCATTTCAGATGTTGATTGTAACTAAAAATTTTATTTGCTTCTGTTTGGACACGCTATAATTTCAAAACGTACTTAAAATTGAATCGAATAAATCTCATGAAGTCATAAAAATGACATTTCAACCCAGTTTTTTTTTTAAAAATTCATTTTTTTTCCTATTGTTTCATTAATTTTTTACTGTTCTATCAAAGATCTTTTTCTTACAGATACTATATATATATATATATATATATATATATATATATATATATATATATATATATATATATATATAATAAGTTTATGAAATAATTCAGATTTTTGGATTAATACGTTTAGAATTTTTCGTAGTTTTCAGAAGGAAACATTTGCAATATTGGAGGTAAGATGTAAATATGCATGATTAAGATGTCTTAGGGGTGTTAAATTTCTCTAGAGGTCTGAAAATATAAACAATTTTCAAACATGTATAATTCGTTTAAATTTAAATTAAATGATTCGAATCTTTTACATATTATCTCTAAAAGAATGGGGCTTCAGAAAAGTATAAAATGCTTAAAATATAATCATTATTTTAAAATTCATAAGCATATGAAAATTCTATAATAAATATTATTTTTTGCGTTGCGCACGCTATTTTCTAAAATAGTAGCTCTGGTGTATAAAACTTTATAAAATTATAAAATGCATCATACTCTTTAAACCCTGCCTAATTTTAGTATTATATATCTTTTGTATTTGAAAATATTTGTAAAATATTGAAATTTTTTAAATATTTTTTAAAAATGTATTTTTTTATTTATTAAAATATGTAAGTTATTATTCTATTTATATAAAAAGAGCTACAGTGTAATAAGAATACATTTAACTTTATAAATCAACTCATAGCTAGTAATTAAAGCTACTATTTTAGAAAATAGCATGCGCGACGTAAAATTTAATAAATATTTCTTATAGAAAAGTTTCTTATTTTCATATGCTTATAATTTTTAAAATTACAATTATATTTTAAACATTTTAGACTTTTCTAAAGCCCCATTCTTTTATAAATAATATGTAAAAGATTCGAATTATTTAATTTAAATTTAAAAGAATTACACCTGTTTGAAATTTTTTTATATTTTCAGATCTGTAGGGAAATTCAACACCCCTGAGACACCTTAATCATCTCCAAATATTTTTAGATTTCGTTTTGCATTTTTAAAATTATATTTTATAACACTGATTCATAAGAATTAAACTTCTGACATATATTTGTATGAGTACTTATTAGTTTTCCTAAAATATATTTTCCTTTTATGTGCTAGTTAAAAAAAGATTAATCGTATCTTTAAATTTTTAAGCTGGATCCAACCTCACACGTGCAAATGTCACACGGCCATTTCAAAATTGATAATTGAGTAAAAATGGTCAAATAAATAAAAATAAATTTTTCAAAATTAAATAAAAATTCTTTTGTTATATGTGGTTTTTTAAAGCAAGTGCATTTTGTTTGCCTAAGCGCCTCATTATTGTTAATAAATATGTTCATTTTAAAGGAAAGTTTCTGTAAAATCAAATGTTGTCAACAACGAAGCGTATGAACTTATTGGCTGGAAACAGGTGGTTGCAGTTATGATGTAGCTATGACGTCACACATTAGTTTAGCCTATTGTATTTAATTATCATATTTTTTTAAAAAATTAGTTTGGATTGTTTTTTTTTGTATTTCTAATAAATGAAATTTGGTCCCTGCTTTTTTTATAATGTTTTGTATATATATATATATATAAGTACAGTATTTCAGATATTAAAAATATCCCAGGAATTTTCTTTTTTTATTAAAATTATTGAGGGAACTAAATGAAATTGGTGCTTATGAAGTAAAAATTGAAATAAAATAAACTGATTTAATTCCTATTGCTTTTGAAAATAGTTCAGTTGTGTGATTTGCAATATCTTTCTTCGTCACATTTTCAGCTAATTATAAAAACTGACCCAAATCAAGTAATATTATGTCTGGCATTTTTCTAAAACGACTAAAGGAGGAATTTTTAAAAACGCGATAACGTTGTTGCAGCGGCGTCATCTTACATCTAAATTTTAAGTTCTATTCTTTTCATTTTAAACAACGAATTTTTTTATTCTTAAAGGAACTCCCTTTCTTTGCTACAATTAAACAACAGGAAACAATCAGGACTGCGAAAACAAACTGTCTTATTAAATTTGTTTTCAAAAAACCATTTCCTTCATACAAAAATCTCGCTACAAAGGAATTTCCTTTTCCAAATAAAAAATAGACCACTCAAAACATTAAGCTCAGATTCGTGTGTCTGTAACTTTTCATCAAGGAAATTTGTTTAAGTTCATGAAGCGTTTTTTTTTAATCTTCTAAGTAATGAGAAAAGGGAGCTCTCTCTCTCCGTTCTCCTCAAATAATTGTCTTCTAGAAGAAAAAGAGTTTCATTCCGTTTTAATGTGCGCCTTAATCGGTAGATTGTCTTATTTTACGGCCTATTTGATTACGCTTACTCTGAGAAACTTTCAAAACTTAGTGTTTTGTCTCCAAATTCCCCTTTTTTTTACTTTTCCATGGTAATCTGATAGTCCTTGGTTCTTGATTGTCGACGTTATTTATTAGTTAGTACAGTAATTTATGTCACTGGAAGGACATCGTATTTTTCTATTTGCTCTGTCATCTACATATATATTTCTTATTTAATATCTAAATGGCGTCAGTTGATAAAATAAGTAAGAAAAATTATTTTAAAAGTGCCCGCTTTATTTTCTATTAAATTTAGTTTTTTAAAAAATATATATACCGTATACTATCGTGCATAAACCGAGCATTTTTTAAACATTTTTTAAAGTAAGAAGTTAGGGGGTTAGAGATTTTATATAATATCCGCTTTTCTTTTGGAAAACGGTGGTTTAACATTTTCCGTTAGCCATGCATACACGAATGATCTTAATCTTTCAGTTTTTTGGGTGTTTTTAGTAATACTAAAACAAGTAATATAAAAAAAAATTAAGGTTAACTCCTGCTTAGGTCATCAAAGAAAATTTTTATTTTAGATACTTTTTATTAAATAATTACAATTAATATGAATATGTATATACATATGACAGAACCACACTATTAGGTGGCAAAATAGAAAGCGATTTTCCTTGCAATTTTCCGTTTTTCTTTTTATGTATGGTGTTATACTATTATTTTTGTTTGTTACTATTTGCTTATTAATTAAATTTAGTTGTTCTAATAAAATAAACTGGTAAAAAGAAATCCCATTCTCAGAAATTAGACCATTCCAAGACGGGTTCGATCCCGCGACCTTTGTATTATAAGTTCATCGCGCTATCCTTTGCACAACGAGCGATTTTACTCTTTATGTAGGGTGTTGAACTATCATTTTTTGTTTTTTACTATGTATTCATTAATTAAAAAAATTAATGAGTTAATATTTGAAAAAATTATACTAACATTAAGTGTCATCCACTATAAGGGTAAAAAAAAATAGTTTTAACTTGAGTGGATGAATAAAAAGTATTTGTTAACGATTGAAAATTTGAACAAGATATATACATGGATAAATATATATAGGGAGAGAGGGATCTAATAGTTGGAATTGAAAAAAGTCTCATAAATCCTTAAAAATCAGTGTCAAAATCCAAGTTTCTAATAGTTTGTAAAATTTGCATTCACCCCCTTTGGACTTTCGAATAGATATGATCATCATGCAGTGAGGTTTTCTTCCAGGGAATGAAAGGTAGGTCAATGTTCACGCGTAGCATACAAAATTCTCTTGACGCTCATTTTACAAAAAAATAAGTAAATAAAAATATGATGCAGAAAGTATGCCTAGCACATATATTGAACAATGTAACAAATGAATATAAAGATGTAACTTCAGATACGGTAAGCAGAAATAAAATTGCCGTTGGCGCTTTACTTTACAACTATTCGTTTGGTAAAGAGTCAACGCGTTTGACAATATTTTCGTCAAACGCTAAAATTCCTGCTTTTTCGAAACTCCTGTCCCGAAATTCTTGTCTAAAAATTACAGGAATTATTGTTCAATTCAGCTTATATATTGTAACGGGTCTATTCTTGTTCTTCCAACTAATCCTCTTGGGAAATAATGGTTCTTTAAATATTATTCTTTTAAAAACTTTCCTCAGAAGCAGAAGAAGTGATTATTTAAATCAAGGCAGGTATTTAAAAATTAACTCTCAACTTCGAAGAGAGAGAGGTTAGAAGCTAACAGGATAACAAGTAGTAATTAACGCAAAGCTAGGAGGGAGTTCTTCATAGATTATTTGATTAATATTAAGATTGAAATTTTGATCAATTAGTTGTTAAATTGGATTCGGGTCGGTTTGAATCAGATTATTTTAGAAATTGTCATCAATATGTGGTTACATTAATAATTTAATAATAAGCAAACAAGTAATGTATTTTTTTTAAAGTAATTTCCTATTTAGGTCAACAAAGAAAATTTTTAGTTTAGTTTTAATTCATTCATTTTTGAAAAAAAAACTGTATTATTATCGTGTAATCCACCACAAGTTTTAAAAAATATATTTAAACTTGAGTGGTTACATCTGTTGTAGTTAGTTGTAACTTAGTCAGAAATAACGTAGAATAAATTCATAATTATGAAATAAGATTTAATTATAATGAAATCATATTTGATAAAACTGTATCAACATCAAGTATCGTCCACTACAAGTTTAAAAAATGAATGAACTTGAGTGGATGAATAAAAAGTATTTTACTAACGGTTAAAATTTGAACAATGTATATATAAGGAGAGTGTGAACTACATATAAATTATAATAATAGGAATTGAAAACAGGCAACATCATTGAAGTTAAAGTGAAACAATTGACGAAGCTAGATGTTATACTCAATTCAAATAGATTTGTTTCAAGTTAAACCTATATAAAGTTACATTTATGTTGACCGGCGAGTCTATTTTAAAAGTGCAATATTTTACAACATCATTCTATTTTCTCTTTTCAATTTAATGTTTAGAATTTTTTTCCAAAATTGGTGTATAATGCCTCTTTAATAATGTCTCAATTTTACCTAATATTTGTATTTCATGAAAATCGATGGCGAACTTCAGCTTTTTTCTTATAAAAAGCATTGTATTATACAATGAATATTCTTCAAAATTAACACTTAGATCAATAGTTTTCTAATGATTATAATTTTCATGATTGTTCTCTTAAAAATATATTTCTTTAATGTAGTTTTAAGGTATCCGACTACTTTTGACAGATTTATTTTAAAAAAATTAAGATTTGGAGGGTTTTTTTTTGTGGTTTTTAGATTTATTTAGTACATTTAAAGAAAAAAGGCTAAATTTAAGAAAACTAAATTATTATTACCAAAATGGGAAAAAATGGCTAAAAATTGACAAAAAATTACACAAGCGGGGCCCGCTCTGTACAAAAATGTTTTGAACAAATTCTCAACTTTTCAATTTTGATGCATTACTTTGCTATTCCTTTTTGAAATGACCTTCAGGATAAGAGATATTATAATTTTTGTAAAAACTAGAACACTTTATCTTAGTTATTATATGAAATTTCTTAAAAAAACAGTGATTATATTCACATAAAGAGCTGTAAAATTTTTAATAAAACAGAGATTGATAAGTCTGAAGGTTAAAACACTTCTACTATTATATAGAACATGCACACAAAATCTCAGCAAACTATTTAAAAACACGTTTTGAGCAAATCACTGTCCTCATTTGAGCTTTTCGAAAAAAAACACACATTTCGAGTAAAACGCATTTTAAAGTTTAAAATCTTATGTAAAGTTATGGTATCTGCTTTTGCTAAAACACTTGTAGTGTTTGTTCAAATCAATGGGAAATAAAAACCTTGGTATTTTTATAAAGTTTATAAGATGGCCTATAAAATAAAATCATAAAAAAAATTATCAATTTTTTTAAAAAAAATCATGATTTTAGGGTAGTCAGATACCTTACGATGGTTAACATTTAAGTTTCAATGTTATTTTACATTTTTTTTCACTATGAATATCATCCTTTTAAAATATCTCCCCATATAAAGTTTCTCCGATCTTTTTAATCAAACCGCAACTTTAAATTTTTTAAACTAAAATTTCAGTGAAACGTTTCTTTATTTCCTTTTAATTTATTCCAATGTTAAATTAAAAACAGAGATTTCGCGCAAACGATAAAAAAAAAAGTTTAATAGACAATTTTCTTAGAATCATTCAGAATTGTACTTAAGGGTTTTAGCTTTAGCTGTGTGTATATTTAATTTTACTTTTATTTATGCTTTAAAACAGAAGCCTTACCATTATGAAAATATTTGAAAGATCTAGTTAAAATACAAGAAGGAAAAAAAATGTGTTCGTACTCTCTCTCTCTCTAAACTGCAGTTATTTGAATTGAATAAATATTCCGGAAACGCATCTGATGTGTTAATAACTTTTTAATGGAGCGCATCTTCGCAAATTCCGTGCATTTACTTTAAAATATTCTTAAATAGCTAAAAACATCTACTAAAATCTTAATAATATATTTCTTTCAACCATATCCATTGTAAGAAAAAAATGTTGCGAGCGTTTATTTATATTTTTAAAATTGTACTGCAAGCATTTAATAACACTTGTATTTGAATTAAATTTTCGAGGGAGATAAAAGTGTCCTCCCGAGTTATATATGGGGCCAGCGAAACTATTGGAAAAAGTAAAAAGCAACCGAGTAATTCGAAAACATTAAAAATCCATTAAGAAACTTAACTTTAGGAAGTTAAGTGCTGTTGGTAAACTCACTGGTAGTGCTGCTAACAGAATCAATAGAAGTTTGCTTTTTTATGAGACCATTTATACTTAATGAACCGAAGTTTGTCAGTTGATGATGAGTCTTCAATGTTTGCTTTTACTAATATTACAAGTTTTCTTCGAGGTCGAATTTAATGGAAAAACTGTGTTGGGGACAAATTGTTCATATCGAATATTTCCACCATTTTTTTTCTTGCTCTTTCTCATTCGTAACTGCTGTCTTTTTTGCTATTGCACCAACACGCACTGTAGTCTCGTTTATCAGGGAATTATTTAAATGCGAAGCGGATTATCCGGACTGAGAGTTATACTAACCTCTTAAGGACCGGACGAATTTTCCTGTTTAGCCTAACTCCATTTAAAAATTCATATAAAATCATTAGTTTACATTAAATAGCCAAAAAAATTATAGGTTATAATCATTCCAAATTCCATAAGTTCCAATTTAAAATCACACCGTTGTGATTACGGGCCTCGGAACGGTCAAATAGTAATATTACATATGTTTTCCCTGATCGCATATATGTGATCATGATACTGAATGGATTAACGTCACTCTATAAAGCAGAACAATGGTTATTGGCGGCAGAAACCTCGTAATTTAGAACCTCAGTCGAGTGAGGAGGACTACACCTGGGTTGACAAACTTCTCCTTACCGCCAATGGGAGGACGTTTTAGCCTCGACAGATATAACGTGCATCGGCCATCTTCACACAGTGGATCTTCAGTGGCACAAGGACTCGATCCCACGACCCTCCGGCCACGAGTTCGTGACCGACCATTACCACAAAGCTACCGCTGTTACGTGGATTATTCGGAAATCGTCTGAAAATTTATCCAATGTATGTAAATTTATGAGTCTTTCTCACTCTCTGATTAAGCCCTCCATGAAAGGATTAGTCAAGTATTTAAGCTCTCACATTGGCATGGTGTGGAAGTTTAGAGACTGTTAGGCCAGCTCTGGTGTCATCTTTGTCACTTGATCCATGTTCAAAATTTCGAGATTTTTCGCTAATAGTACAAAGAGATTTTGATTGTTTTACAAATACATTTATGGACGGGTTGATCATTTCCTGGAAGAGGGGGTAAGTGAGGGTTTGTAGCTCTAAACCAGGGATACTCAATCTTTTTTCCCGCCGGGAAGATGAGACCAAAGCAGCATTGAACGAAGCAAAATTGATCAAAATATCAAAAATCTGAATTTCTTATTTTATTTTAATACTTTATTAATCTGTCTATCAAATACACAAAAATGTTTACTTTTATGCATTTTTCCTATGGGGTAGTTTCAATTACCTTTCATTCATGACCAAGCCTCTTGTTTACATTCTACTATCAAAAATACCAAATTGATATATTTGATTGCTTCACTGAGAGAATTTCCCGCTAAATTTAAAGCACAATGTTCTTAAATAATTGAATTTTTAGTGCAATAGGCCATCGCCTGGCCACTCAGAAAAGGCCACTGGGCCGCAGGCTGAGTATCACTGCTCTAATCCCTTTAGAGTAAGTGATCCCCCCTGGACATTTCAGCAATAGCCCTTGTCCTACCTTTTAAGTACATCATTTTATTTATATCGAATAAAAAAATTCTGACTGTAAATGCAGTTTTTCAACGCATAAAGCCCGTGATGTGCTCGCGTCCTGTGTTCACGAAAGAAACAGTGTTAGGTGCTATTTTTATGGTATTGCTTCGTCCTGAAAATCGAAAGATCGGTAGCTTTAGTAGAAAATCGTGGTGAAAAAAAAAAGATTTATTGATTCAGAAAACAGTGCTTGTGAAACTGCAGAGTATTTTTGCAGGTATAGATTAATGTGAAATTTCTGACGAGAGGAAGCAGGACGGGTTTATTGAAAACGGCACAACAACTTAGTCTTTACTAAAAATACTGAAAGATGATGAACTCGCATCATGCGTTACTGGAGGACTGTGTAAAAAAAAAGAATTAATTCTCCGCAGGAAAAGAGGATCACACCCTCCATATCACACCAACGAACAGGATCTGAGCATCGGCTGATTTAACGTACATAAGACCCTCAACATGGCACGTCTTCAGTGGCATCAGGTCTCGACACGACGATTCGAATTTGCATTCCGTTTATTCACTATTATGTCATTTTGTCAACCGCATCCTTCTATGGAATTGCGTTTAGTATTTATTCAAACATATTTAAACAACAAAATCTTCTCTCTCTATATATACTATATATTAATTTTGAAATTTTAACTTTTTAAATTTTAGGGATCTCTGGGCTTTTGGATATTTTTATTTTAATATTGAATACATTTTTATTTATATTTGATGGTAAAGTTCTGTTATATACTAAGCTATTTTAGTATTTTAGTTTTTTTTATATATTAATATTTTTCTAAATACGGTAGGCAAATATCTTAGTTTTTTTTTAATTTTTGATATTTGATGAATTAGGATATTTTTATTTTTCCTACCAAATTGCAATAGGGGAAAGGTTTGAACCATCAAACAACTAGTTTAACCCTGCATTTTGGCTCTAAGCCCGAGGTTGCACAAAGTTGATTTATAAATTTTTATACTTATTTTAAAACTGTTATTTGTATTGTTATGTTCGCCATTGAGATTTTCAAATAGGGTTTTATATTTTGTGATTATATATGTTTATTATATTCATATAATGTATTTACTCGAATTTAAGCCGCGCTTTTTTCCCAATGCAATTTTTTCCCAATTTTTTTACTACAGAAAATCGGGTGTGGCTTAGAATCGAAGAAAAAAGAATTCGTTGGACGGGACAATTAGGGGAATTACAGGTACATGTATAATATATTTAAAAGTTTATAATACAGGTAAAATAACTAATTAATCATTTCTTATTAGTTCTCCTTTTAAATTACTTTTGATTTCGTGTAAAACTGGATGTTAATAAAGTATTTTACAATATTTTTCATATTTTATAAAAATTTGTTGAGAATTTTGGGTACGGCTTAGAATCAATGGTGTCTTAGATTCGAACAAATACGGTATTTATTTTTCTAAAGAATTTATGATTTAGCTCTCTTTGTGCATGTATATATATATATATATATATAACACATATATTTCATTGAGTAAACTATTGTATTTTTATAGGAAAATGTTGCTAAACAGTGTAATATATAATATAGAGCTTTTAAACAATATTTCTTATTTTTAATTCTGAATTGCCAAGGAATATTTTAAATTTTAACTGAATATACATTTGCATTAAAACTGTGGCATTTATTTCAATTGATTATTGCTATTTACCAAAATTCTCTTTATGCATTTACAATATAACCTTTTGAAGAATTTTTGTTTGAAAATAAATACAAGCAATGAAAATAGAACTAATCCTCTTTTAATATATGTCTGGCATAAATTTATCATTTGTGAATTATTTATTCAGAGTATTTCGTAGATTTTCTTACAAATAGTCACTATACGTGATGTCATTTAAATAAATCTAAATTATTTATGTCTTTATCAAGATATTACCGGGGGGTGGGAATTCGAAGAAGAAAGCGGGAAACTGTTTTTCTTCGATCACGTGATGGGATTTCGAACAAAGGGAAACCGGCTAAGAAGAAAATGTGATTTGTTCTAAACCTGGGTTAGTATCACATTCTTCCAATTGTGAATTCAGTGTATTCCTTTTGTAGCTATTTCACGCTTTCTTTACAAAGGCTGGAAGAAGAAAAAAAACTTCAAGATAAATGTAAAAATAGGGAACAAGGAACAATATCAACGAACGAATATAAAAAAATCTCGTTTTTCAAAACGTGCCATGGCAAGATAATGAGTTTGTGTGATAGTGTTTAGAGGAGAAAATGCCAGAAAAGTATTCTAACAGTGAATAAATTCGTGCCAAATAATTGTGTTGTGGCGCATTTTAATTTTATAATTAGGCTTGATAAATGTACCGAATAACATTGAGTAGTCATTCTGACCAATCTCTAGTATTTTGTAAAATGTTTGATGTATTAATTTGAGAAAGAAATCTTTTATCACATTACATTTTCATACGCTCATTGTTATTTAAGAAAACAGACAAGTGCCGTTAATTATTATTTGTTTATTTTCCAAAAAGCAAAAAATTATCTTTTAAGTTATAAAAATATGCCTACAACAGTGCCTGTCGAATAAATCTGAGGATTAAATAAGTTATTCTTCTATTTAATATTTAAATTTTTGCAGTAAACTGTATTTCATTATCAATGTAAAAGGAGGACGTTCTTTATACGCTATTGGCACATGTATTCAAATGAAAAAATGAAAAGAATTTATAAACTAAAATATATTTATTAATTTGCTTGCGGAGTTCCTTAAGAATTCTGATTGGATTACTTATTATAAATATATATTTTGACAAATGTATTTCACTTTTTCCTATTTTTAATTTGAGATAAATCAATCTGTTTAAATAAAAAAATGCTTTTTGTTGTATGATATTTCTAAATACTGCTTTGAACGTGAGGTACCTATAAATTTGAAATTAATTTATTTTGGAATCATGTAAAATATTGAGATGAATATAATTTATTACATTTTAAAGTACAGATTAAAACACAAGGTAGTACTGTTTTTAAAATTTTCTTTTCTAAGCATCAATTTATTTAAGTTGACATAAATATTGAAAATTATGTTTGGAAATATTTCAATTTCCGTTGAAATACTATTTACATAATTTAAATTTATCTATATCACTTCGTCTTTGCATTTTATCCATATTGATCTTAATTCCTTCATTCAATTTTTATGTTCCAGATCTAATCCTATAGTTTTTATTGTCTAATCCTATTGCTTTGTATGATATTTCATTCTGAAAATGGGAAAGCAAAAACTTTCCCATGGGTTTCACACAATGTAAAAACTGAATGCTTACAAAAAATTCTTTCCCTGTGTTTGGTTTCATTAATAGAGTAGATAATAGTGCGTTTTTTCGCACGCATTCACATAAGAAACATATGGCATTATAGCTAAAAATTAAGTATGTTCTTTGATGAAATCGAAAAGAGAAATTAATTTGTACACATTGTTCTAATTTCTAAAGGAAATATCCACGAACCGTCATTAAACTTTTATCGGGATTTAATCGGATTACGAGTATTTTAATCCTATTTTAATTTATAATTTCTAGAACTATGCAATAAAAGAACTAGTGCATTTTACAGTTTTTTGCTGATTTTTTTCAATCATCGGGTTTACCCTTTTAGGTTTACTTTTGTTATAACCCTGAAGTTCGATTTACTGTAATTCTTTTCTTGAATGAAAGTTATTATTTTATATCTTACTTTTCCTTGTGGGAAAAAGATTGCTTTCTGAATAAATCTATACCTACAATAATTGTATAAATTAAAAATAAATTTCCTTTTGGGAAAAAATATTGAAGTTCTTTAATTTCCAGCATTATATGTTTATTTTATATGTGAATGATGTAAATCTAATTAATTTGAAGACCTTTAATTTCCAGCATTGTATGTTTATTTTATATGTGAATGATGTAAATCTAATTAATCTGAAGACCTTTAATTTCCAGCATTATATGTTTATTTTATATGTGAATGATGTAAATCTAATTAATTTGAAGTCCTTTAATTTCCAGCATTATATGTTTATTTTATATGTGAATGATGCTAATCTAATTAGTTATTATGTATTTCATTAGTCTAATTTTAGCAAATTTTTAATTTTTCCGAAAACTTATTCTAAAAATCAACTTTTCTTTTATTAATCTTATAATAATCCCCTTTTCCAAATAGAATTAAAAAATTATGTTCATGTATTGATTGATCAATTGAAAATTTAAAAATATTAAATCAATGCCTAATTCTCTCATTTCATCTCAAAATCTATAATATTTTCAATTATTTGCATTTAGGTATTCATGAAACCTAATACTCATTATAAGCTGAAAATATAAAAATAATTTTCTAAGTATGTCTCTTAATTATTTCTGGAACAAATGATTGCAGAACCAAGTTAATCCAATAACAATCAAGTCCCACGAAAATAAATAATATTATACTAAGTAGATTCAAGCCTTGTCTGTGATTTTTACCTTTTAAAACTACAAACTAAAAACAATTAAATTTAATTATACTCTAATTTAAATAAAGTATTGAATAGAATATAATTACAAATAAATTTAAACTATTCATTAAGAGTAATTAAACTCAAGCACAATTACTTCAGATGTGAAATAATTAAAAATTTGTATAAAAACGGCTAAACACTAATTGGAGTGAATTTTCCCCATATCATATTTCTCCTGATACATAAATGGTTTATAAATATAGTATTTTTCGAAATTTACCTATCTAAACAAAGTTTTCCCTCCTACGCCTAAAAATTAAAATAACCCAAACATGTAACGTATAATTTAAAATTAAATTAAATATAATTCTCCAAAATCCTATTCAATAATTTTGAGATAACTCCTAATAATTTGCACACCTCAAGTACGCACTGGAGAAGTTGTTTGAAAATTGTATACATAACTTAATTTAACCCTTTCGTGAACCATTTATTTCTCTTTTCAATTTCTCTCAGATTTTATGTTTAATTCACAATTAAACAATGACATTTAAGGACATATATTTTATTTCGCCGAATTTTATGTTTACATTAAAGTTTTAGGGATGGAAAGAATACTTCCCAAGGAGAACTATTCACCACCTTATAGAAAATTAAATTTACTGGTGATTATTTGCCATGAAAAGATGAGAAGCATGTTGCAATGCCCAAGGCGACATCGCATTCTGCACACCCTCTTTTCTTGTCCCTTTCTGCGACATTTCCTACATCGTCTATAGTTGGAAACCATCTTTGGCATATGATTTCTCACACTGGATTACATCATTCGGAAGTACACTGTTCTTTGCTTAGAAGCTATTAGGACTAGGATTGCAGTACCTGTATACCGGGATACCGAATACCGGTATTTTGAGCTATTTGTACAATTTTGTAATACTGGTATTCACAAGCTTAAATACGAAATTTTCGGTATTTACCAGAAATTTTTAAAACTTTTCTCCATTATATGTCCAGAGATCGATAGCACAGCAAAATAGAATACGTTTTTGTTTGCGTGTCTTCCTAACAGGCGAAATTAGTTACATTGGGGATATAAAGTTGCACTGTACAATCAAGAGAAGTAATAAAGTATGAGAATCATCCAAGGAGGTGAGCCAAAACTGTCTTATTGCAGCTCAGAGTGATAATGCACACACGCAGGATTCATAGTCTGATATTCGTATCTGTGAAAACAAGGTTGTAGTTTTGAACGAAGTGTGTAATATTTCGATATATTTTAAATTGTTGAGTTTGTTATTCACATTGTATCTGCATATCATATTTTAGGGTTCAAAATATTTTTCAGGTTCATTATATATATACTCATAAATAATAACCCATAATAATGAATAACTTTAAAGAACATAAAAAATGATTAGATAATACTTCGGTTTGATTTCATTATTCAAATGATGAAAATAATATGGTGGCACAATGTAAATAAGATTTTCCTTTTCTTTTCTTTTTTTTGTGAATCTTTATATACTGTTATAATTTATAAGTTACAAATTATTTTTGTGATATTTACACTTTCTAATAAAGCAACTGGCAAATAAAACAACAACAAAAAAACACCTGTGTTTTCTTTCTTTTTCTAAAATTTCTACTATCGGTATTCAAACCGGTATCCCGGTATTAAGATCTAAAAAGTACCGAATACCGGTATAGGATTTTTGGTCCGATATTGCAATCCTTAATTAGGACATATTTCCTTTTTTCTTGAGTAGTATCCGTCTGTTAACGACGAGCTAATGTTATACGAACTGTTAGCTGATCTAAACTTCCGTTTCTTTTGTAGACTTGCCACAGTATAGAACTATTTATGATGGGGCAAGATCAATAAGAAAATAAAAGATACGATGCCTCCATTTTACATATCTTCTTATTTGGTATCGTTCTTTTCTTTGATCGAAGCAACCAACCCGTCCCATGACATCGTTATAAACAGCGACAGCTTTTGGGCAAAGTACTACTTCTTCAGTACCCTTTTTTTTTTGTTCGATTTACAGATGTCATAATAATCACTGGCTTGTGCGCTGTACCTCAAAAGCGCATAATTAAGCGGTAATTAGTCTTCCCAACGTTATAATATCAAGAACATTATATTATAATGGGTTTAGCGCTTCCTACAGGTGTATTTTGTAAGATGATGTAGGTGGGAAGTAATCTCTTCCGAAAGCCCACGAAAGGATTAAAAATATACAAAGTTATTTACATTATAATTTACTTACTATTGATCACATCCTGCACTCATATTCTTATCATTGATATGCTTTTAGTAAATTTTTGTATACTTCTTTTAAGTAATCGCATATGGAACTGAAATGGCGAAACCTCCTGACTAAATCTACCCGCTAACCCTTTTTGCTCCTGGAACTAGGCCTAGCTAGGTTTAATCAATCTCACTACAAGAAAATCTTAAGACATCACAGACCTAAGTGGTCACACAAATAGGAACTGGGTCGTTCGTTGTGTTTTGTTTTAATCTCGTTTCTTCTGTCAAACGAGATACGAGAAGCGAAATCGTAACAGAATTCTTAGGTTTAATCTAAATCAGGATCATCCTATCACGTCCATAAAAGGTTAAATTTCTTATACCAAGTTTGCTGACCTATATTGAGAGAGAGTTTTCGTGTTATTTCAGTTAAGCTGCTGATAAATGTCATGATAAAGCTAAAAATTACAATTAATTTGCTATTGGTGTTAAATCTTAAAAAATTTCTTCCGTGTTCTTCAATGTTCTTTACATTTTACAAGCGGCGTAAGAAAGCACTACGAATTTTTTTCACCTTAAAGAGCAATAAAGATAAAAGTAATAATAATAATAATAACAATTGGTCCTCTATTGAAATATATATTCAATAATTTGCCTTCAGATTGTAAAAAGGAATTGGTAGGCAATTTTAATATTCTCAAACGTAAAGAAATAATTTTTGTTCTAAAAAATTTGTTCGGCTAATGAAAATCATCATTGCTTCTTGTTTGCGTTTTTAATAATTCTGTTATGGTATTATATTTTTATCCTTAAGATGAGGCCTTCCCATAAATTATTTGATATACAGTCGGACATATACAGATGCATACGGATATATACAGACATACAGATTTATGACCACCATAAAAGGTATAAAAAGAGAGAATAACTTGAAATGTTCAGAAATACTCGTACTTTAAAAATAGGGGGAATTGAATCGCAAGAAAAAACGTTCGTTATATAGAAAATACATTTCGCAATTGGGAGGTTATTTTACGAAGAAAATCGTGAAATGTTCTTAGTTCCAGGAAAAAGTTCGCTAAATAGAAGAATTCGCAACATAGAGGTTCGTTATATGGAGGTTTGACTGTATTTCATTTTATTTAAGAGTTCTAGAAATGATTTCCTTATTGTAAGTTAACAGAAGTATATTGAACTAAATAATTCATAAGAACTTGTAGAATCATTTCTATTGTGAAAAATATATGTTTATCTCTGATTAAAAATTAATCAATATCTCATTTCCTTTTTAGAAGATTGTAATTCATCTAATATATTTTGCTTTAGATCTGTATTTTCTTTCATTCTGCATTTTTCATAAATTAATCATGAAGCATTTGAATCAAATTTTATACATACCACATTGCACAAATTAATTTCACATTCTTTCAGAACTGCTAATTCCAGAAATTTATAGTGATGAGATTTTACATAAACAAAGGGAAGATCAAAATATATATAATGTTGAAGTGGTTTTATATAAAATGTTTTGCTCTGTTTATTTTGGTGTAACTTTTTCATCTACATTATCATTTCATGGTAATAAATATTTGAATAATGAAGAATGATAATTAGCTTATTAATTGAAAATATAATTAAGAGTATAATATAATAATATAATAATTATAAAAATATCAACTTTTTTCGGATAGAGTTTTAATTATGGATTGTTCCAAAAAAGTCATGAATATGAAATCTGATAGAACTTGAAAAGGATGCTCTCTCTCTCTCTCTTTTCATGAAGAGTATGACATACCAATATTTTAATATTTAAGAAATGACCTTGGTACATGTGTGATATAAGTTTTACTTTGAAAAGTAAGTCCCATCATTCTTGTCTCTTTCAAGAAACAATCATTTAATTATATCACACAGTTCTGTTCGAGAAATTCAGCAAAGAACAGTGGTTTATATTGAAATGGTCTAGTGATTTTTTACTACTTACTCCACTACTTTGAATGATAGAGGGAATAACGCTATTTCATTCCGTATAGTAAGCGAAGACAGTGCTTCACAAAGTTGCAATACTCGCGACCCAATATTCAATCATTATTTTCATCGCCCCCCCCCTCCATACGATAACAATGTACTGAATTCAATAATACTATACTTTGACGCTAAAACTACGATACGACTTTAACCTCTTAAGCTCCCCCTTCCCGTGTATATAAACGTCTCTCTAAGCCAAAGCCTTTATTTCTTCAGACGTGTATATATATGTCTTTCCGAAGTACGATTTTTTCTGTGCACTGCTATCCGTAAAATTATTCCAAGACTTTGGAATGCAATAAAAGGACATTGACAATGTTTGCGAAGGATTTACTTATTCCAGATTATTTTTGCTCCTTTATTCCTCCCTCCTCCCCCAATACATCACATACGCGTGCCTACGTGGAAAACGGTTGGCATTGGCAAGCGAATCAAGAATTTTATGATCGGCAGTCAAGGTTTAGTTATAAGCCGCACACAAAAATTATCAAGATAATTCAGTGTTCCTTAAACTGTGGGGCGCGAGCATATCTAAAATAAAAGATTTAAAAATAATTAATTTACTGGAATGAATTAAAACAAAATACTTTCAGATATAATAAAAAATGCACTTTTACTCTGATATAATTTATAGGCGCGCGCGCGCGATATTAAGTCATCAAAAATAAAAACTTCTTCAATAACTAATTAGTTATCTTGATCCTATAACCAAATAAAAAACTTCTTTTATTTGATTTCCTGTAATCCCATGATGAGAGATTTTTTTATTACGCTTTCTTTTTAAACCTAACATATTACTCTTTCAGAGAAAAAACAGATCCCAGACCCAGAATCGAAAAAATTTAGGAACATAAAAAATTCATCACTGTCATTATTTTTGAAATACTGCACATTATAGCTGTAATCTGTTTGATCTTCTAAGTTATTGGTACAGCTATTTATGACCCCTTTCTCATTTAGGGAAGCTGTAAGTAATGTATTTCTCTGTTGCACTTTTTTCCATGCAAAAGAGTTTTATTATATTTGGAAAACCATGGAGAGCACTTTGAAGGATTACTCGGCCAAGACTTATTTTTATGAGTATTCTCAAACATATAAAGCATAGCGAAAAACGTTTTACACAATTTTTTTAGAAGTAACATACATATTATCATAATGAATACACTTTTTACCCGAAAGTGTTCGCGCGGGGCACACAGATTACGAAATCGTCAATTCTGGCAAAACGGTTTATTTCTTACCAAAGAAAAATTTAAAAGTCCTTGACAGTAGGTAAGTAAACTTTCTCTTAATTAAATTATTCACTGGAATCATGATTTGTATCGTGTACAATAAAATAATTATAAAAAAAAAAGGATTGGGGTGACTCAATAACCCCGCTCGGCCGTATTGAGTGTGCCCCCGCTCCCGGGTTAAAACATGTTGAAGACTTTTCGCTTTAAATATTAAAAATAATGCAATTATTCTTCATCGGAATTTTATATTATTGTTAATTATTTAATATCAATTATAAATGCTAATTCTGTGAGGCTTAAAATTGCAATTCGCTTAAAACTAATTATAATTTGAGCAACCATTTAAAAAAATCATTTTACATTTTTTAAACACTGTCGAGCCCTTGGCTTTGCTCTTCTTACAATTCAGCTATTATAACAATAATGTTTTATTTTCTTATAAATGAACTCGTGCAAAGAGCGGGCACTTCAGCCGGTATACTTTTAATGTATCAGTGCTGCACAGAGTATTTTATAACTAATTAATTAATACTAAATTAAGAACATGTTAAACAAATGTTAGCGACTTCCATGGGCTTGTCTTACAGAGCAAAGTTTTTATAAGGAATGCTTATGATTAGAAATTGACCTTCTGAGTTCTTTTTCTATATTTAGCAGATATCTATATTTTGTCTTCTAAGCAGCCATCCGCATTTTGCAATATGTTCAATTTAAAAATCAGAGAAAGGAAAAATAACATAATAATTATCCTATTATTTTATTTATTTTGCTTAAAAGTAGTACACAAAATTTAATACTTAGGTTACTAATCTGTATGGTTTATAATTGAGATCGCCTATTGTAGCTTTAGTGTCAAAGTGCATTATTATTGCATTCAGAACATTATTAATGTATTAGGGGTCCGCGATAAAAATTGTGATCGGAAAGGGGCGGGCCAGTATTGAAAGTTTGAGAAGCACTGATATAAGTGTTAACTTTTGTTATAAATGACATATATGACTAACTCATGGGGTCACTGGTAATTAATAAACTTGTTTTCAACTTAGAATTGTTTAATTATCTACAAAATACATTGTGTAGCTCTGATATATTTATAAGTGTAATATATCAGTGTAAATGTGTATTTTATATTTTATGTCAGAATGTATTTTGTTTGTTTACTTTTAGTAAATTAATAGTTTTTTTAAAATAATCTTTTGTTCTCGACTTTTCAATAGTCTCGCTCCCCCCTTGTAGAGTCCTCATGGCCCCTATAGGAGGCTCACCCCACAGTTTGAGAAACACTGCCATAAAGAAATGAAATTATCTCCGTTTGATACGGGCATTTCAAAGAGAGTTTTGTTTGAGGAAAAATGAATGTGTACCTTTGTTGAGAATATGATTGGGAAGAGTCGGAAAGTGTTAATTTTTAATTTTCTTGATGTGACAGTTTCTCATTTCCTCATATCTCATTTGCAGCTAGAGAATTTAGCTATTTATAAGTTAAGGAATTCTCTGTCTTTAAAACTTATATGATTAAGTTTATAAGTTAAGTTTATTTGGCTGATTCTTTACTTAAACTAGTCAGAGCAATATATGTGTTTATTCTCTTATTATGGATATCTTGGAAAGAATTTAAGTTTTTAATATTCTTTTGCAATTAGATTGAGGAAAGTTAGTTTGCTGATGAAAATTAAACCAAAAACAGGTATTAAAAGGGATAAAAAAATATTTTTACACATTTATATTTAACAACCAGTTACAACTTTTAGTTCTTATTATAAACTTTTTATTTTTTCCCTGGATGAATTCAATTTCATCCATCTTTAGTAATGAACCTTGTTTTATGTGTCTCTTTCCAAGAGTGTTATACATTTTTTTCATTTCCGTAATTTGTTTTACATTGCATGCTATGGTGATACAATTACTTAGATTATGTTACGTTTGAATGTGTAAAATCAAAAATTCAGAGCTAATAATAAACTGAATTTATTTTTAGTTTGAAATTTTGAGGAAGTATTTTATGTATTTAAATGAGAATCTCCCCAAAGATTGATAAAGTTAAACAATGAAGTAAGGAAAAAGCATTATAAATTTCGCGTCAGAAAGATTATTATAATTGTATAGTTTGACAAGATAACTGCATTGTTTTTAGAAAAATGTTTGGAAAACCCTTTTTAGTTTATTTGCATGAATTTAGTTTTTGGTGATAAATTACTTGAGATTGGAATAACCTATCAAAGATTATTAATATTTTAAATTGCATGAAAAACATTTTGCTTGGTGTATTGTACGATCATAAAGTTTTCAATAAATTGAATATATAAGTCATAAACATATTTAATATCAGTGACTTAACTGTGATAGGCGTGTATATACGTCTCCCTCAGCTAATGCATTATGTGCCCCAGGCGTAAGTATACATCTTTTCGAAATACGATCTTTTCTTTGTTCTGCTATCATTAAAACTATTCTAAGGACTTTGGAATGCAAAAAAAATGACATTGACAGTGTTTACAAAGTATTTACATATTTCAGAGAAGGATTTGCTGCATTTATACCGCAGTTAAGGGGTTAAAATTTGCGAATGACTATTTTTAGAAGGATTTCTTACCTAGATTAATAAGATTAAGCTTAATTCTGATAACTAAGAAAAATTAATTAACAATTAGAAAATTTCTTTTCATTTTGTTTGAAATAATGAAAACGTTTTTCTATTACTTTATAGCTTTGACGTAAAACGATGCATTCGAAATAATATTCAAGGCAACGCTAAAAATATTTTGATCGAATTCAGAACTCGATAATAAAAGCAGAGAAAGAATTATTTATGACAGTTTGTTGTGCTAGGTATAACACAATACCCTCGAAAAAATGTTTTCCAATACCAATACTGGATATTATAAATATGAGTTTTGTACGTTTAACTATGACCCAGTTCTCCCTCTGGCTTTTTTTCTTATTTCCATGAATCGATTAAGGAAAAAAAATTCTTTTCTATACACAAAAAACCATAATATGCCTGGTGACCTTTCGATTTTTATGGGAACCATTAGTAATTTCGATTTCAAAAGGGTTTGGCGTCTGAAGAGCTTTAACCGATTTTTCCTTTTCAATAAAAAGAAAAAAAAGCATTGCTCAAGAAGTCGTCTTTTTGGATCGTAAAAATACGTTACGCAGGTGCCTCTAGACTGATAAGGAGTGCAATAAAAGTTGTTACCAAGACTTACTTTTTATATCTCCATTTTCACATACTAACAGATATCAACACTACTCCACAGTTTGGTAGTTTTCTACACGTTAGTGTAGTAGGATGAAAAATTATCTTAGCTAAAAATAGCTTGCCATTAAGGATTTATGCTTTTGATTGATGACACAGCGTTAGTTACGCGTAAGGTATTTGAGCCTTGAAATCAATATATTTATGACAGTAAACTTTAAAAAGAGAAAGGAATCTTTTGCAGTTTATAATAATTAATGGGAGAAAATCAGAAAGGAAATTGCTCTGTATTGTTTTAATTCCCTGTCAAAATAGTTTGAAAGATCATTCGGTTATTCAGCTTTATTTACGTTCCAATTTTATAAGCGATATTTTTAAAATTTTTCATTTTCTTAGTACTGTAATTCTAAAGTATTGTTAGAATTACAGTACTATCAACATACCAAGCAATATAGTGATCGTCGATTGAAAGCCTGAATGTCTTATCCAGTGAAAATATTAAGATTGTGAGTATAATTCCTACTGTGACAGGGATTTATGTGTTTACTGGGTTGGAAGTAATGAACAAAATCTCAGGAGGGAGGAGAATAATATAATACATTTAGTAAACTAAAATACCATCATTACAAAATTATCGTTTATTGAAGACTTCAAGACAAATAGAATTAAACATTTAGAGGAACACTTACAGAAAAGTTTAGTTAAATACAGTCCAGGATTGGACAGCAAGGTAGGAGATCCTACCTGGTTGGGATCCGAGCTTTCTCTGGCGTTACAAATAGTGGGCTAACAGTTCACACTACCGATACTCATGTGTCCATAGCGTGGCGACATCTATATTCCATTCTGGGAAATATAGCGTGCGTTATACTACTGAAAACAATCAAATGGAGTAAAAATAGGAGACTGGGAAATTTAGTTTCAAAACTTATTCGATAGTGTCCCGTGAAAGCTGGGTGGGTGAAGGTTCAGTTCAAATGTCATCGTGTGCTATCTATGCAACAGGATTACGAGATCTAACAAAAAGAGTAAAAGCTTTAAAGATTACTTAAATTTAACTAAGAAAATCTTTAATTTACTGGAAACTTAAGTAAGAGCTATTAAACTTTAATCAATAGTAAAAACATTTAAAATCGAGTATTGAAAATTATTAAACTTTTTAAGACTCTATACTTCAGATTTACATGAGATTTCTAATTGTTTACGTTTTCTTTTAAAAGTTTAAGCAAACATGTCTTACTTAAAAGTATGGATTTTATGTTGTTAATTATATTATGTTTGTAATTAATTTTCTTTGTCACATGATATTTGAATTGGTTTGAACTGGTTTGATATCATTTTTGCGAATCATTTTCAGTACCGAGAAGAAAAATTGTTGAGAAATTTATATAAAAAAATGCTTTACCATAAAAAAAAACTGCAATATTTAATAACTATTATTAGGAATGATCTTAGAACGTTAAAAGTTTAAAAACTTTTAATGGGTTAAAATACTTTATTCTGTTTTTTAAAATTATTGTTTCTTCAATTAATTAATATCTAAAAATTGACATACTTACTAATCTTAACTTTAATAATCATTTAAATTTGTTATTTTGAGTTTGAATATTATAAAATATATCTGAATATTATAAATTATATCTGAATATTTGAAATTATTCTTAATGATGATTTTATAATTATGTTATAAAATGTTCCATGAAAACATATACAGATTTATTCATCTAAGTCTTGAAATACTTTGATGAAGAAAAATCATGATAAAAATATAAATGAATTCTCAGATATAGCTTTTAATTATATTATTTTTTAGTTCGTAACGTTTCAAGAACGGGAAGTATTGTCCAGAATATCGAATTAATTTTTAAATATCCCCCCCCCCATTATTTTTAATACTATACCAGACTAAAATTTATATGTATATATTCACTTAAAAAGTTTTATTTAATATTTTTACTAAGAAAATATTCAATGGCTTATGTTTATTTGCAATCAGACTTTAATTTCGATTCTTATTATGAATTCTTGAAAGATTATTAAATGTGTGTGTCATTATTTTGTTATTCCTTTACAGAATGCAGCATCGAGATATTTTCTAGTAAAAGTCGTTTCTTAATAAAAAAAAGGAACGCTGTAAAACACATTGTCTTTTCATAAATTAAATCTCAATAAGAAAAAAAAAACTTTATACAAGGTTATTATACACAAAAAATTTCAGCAAAGTAATTATAAATGAAATTCTAAATATTCCAGTAAACAATGTCTATGGAGACATTTTAGTTTTGAATCTCTCAAAGCGAAAAAACAATTACGAAGCAAAAAAACAAATTTTTCCAATACTACTTACTCTTAATCATTTTTACATAAAAACTAATTAAGCACATTTTGAGCTTATCGCCGCTCTTATTAAACTTCACATATATAAGATTCTAGTTACCTCATAAATAATTACTTCAATATCAGCTTTATTGTTCAGCAAAGTTATTTGCAGTGACATGAATTAAATATTTCATGAACAATGTTGTTCGCTTCTTTTATGAATTCTCTTATCTCGAAAATAGATTGATGAAAGCGAACACTCGATGAAGTTTACGATAATATTAAAACGAGTATGTGTTGCTTAGGGACCTAGAACATGATGAATGTTTTAATCTTTTGTTCCGAAAAGAGCTAAAAAAATGGCGGAACAGTAGATAAGATTAATTATAAATAAACATAAATTTAAGAGGAAAAAAAGGATGTTTAATATTCTGTTTTGGCAGCTGTGATAATGATGCTCGATTAAGAAGCAATGCCACTCAAAATCTATTTAATATTACACAAATTAGCTTATTTTACTATTGAGGAATATTTAAAGATATCGAAGGATGTGAAAAAAAGTATAATCCAGTAGCAGTACAAATTTTATATAAGTGCCATTAATTTTAAATTGAGTGTGTTATTTATGAGTTTCCCTTTAATGATTCAGATCTGAACAAATAAAATCAATCTTCAAAAACTAATTGAAGGATTTCTGTTTTAAAATATAATGTTATAGTATATATATATATATATTTCAAATTGTTTAATTAATTTTTAAGAAAATTTCCTATTTTTTTTCTTGTTACATTTTATTTTGATTACCATAGGCATATAAATTTGTTGAATTGAATAATATAGGATGTGGTGTGTGTGAGATTTAAATGAACGTTTAAATACAAAGTTGAAAATATTTGGAGTTCCTCTTACCCTGAAATATGTACGACTCTAAATCAACAGCTTTGTCTGGAACAAAACGCTTCAAATGTTCACACTATACTATTGTAACGTTTTCCCGTCACACAACGGAAAATCAACTTTTTTTGTGGATAGGAGAAACATTTCTATGCACACGTGCACCTTTAAAATGTTGCGAGGTCTTGTCTTTGGTCATCACCCCGGCAACTCTTGACACCGTGAGTACTCCGCCCACGAATCGGATGTGACTCGAGGATAAAGAGGCCGACCACTACCATCTTGAGACCCTAGAGAGGGCAGAGAGAGAAGACGGTTTCAAAACTTGGCTGAGAATGAACGTGACCTCCTCCCTCACAAACATCAATTCGGGACTCTAATGATCTAAACAATATTTTTAATAACTTCAATGTATATATTGTAATCAATAGCTGTGACAGAAATAAACCAAATGTGTCTTAGTTAATAAATATCACGCTACCATTATTTTTCTCAAACGTCACAATTATTGTGAGGATTTTGAATCTCAACAAATTCATTGTACGTTACATCATCTACATGCAGATCTTGAGTAGTATAAGGACTCGAACACTCAAACCGACAAAAACGACTCTGGGTGTGTGTTCACGACTGTGATCACTCTGCTAGCAGTAAAAAAAATGGAAATTCGGGGTTAAATATTTCAATCTTCTTATCCGATTACTGTTGAAAATTGTTCAAAATAAATCTTCAACTTACTTTTAGCTCAATTTTCTATTTCAACTCGAATTTCCGAGCAAATTGTGATGCTATTTAATCATACCGCTATCAAATGTGCCGCATTTAATTTGCAGGAAGTTTTGTATAGAGCTCTCTTTTCCTCTATGGAAGGGATGACGAACCAATGTCACGCGACACAATTACTTGGGCACGTCAAAACGGTTAGCATTTTAGTTCAAAATAACAAAATTCATTATGAAGTATTACGAAGAAAAGCAAGTGATCAGTCGCGTTTTTACAGACAAATGCCAACATTTCAGAGAATTGAATGTAAAGCCTCAAGACACAAACAAAAAATATTATCTTCAAGAAGGATCTAAAGGCTTTTGACGCTAAATTGCGTATTTTCAGAAACGATATTATTACAAGAAACTACTAGTACTTTCCGAACTTGAAAAAATCAGACGAAAAAAAAGTTATTCAAGAACTTTTTTCCATAATTACTATGTACCCTGATGTGACTTCATTTGATAAACTGAACTTGTCCCAATCCGATTGGAAGAAGTTAAAGAATTTGAAATGCAACTGTACTTAATTACCAGTCTAGTTCAATATGGATTCAAAAATTTATTAAAATAAGAAAAATGTTGGAATTGATTGAAACAGAAAATTAACAAGCAATATAAGTAAAAACGTCAGTAATGAAATTTTGGAAACATGGAATTCGATTCCAGATACATGTAACTGTTTGAAGAAGCTACCTCATGCTTTTTAACCCTATTTTCATCTACCTATGCCCGAGAATGATTATTTTCAGAGATGAATAACATTTATGACTCACTTAAGAAACCATTTGGCAGATGACTCTAATTCAGCATGTGTTCTGCTAAAAGTAACATTTTACAATCCTAATGCAAGTTATTTGTCATCTGATCGGCAACAACAGAAGTCACACTAATGTTACTTTAATTTGAATTACACGTATATCCAAAACATTTACTGCTATGCAGTGCAAAATGTATTTTTTAATAGTAAATAAAGAGTTTTGAGTGGTTAGTATTTAATTTTTTATTTATTATTTTTTCCCAAAAATCACAAATCAAAATTATTTGACGGCACGTCTATACACCATTAAACCCTTTTTTAGAAAAAATGGCACGTTGATCCAAAAAGGTTCGGCCCCCTGCCCCCTATGGCCATCTGTTCTTCATCTATATTTATAAAGGAGAAAAGCGACTCACTCACTCACTCACTGACTGACTCACTGACTAATCACGATATCTCCGAAACTATTAAACCTACAGACTTGAAATTTGGTAGGTAGGTTCCATTCATGGAGTAGACGTCAGCTAAGAACGGATTTTGCAAAGTTCGAACCCCAAGGGGCGTTACGGGGGTTTAATTGGCGTTATAGATAATTATTTCCATTACTAAACTATTAGATGTACAGTCGTGAAACTTGGTACACAGATTTCTTTCATAAAGTAGAGATTCCCTACATAATGATTTTTACAAAAATCGATCTCCAAGGGGCGTTGAGGGCGCTTAAGGGGTGTTATACATAATTATTTCCATTTTTAAACTATTAGACGTACAGTCTTGGAATTTGGTAAGCGGATTTCTTTCATAAAGTACAGATCCCCTACAGAATGGGTTTTGTAAAAATCGACCCCCCAGTGGCGTTGTAGAGAATTAAGGGGCGTTATAGGCAATTAACTCCTTTTTTAAACTATTAGACGTAAAATCTCGAAATTTAGTAAGCAGATTCCATTCATTAAGTAGAGATCCGCTATAAGATGGGTTTTGTGAAAATCGTTTCCTAAGTGGCGTTGCGGGGGCTTAAGGGGCGTTATACATAATTATTTTCATTTTTAAACTATTAGACGTATAGGGTTGAAATTTGGTAAGCGGATTTCTTTCATAGAGTACAGATCCGCTGCAAAATGGGTTTTGTGAAAATCGAACCCAAGTGGCGTTGTGGAGAATTAAGGGGCGTTATAGGCAATTAACGCCTTTTTTAAACTATTAGACGTAAAATCTTGAAATTGAGTAAGAAAATTTCATTCACTGAGTAGAGATCTGTCATAAGATGGGCTTTGTGAAAATCGTTTCTTAAGTGGCGTTGCGGGGGCTTAAGGAGCGTTATAGATAATTATTTCCATTTTTAAACTATTATACGTACAGTCTTAAAGTTTGGTAAGCGAATTCCTTTCATGGTGTAGAGATCCGCTACAAAATAGTCTTGGGGAAAATTGATCCCCAAGGGTCACTGAGGGGGATTAAGGGGCGTAATAGATAAATATTTCCGCTTTTCAACTAATAGAACAACCTGCTTGAAAATTAGAAGGTATGTTCCGTTCATGGAATAAAGTTTCTTTTACAAAGATTTTTGCGAAAACGGACCTCCAAAGAAGTGGGGTTGCGAGGGATTAACGCGTGTTATAGAAAAATTCCTGTTTTTGAATTTAACTCATTTACTTGAAATTTGTTGAGCACTTTTCTTTAGTTGAATAGAGTTCAACTAAGAATGGATTTTACGGAAATCGACTCCAGGGGGAAGCGGGGAGAGTCATTGGGGCGTATTGATAGACAAAATTCCCGTTTTTGAGCTGCTAAGACTATAATAATAAAATTTTGTTTGCTTGCTTTTTTTGTTGAATTGGAATCCGCTAAGAATGCAGTCAAAGAGGTATTGATGATAAAAATTCCGTTTTTGCTCTGTTAGATTTAGACTTGAAATTCAGCACGCATGTTTATTTTATGGAGTAGAGATCCACTGAAAGTTGCTTTGGTGGAAATCCACTTGATTATTAGTTTAAGTGAGCGAAAAAAACCTTTCTACTTCTATTTTAGATATAAATAGAAATTAGATATTATAATTTATGTTCTTTTATATCAAGGGACGAGAGTGTAATAGTTATAAATATATTTTTCAATACAATCGAATTCTTAATGCTAGATATCAATAATTAATATATATGTAAACAGTATACATATATACAACATCGTGAAATACCCAGTGAAGTGGGTGGGTAACGGCTATTTTAATATATAAATGCGCATGATCTGCTTATTCGAGAGATTGAAATATTATTATTATTATTATGCCTGATTTTCTTCAGATATTAGCGTGATTGAATGTTGGATTAATATGCTTAGGTTTAGAAATTTAACTATTTGTTTTAATATTATAATAAATTTAATGTATACAATTTTTCAGTCTTTGATTTGATGCTTCTTGAGTCTCAAAGTGGAAATGATCGTGGATTAATTTCATATAAAAAATGCTGCGAATTTTCTACAATTAATTGGAAATATTCTAAGACAGATTAAACTTTTGATTCAGTAACAGAAATAAAACAACCTGTCTGACCATAAATGAAATTTTCAAAGTCAAAAGTTTAAAAAAGTAAATCAATGTGATCTATTAAATTGCTGCAGATTTCCAAAACACAACTTGAAGTCAATATTTATCAGTGCCCTTGAGAAAAAGTTTCGGATCCTTCACGAAGCTAAAACAGGATTATTTACCCATCAACATCCATTGAACGTTTCCATGGCAATGGTTTTAATAAGTGTTGAGGTGGTTGCCTCCTGTCTTTCAGCGGATTCAGACGTTATAAATTACTGTAATATTAAACATCACTTTTAATCTCGCACCACAACGGTACACACAAATAAACTCATTTTCGCTTATGCATTAATCTCGAAAACAGCGACGTTCCACGAATGCCAAGCCGGGCAAAATGTCATTAAGTATAATCATGTTCGATCTTGGAAAAGATGCTAATTTGTGGCAGATTGTGAAATTTAATTATTAACCCAACTTTTCTCGATTACTTTATTTGTTAAAGTGTACTTAATGTTAAGCTTGTTTTGTTAAAAAGGCAACAGCTGTCAACATTAAGAAATCTTGTTAGAATTTGGGTTTCTGGATGTTAACTTTATGGAATATATATATATATATATATATATATATATATATATATATATATATATATATATATATATATATATATATATATATATATAAATAGTAAAGTTAAAGTTGAATTAGGTACAAACGTTAAGGTAGTAGAATAATTAAAGACATTTGTTTGAACATTTTTTTATATAACACAGATGTAAATTCATTCATAATTGATTAATTACAAATTTTTCAGATGCTTCTAATTGTGTATTAATCGATCAATTTTTCAATTCCAGCTATTAGTTCACACTCTCTTATGCATATACAGTGGGCCACAAAAGTGTTAGTACACTTGCAATTTCTTATAAAATTTAGTGTTTTCGACTAATAAAAATTAATATATTGTAATTGAAATTTTTTATGATATCTGCAACTTATTCTTAATGGAATGACATAATTAATTTTTTAAAAATATAACTATTTTTTTAAAAAAATAATTATCAAAAAGCTACTAAAAATACGCCACAAAAGTCTTCGTACACTTAACAAAAATCTCAACATAGCCTTAAATATTGTATTTCTTTCTTAATTTAGTACTTAGTAGGATATCTTTTAGTGTCCGCAACAACTTTTAAGGGTCTCGGTATAGATTTAATCAGTTTTTATGTAATTTCTGTCTCGATTTTCCTCCATTCTTCTGTGATTATTGTTTCTACTTCACATTATGTGCTTATATGTCATGTTTGATTTTTTTAAAAATAAATATCTCACCTAATATGTTCTACTGAACTAAATAAAGTGATTGAGGAGGTATTTTCATAATTTAGGGACAGTTAGAGAGACACCAGTGGTGTACATTGAGAGCAGCGCGCTTGGCGTCGTTATCCTGTTAAAAAATAAAGTCGTTTCCAATATCCAAATTTTGGGCGTATAATTTAAAATTTCTCTTTAAAATATTTAAATAGAGCTCATGATATACAATATCAACAAAAATTACCAAATTATCTCATTCTGTGGCTGATTTGCACCCCCACACAAGAACACTTCCACCTCCATGTTTTATTGATCCAACTAGATTCTTGGGATTCAGTTTTAGAAAATTCAAATTTAATAGCAAATAGATTGGTATGGCAGATAATTCAACCTTTTTGGTTTCAATGGGCCTATAATAGCTTGTAAATGAAAAAATAAGGAGTTTAATCCCAGTAATTTATATGGAACAAGAACTCCACATCTATGCTTCAGCATTAAAGAGAAGGTGTTCTGGAGTGGGGGTATAAATTTAGGTAATTTGGTATTTTTTTATGGTATTGTGAATCATGTGAGTTCTATTTAAATATTTTAAAGAGAAATTTTAAATTATCCACCCAAAATTGGCTATTGGAGACGACTTAATTTTTTTAGCAGGGTAATAACGCCAAGCGCTTTGCTATCAATGTACGCCACTGGTGTCTCTATAACTGTCCCCAAATTATGAAAATACCTCCTCAATCACTTTATTTAGCCAGTAGAACATATTTGCTGAGAATTTGACGTAAAAAAAGAAAACATGACAAATAAACACAAAATGTGAAATGAAAACAATAATCATAGAAGAATGGAGGAAAATCGATGCAGAAATTGCAAAAAACTGATTAAATCTATACCAAGATGCTTAAAATATATTCTGGACACTAAAAGATATCCTACTAAGTACTAAATTAAGAAAGAAGTACAGTATTTAAAGTTAAGTTGAGATTTTTTGTTAAGTGTACGAAGACTTTTGCGGCGTAATCTTTTGGTAGCTTTTTGATTATTAATATTTTAAAAAAATAGTTATACTATTTTTAAAAAAATTAATTATGTCATTTCATAAAGAACAAGTGGTAGATATAAAAAAATTGCAATTACAATATATTAATTTTTATTAGTTGAAAACATTAAATTTTATAAGAAATTGCAAGTGTACGAACACTTTTTTGTGGCCCACTGTATATATATATATATATATATATATGCATATATATATATATATATATGTATATATGCATATATATATGCATATATATATATATATATATATATATATATATATATATATATGCATATATATGTATATATATCTTGTTCAAATTTTCAATCGTTAGTAAAATACTTTTTATTCATCCACTCAAATTCAAAGTTTTTTCAAATATTACTTCATTAATTCTATTTAATTAATGAATAAATAGTAACAAACAAAAACAATCGTCCAACACTATATATAAAATGGAAACGCGCACGTTGTGTCTCTGTAGCGCAACGCATAGCGTTTTCGACATCTATTCCGAAGGTCGTGGGTTAGATTCCTATCTAGAATAGCCTAATTTCTGAGAATGAGATTTATTTTTGCTATACCATTTTATTAGAATTATTAATTTTAATTAATGAATAAATAGTAACAAAAACAAAAATAATAGTCCAACATCATGAATAGAAAAGAAAATCGCTTTATATATTGCTACTTATTATTGTGATTCTTTCATATGTATATACATATTTATATATAAATTGTAAATAATTATTTAATACAAAATAACTAAAATCAAATTTTTCTTTGTTGACCTAACTAGGAATTGTCTTAATTTTTTTATATTACTTGTTTTAGTAAGTTTTTAAATAAGACAAAATTATAAACTATTGATGTAATAGTTTGTGCTGGATGTAACCAAAACCTAAAACTCAAAATCTAATATATGTATTATTGGGAAATATATTTGAAGAATAGTTAATTTTTTTTTCTGAAAAAAAAATATCAGTTCTTATTAAAACAAAAATATTTTAGAATTAGATGTTTGCTGTTTTTTTATTATTGAAGTGTTTCTGTGCTGCTTAATATTAAAAAGAATAATGTACTTTTGTTGCTAACACTAATTTAAGAATTAAAATCATTTTACGGTTAAAAACTTAACAAAAGGATAATTCGTTATAGAAAAGTTATTAATCAGAAAAGTTTTTGTCTCCATTGAAAACTATTTTTTTATTGTGACTTCATGTAAACTAATGCAGTTACAAGTATTCCTTCCCTTTTATAAAATGGCCACAGTAGTCTAGGGGTTATGGTCGTGAACTCTTGGCTAATGTCTTCGAATCGTGAATTTCGAGTCCTAGAATTCCTAATCCTCTCCACTGCTCTAGACCTGATTTACTGAGAAATTAAAAATGATTTGTAAAACCACCCCTAAAATTTTTATCAAGTATCAATATCAAAAGGTACTACTAAATGTAGCATTTTATTAAAAAATAAATTATTTTGGAAGAATAAATATTTTTTTTCGTCTCAAAATTTCTAAGATTATTCGACAAACAAAAATATAAGTACGATTTATAGTTTTTAATGAGTAATATGCTTTTGTTAACTTCTTAATAATGTGTAATAATTTGCTTTAATTCTAAGCCTACTCATAAATATTTAACTTTAGAAATAAAACTTTTCCTTTTTTTAAATATTTGATAAATCAAAATAAAAATTCACTGTACAACACTATCTATTCTTTAGAATGTTAACAATACTACCGTTATAGTTAGTATGTTTCAAATGGGCTGCATTTTGGCAGCTAAGTTATTTGCAGAAACGGCAAGTCCCCAACATTGGAAGCCATTCCGTTGGTAGCTACATCTAGTGACCAAATTGTGACGTTTGAAATTTTTTTCATTTCAAACTTTCATTGGATGCTAAATATTACCAGGATTTATTTTTACTGAGAGTGCCAGAGCCCAATTGATACTCAAGGGATCTTTTACATGCCACATAATCATATGACATGCGTCTACAATGTTTTCACATCTGGAAAATCTATTTACTCGAGCCGGGATTGAAACCGCAACCTTAAGCTTATGAAACGGGCACGCTACCTGTAGGCCACTGGAGCCGACAGCGTATACAGTCGAACCTTATATAACGAATATATATAATATTATTTTCTATATAGCGAACTTTTTTCTGGAACCTTGAACATTTCACTATTTTCTTCGTAAAATAACCTCTCTGTAGCGAAGTGCATTTTCTGTATAACGAACCTTTTCTTTTGTGATTTAATTTTTTTCTCCCTATTTTTAAGTATTTGTGAAGATATATTTCAAGTTATTCTCTCTTTTAACACATTTTATGGTGGTCATAAATCTTGAACTGGTTTTATTAGATCCTAACTCATCGAAAGCAATAAATTTCAAGGCGTTTTATTCAAGGGGAGTGCAACCTTTAACCCCCATTGTCCAGTTCACTAGAAACATCTTCGATATTTCCTTTCACACTCTGTGGAATTTCCCCATTTCCCCATGTTCTAGTTATAAAATAATGTATGTTTAATATTATTTGTATGCTTAAAATTAAAAAATCCTTAAAATTCATTTATTTTAATACAAAGTTCTTTTCTTAATATTGAAAATACAGTGACACATTCGACATGGTTTTTTCTTGTTTTACTTGCAGTTTTCTTTCTTTCTTTTTTGATGGGTAAGATATGTAAAATAACATATATATATAAATAAACATGTATTAAAATTTTAAATTAGGTATGAATAATTACACACTTTTTTCATACATAGTGTTTATGAATTTAAAATTTGTTTTATGTGAATATTAAAAGATGAACCTCTATATAACGTACTTTCCATATAACGAACTTTTTGGGGGGGATTTAGCGACTTCGTTATATAGAGGTCCGATAGAGAGGTTTTTATAAATAGAGGTAAAGAGGATAGAGGTTTTTATATTTATAAAATATAAAAAATACCAAAATGTGTGTGTGTAACGAATTATATTTGTTACCTGAAATATTTTTACTATTTTCAGAAATTGCTCTTCGAAATAATTTTTTTAATCTTCAAAATCAAGATAAATCCGGATGTGTTCCTCACTTGGATTTGAGCCAAAGAGAGAAATATAATTCTTCTATTGTATATAAATACTCACTTAAGTGCTTTTTAATTGCCAACATATGTTGCGAAAATTATCCCTATAATTTTTAGATTTTATCTCTTTATAAGAAATATTTAATGTGACAAGATATTCAGTATAATACATAATTTTAATTTTAAAAATAAAAGTTATCAATCCATTATGAATTACTTAAAAAAGTTCAGAAAAGATAGAATGAAATATTTTAGAGGAAAAAAAAATTAATCTGAGCTATTATGTTTCGTTAAATGAAAACAATTTCAAAGGATACATACAATAATTTTCTAAACTTTATAAAGTGAAACAGTTTATTTTCTATCTTTACAAAGTATGCATCATCATTACATGGAGTTTATACAATGTAATGTAATTTTCCTAATAACAAAACAAAAAACATCGCAAAACAAATAATGTGAAATGTGAAAAATTTTGTGAAGTTTTATATACCGAACAGCTGTTGCTGTTTTAGGCAAATTATTTTCATTAAATGGCCAGTGAAGAGAAAGCTTTTGCTTTGAATACTTGTTTTCAGTAGAGTGTGACTTAAGAACAGACGTATTTTGCTAAAAATATAAATAATAAATTTCTTATTTTTTCAAAAGGAATGAATAAATATTTTTGAGAAGAAGCAGAAAATTGATTAAAAAAAGGGGGAATTAGTAAGTAATTTTTATTATTCATCAATACAGAACTAAATCTTTTATCTATTATATTTATCAAAGTATGTTACGTGTTAAAAATTGTGTGTTTATCTATACCACATTATTAACAGATAAAGGATAAGATATATTGAATTGTACGTATTAGCTAAAAATATAAGTTTTTTTTCCAAATGAAAATACGAGCATATTTGTTTATCATTAAAATAATATATTTTGCTTTTTTTTAATGGGCAATAATTTCAATTATACCTATTAAAAAAATGTCGGAATTTCTTTTAGAATTTCCTGTGTGATGTATAATTTTCGTTACAACTCTGTTTCGTTTATTTGATCTTCGTCTTTTATTACTTAATTATGATTTTAATTTGAATTTATTTTAAGCAATGGAAAGTAAAAAAAAATCTCTCTGAAGAGACTTGACTTATTTATCAAATTAACGAACGCAAGGAGAGTTCCAAAATTCGAAAATCAAACACTCATGGGAAACAAACTACAAAATAAATATTCCTTTTTCTGTTCAGCTCTTAACTTTACAAAATTCTCATTCTAAGAGGTACACTAAAGAGTAGTAAGTAATGGAAAATAATCAACTTAATAGAAGTGAAAAAGAAGTGTATTTTGAAACTAAAGTTTTAAAAAAATCATCCTTTAACAAACATTTTTATATTCGAATTCGATGAATTCATAATTCTTCTTCTTAATTCTTAATCAATTGCAACGAGTGAGTGGGTGAGTGAATATTAACGTCTCGCACTGTTAAGCTACACAGGGACTTTTGGCAATCAGTTACATTTAGGAAAGTATAATTATATAATGTTACGAATTCTGTGTAAATAATGTAAATAATTTGTATTTGGATGTGTAATGCATTTATATTACTCTATGTTATATTTATTGTAATATTCGCAAGCAACGCCGTCCGTCACGTTATAATGGCGATTCAAGGAGAATTTGGCGAAATCTTGGCGATAGAGCCAAGTTGGCATCATTTTTGGTGACTAATTTGGCGACCATGTTGGCGAGTTTGGGAAACTCTGGATTCTTCTAGAAATTTATGGAGAAATAAACTAATTTTAAGACCTAAGACGCAAGCGGATCTTTCTCTAAATTTCCGTGAACCCTATAAATAGAGCGATACTTACCGAAACGAGATAGTATTGTTTTGACTAGCGACTAGTAAACTTGCCTTGACCGTGATTAACGATTAGCTCGGCTGTGCTTGTGAATAATATCTTACATACGTGTGATTTAGACAGTGTTAGTTGAGTCTGAGTGCTGTCGAAGGTGTGTAGACCTTCTGAGATTTATTCTGTGAATATTGCTGCTGAATCCTGTATTTCGAGGATTGGATTTTCGACAATAAATTCCCATCGCTCTTAAACGTTTTTTTTTCCTTTGAGACTGATTTGCATAAAATCCTCAAAACCTAATCAACGTAACAATATCTTATTTAAAGTATAAATCTCAATGCTCAATTTATATTTTATTGTATAGTAAAAAATAATGAACGAGTGTCTTAGACTATTTTGAAAAGTTATCTAACTTTATATACTATTCAGGATTTATTGAATTGTTTTTTCAGTAAAATGTTATAAGTTAAAAATTTTTAGTAACGTTTAAAACCACAGGCCCATAAGTAATTTATTGATTTTATGCTGTGATATAAATTGATATTTCATAAATTTTTTAAATTTAAATTCAACTAGTTAACTTGAAACAGAAGTAAAAACATTTATTACTTAAAAAGAAATATTTCTGAAAACTGCTATGCCTTTGACATAGAAAAGTAATATAAATAATGCGTGTTTCGTTTTTATTCAGATCTAAAAATAAAAGATTTTGGATTTTGAATCCCATATCCCTTATTAGATATAATGCTGCTGCCACTTACATCTGTACGCTTTATGTAAGGCAATGTTGAGCATGAGAAGTTTTGCAAATAAATTAACTAAAAAATATCCTTTATTTTACAAAAAAATGCAAATTTAAAAAAAGGGCAGTTTAATAACAAGTCAAAACAGAAATTTAAGGGGCGTGTTAATTACATAAACACGTTCAATAAATAAATGGTAAAATTATCGTGACCTGGCGGACGCTAAAGAATATGGAGATACCAAATAAATACACATTATAATAACATCAAACCCTTTATTTTACTTTTAATTTAACACATCAGAAGGTTTTTTAAGCAAAAGGAGTGGTTAACTTAATTACTAAGCCCTAACTATCTATAACAAATAATTGGATCACTTATCTTTCACTAAGATCTGATGTCATGGTACTCGTCCTAATGTAAGGAGATATCTTGTTCAGTAAAACGTAGGTTCCTCTTCCTGAAACTTCGAGGGCTTCGAATAATATACTCTAATAATCAAACTTCAGTTGCAATCTAACAAGCATCGACTCACATTCACACTTCGCCAAAGTTTAAATAGTACCTGGCATTTGCATAAATCGTGGTTCTTCTGCGGGAAGCGATTTTAGAATCATACAAGAGTAAAACAGCGTTTTCCCCCAAGAGGGTTACAGAAGGTCGTTTACACTTTATAGAAACGAGTTTGCTAGTTAATTTTTATCAACAAAAAAAAAAAACATATTTTTTGTGGCAATTTACCTCTATCTCATAGCCATGACTCTTGACAATAACTCTATCTCAGGAGTACTCAATCTTTTTTTTTACTGAGCCGCATACATGTCAGCTATTTTACGCGGGCCGCAACATGAGAATAAGTGGGGGAGGGAGGAGGAAGAAATACTTATAAGACCAAGATAACATTGGAAATTTAAAATGTGGAAAATTGATCAAACTATTTTGCTTTTTCTGTTTATTATTTTTTTATATTTTTTATTTTTGCTGCTAACACTAAATTACAAGCATTTAAGAACCACTCCTTCACAATTTCTGCATTAGTAAACGGTTTCATAGGATTACCAATAATATAACAAACTTCATAGGATGTCTTTGTTACTGCTGTGATATTACCACTGACAAAACACTTTGTTGCTGTTGCAAATATTATTCAAGAAAGCTTATTTATCACTTCTTGAAAGAGATCTTCGAAGAAAAGTGTCATTGAATGATTCCTCTTTATTGGCAATTTTTAAATACAGCACTTTAGTGACAAATTAAACAATTACTGATTCATGTTTTTTCTTCCCTACAAAATAGTCAACCTCCCAACCATCTTGGAACGATATATTTTCTTCGAATATTTTTCGCTTGAAAGATATGAAAGGTAGTTAAAAATTAATTCCACCCATAAAATGGTCGATACTCCACTGTTGTTATAACTTACCGTAAAATGGAAAAAAAAAATATCAATTTGAACGGCCATGACCAAAGTTTTGTACAATGTTCTTAAAAAGCTCAGAGCGGGCCATGACGGTGTTGAGCATCGATGCTCTATTTTGAACTTTCAATGAAATTAAGAATTTTCTTAGTACTGCCATGCAAATTTTACTCCATTTCTCTTAGACCGTTTTCCAATGTACGTTTAGTGTTCTTGGATATCGTTTTCCAAAGACCCGTTTTAACAAAAAGAAAGCACAACAGTCCATTGCAGAAGCACTGGGTGATTTTGCACGTATTTAATCAAATGTGGGGTACACTTTATTCCTATGTCTGATTCTTTTTTTGTTTAATAAGTGGCAGTTGATATAGACATGTGACTAGATGCTTTGTCCGTATGAAGCTCAATTTTATCAATGTCCTTTCCATGTAAAATGGAATTTCTTCTACAAAAATTGCCTCTAAAATATTCTGCTGATAATAGAATGAATTTGAGCGATAGAAATTTATATTCTTTTACTGCAGTCTCTTAAATATATGCATACCTTATGGAGTTTTACCCCAATTTTCCATTTTTCAGCAGATAGGTGTTTTGTTACACAATTTTCTACAATTTGCTTTTCTTTCAGCAAATGTGTTTCAAAAAAAAGAGACGAACTTTAGGTTTAAACATATGTTTGGACTTTAAATCCTTATGGATGATTTTAATTACAGTTCCGGAAGACATTCCTAGTTTCGATGCAATGAATCTGAGTCGGTAGATTTTCTTCTAGGATCAGAGACTTCACTTTCTTGATAGTTGTCTGCGTTTGAACAGTTTTAGGATGAAGTTTCGTGGACATGTTTTCATTTCTACTTTCTACAAGACGCTTTTTTCGTTTCAAATTTAGTATATTGTAAATACCTTTGATTGAAATGCAATAACCGAGATTTTTAAAACGCTTTTTAATTTATTTATGCAAATATTTCTCCTCGGAAAGCGTAATTAAGTAACCTTAGAGCCATGTATCATTTTTAAGGAACCATTTTTTTAAAAATAAATCTTTATTTTACATTTCAATCAAAAGAAAACATTAGCAGACTATTATTCTGAAGTTGCCAAAATGCAAAAGAGAAAATTTTTTACAAAATAGTTTCTATAAAGTGTAAACGACTTCCTGTAGTAATTATGGACCCGTTACAAAATGACTGATCAGATTTATGGGAGATATGCATAGCCTTCAAACATTAGAATGGGCCGTGATGTCTTAGTTTGTAAAAGATGGCAACCCGGTTTGTTTTAATATTTATTACGTTAATTTGTATGATTTCATTGTATTTTGTCTATTATATTTCTTTCAGACAGATTATGTTCATTCACAGAAACATATTAAAATAGGTGAGAATTGAAACGAGTTACCTTTTGTAATTTTCCTTTATAAACTTTCTACTAAGAAATAGAAATTTGAGGGAGATGACAGACTAGATTGAGAAGAAATTGCAATAATTGTGAACTACATATAGATGATATTGCAATTCTGTTTATTGCGTCTAAATATGTGTATGGTTTTGTTGTGCATCCATCTGAATACCGCTATTTATAATTCATATATTCTGATCAATTTATTTAGAAGTTCAAATTTGTAACAACTTTTATGCTGATAATTATAGAAATGTTTAATGAAAAAAAGAGCAAAGAGAAGTTCTTAGTTCTCTGTTGGAACATTGATAGATTCGAAAGAAATTCAAGTGATTTTACGGAGACCTTACAAATTGTTCAATGATTTAGAGTTACTAGATGTGCAACATCTAACAGTAAAGTTAAGTTTAGATTAATATATTGCGCATTTTATAGTAATTCTGGACTTACTCTCTTGCATTTTATCACAATTTATCAAATTTTCTGGTCAAGGAAATTCACGCAGTATTGTTAATTTTTTTTATTAGTAATGACAAATAAGGTAAGAAGAATATTTATATGCAAGTATCATATAAAAAATTTAAGATTGCTATGGTGAGAGACCCAATTAGAATACTTGAAACAACCAAAATTAACAAAATTCTCTTAAACATTCGCTTTGCGCAATAGTATGTTAATGTTAAAAGTATGGACAGCCTATTTTAAAATATGTACAATACTATTTAATGCATTAGAAAATTCTTATGCATAAAACATTAACGAATAAATAATACTCGCTATAACATTAAAAAATTTTATTTAAAAAGGAAGAGTGTCTTACAAATAGAACCTGACATTATTTGTCATAATTTCTAAACTTGTAACATAATTAAACATTTCAAAATAAAATAAAATAAACGAAAGGGAAAAAAGCAAAAGGGAAAAAAATTCTATTAAATTTCAACATCAAAAGCCAAATCAACAAACCATTCATAACATAATTAAAAATATTTCATTTATGGCAAACAGCATGCATACATTAAAAATCATTTCTTAAACTTCCGGCCGTCTTTACGAGACATCCAGAAATAATAATTCTGATTTCCGCAGACACGCAACATTCAAACTCACTTCACATTTCCCCCTTTTATTTTTTGAAAAAAAATATAACAAATTTCAATTAAAAAAGCACGAGCCTCTCGAAAATTCAATTATATATATATATAATACAGGCTCTCGAAAAACTAACCCAGAATGAACGCTTATTATATTGCGTAAAACTTCAATCACTGGCTGGAAATTTGAGAGAGAAAAAAATAGTACCCACCGAAAACTCATTTTCTAATTACCTAAATGAGGATGTTATTCGATTCACAATGAAGAAGTCGGGGACCGGTGTCGACAATTGCGGTTTGTTTAAACACGAAACTTCAACACGACAAAAAAAGTATAAATGAAGAAATAAAAGAAGAAAGGAGCGACGACTCTCGAATGAATGGTTTGGCTAGGAGGCTGCTATTTCGAGCGTCGAAATGCGAGAATGTATTATTGATCGCAGAGAACGTAGCTGTTCCCACTACTCGTATTACGCGCCTACCTCTTCCTCTGTGTAGGGATCATCTACCTGACGGAGGTGTCTACAGTTGACCTTTACCCAGATGCTGGCTTCTTCTGTGGTTGGCATGCTTGGCGACTTTTCTGGAGAGACGGATAAATCTTGGTTCGAATTATTAGAACTGACTCGTTTTAAGCGAATATTAAATAAAGAAGAAGGGCTATTGGAAATTAGATATTCTCTCGATGAAAAAATAAAATTGTATCGAATTTTAAGCTTATCTTAAATGGTATTAAGAAAACCAGGACATCAAAAACATACAAAAATTCGATTTTTCAATTTTATTATTAAAATAGTGCATATTTTTCTGATTCTAAAAATGTGTAACACTTATATGTTCATTGATAAAATAATCTTAAAATATGAAAACAGTAATCGACAAAAACGTAAATAAACGTTCACAATTGCTTAGTTTTTTTCACTTTTTCTCCAAAACATTATTTTGGGCTTATAGGTGCATTTTTTAAAAAAACTATTGCACTATATTGTTCAAAAATTTTTATACTTCTATATAGGATATCAACTTTTTTTCTAATTCATACAAAGTTTTTTTTAAAAAAATAGTTTTCTGTGTGAAAAAAAAGAGGAAAAAATAAAAATTTTCAAAATTACAAAGTTTTATTCTTTTTTTAAAGAAACTATCTTAATATTTTACTAAAAACAGATTCACTATACTTCGTGTATTGTTTTATACATGTGAAAAAATATTTTACATATTTAAGAGATATTTTTTTAAAAAATGATACCTAAACTTAAGTATGTATAATGAGATCTCAAAAATTATGTCCCACTTAAATTAAACAGAATTTTTTTTATCTAAAAATTATGTTTGCATTTCTACAGACTGATTAAAATATCTTTATTAAAATTTCAAAAATTTCTACGCTCTGTTGGAAATTTTTAAAGATATATATCCCGTAAATAAAGAGTCTTATTTTTGGCATTTTACTCTTTCGAGCATGTCCTGGTAGCCGTAAGTAATTAGAAGTATTTGGCGGCATTTCTGAGGATAAAGCAAATATATATCAAACGATATTGTTGGTTCAAGAATGAAGTTTTAGTGTAATAAAATTTACGATTTGCGAAGAAATTATACTTAATTATTAACTACTTTGGAAAATAAAATATTGCATGGATAATTTTTTTAAAATTTCTCTTTTTTGAAAATCTTATGCATACATGTTGATACGCTAATATGGTCTATTAAATAATTCTTTTTACAAAGCAAAAATAACATTTACTTGCTAAAGTTCTTTCATACAAATGGTATTAAAATGTTTATTTCATTGATGGGTTTTAATATAAATTTCCGTATTTGCTAAATTATTAAATTATTTCATGAGTATTCTTTTTCCTTTACTCTGTTGAAACTACTATTGGTATTATATGATAATTACATTTTTTTTTATAAATTTCAATTAATTGCTAACCAATTAGTGTCATTAATAAATTTATTACCTTCTCCATTCATTAGAGGAAACATAAAATATTCTGAAATAGTCTTATTATTTTAATATATATAAGAATAAGTTTTAAATCAAACAAAAAAAAGTGCATTAGATCATTGCATTTTTTAAAATTTTTTGACAGCCCGTTATTGGCTAAGATCCCAAACTAAAATTTTGTAATATTCCATATTAATTTAAATGATACCGTGAGAGGTAACAGAAATATTTCAGAAGTGCAATTTCATTAATATTCGTGTTGTTCAAAGTGAAACATTCAGAGAAATAAGTGTATCAGAATTGCAATGCATAGATGAATAAAATAATCATAGGAGTATAATAATCTGGAAAATGTCATTTTACGTTCATTTACATACAGGAGTGAGTACAGATGATAGATCTTATTTTAAAAAATCATGTCGTCTAAACTACTGCATTCGTTACAATAAGTTATTCATGAATGTAAAGAGAAATATACCAAGTTTTTTTTCCACCAATGCAGCATATTCAAGATCATTGTGATTGAAATCCAAACAAGGCGACCATGATATAGAAGAGTTTTTGCATATTAGAGTTTCAATTATTTCGATGCAGCTTGCATTTGGAAATCGCTGCGGAAAAGACACCCCAACCAACAAGAGCATTCTGTGATCGTATCATCAATTTAAGGTATCCGAACACGTTGAAAATGACCAAATTTGGACAAGACCGATATTTTTGTTTTTTTTTATTTTATTGAATATATATTTTATTGCATTAGAATAAATCGTTAAGCATTTGGGTATAAAAAAATGAAACACATTTAATATTATGAAAATTCGTCTTATATTTTTCTAAATGGTACACATCAACTCTCAAATACATGATCAAAAACAAACATAAATGCTTGAAAAATTAAGATGTGAGGTACAAATTCAAATGCTGACCTTGAAATTTGATCGTAGTTCAAAAAACAGAAATTCGTCTCCTTACCAATATATCTCCAAAGCGTTTTAGAGCCGCTTCAATTTAAGCCATTAACCTCTTCCTGAATTTTTTGGATAAGATGATAAGTTTGTATATATGAAATTTAAAAATTACATATAAAAATGTACACAACTTACACATATGCATGAATTGTTTTCTTTCTCTTTTTATCTCGAATAAATTTAACACACATTTTTTCTCGAATAAATTTAATACATTTTATTTTTGCGTAATTACAATTATTGACATTATTTGAGTATCTTTTAGAAACAGATTTTCATATGTTGTAGACGTTATCTTTTTACCAAAATGTTATTCACTCTTAATATAGATTTTGTCTTTAAAAAGAATGTTTTTTTTAGTTATGATTAGCCTTCGAACATAATGAAACATTGTTTTAATAATAATATAATACATAAATTTAATTTTTTCGAACAATGATAAATTAAATTTCATGGAATGATTTATTTGCGTGTCATGCAGAGATTTAAATAAGTTGTTACTACACAAGAAAAGGATTTTTTTTCTGAATATTTGGGATGAGTAATACGTCGATTTAGATTATAAGATGCTCATTCAAAACAGAAGACTGTAAAAAATATACGAATGTAGCACAAAAAAAAACCGAGACTTGTCCAATAAATTTTTGTACGTACAGGATCATTTCTTCGTGACATTATCACCTTCAAAGTAGTTCCCTTCAACATTCACACGCTTCTGCATTAGGTGCCATTAATGGTAAGAGTTATGGAACGAGGCTTAGGAAAGGCGGATTCCAGGAGATTCTCCGTTTTTGGCTGAACCTCTTTAACTGAGGTAAAATGGGCGAAATTTAAGGTTAGCAAAATTCAACTGTAAGAAATAAAAAGAAGTCGCATGAGGCCAAATCAGGTGAAAAAGGAGGATGCTTTATCAGAGTAATATTTTTGCTGGTCAGAAACTGCTTGACAAACAGGGCCGTGTGAACGGGTGCATTGTCTTGATGCAACAGACATTCATCACTGCTCAATTCTGACCTTTTTTACCAAAGTGGGAACCCATTTTTATCACGAGTTAAAGCAATATTTTGGTCTGTAATCGTTGAACTTGAGTGCCCAGCAAGTTCCTCATCTTCCACATTGACCCTTTCCCCCTAAAACCACTTATGCCATTCAAACACATGTACACGAGGCAAAGTTTCATCTCCATAAGCCTCGGTTAATATTTGAATTGTTTTCGAATCTGATTTCTTAAGTTTCCCTAGAAACTTGAAGTTGATTCGACGTTTTGCGGCAAAATGCTGTTGCACATGTTTACTCAATGAGGCAGTACTCTCAACTGGCGTGATAGAAAAAGGCGAAACTGGCCGCATGGATAGAGATGCGTGAGATGACGTCACCAATGCAGTAGTTTCCAGTTCTTGCCATTTTTCAAGTTCTTTTTTTTGTGTGTGTCACACCTTGTATATAGTATAGGGAATTTTTGTATACCTGATTAGTTACCTGTTTTAAAGAATGAAGCATTTTTATGAAAAATCACTGGTTTAATACTTCTGTGGATAAAGGAAATCATAGATGAGGTTATTTGAATTCATGAGAAACATTATTGTTACGTTTGATAACAAATCTCATTTGGATATTCTTTTTCATAAGGTAATGCTTAACAACAATTGTAATTAAAGGATCATGTTAAAAGTATATCTAATGAAAAGAAGAAAACTTTATTTCTCGCTCTCATTGAGTTCTTTTGCATGAAAATCAGTTTTAATGTACTGCCCTTTACTGCTTCTTTTATTCGTGAAAAATTTACTGGGCCCAATTAGTGAGTTAAATGCTGGAGGTAATTGTGTTGGGTAAAAACGATTTGTCTAAAAGCATATTGCGTTATTCATTGATATTTTTGCTTAAAGTTTTAGAATCTTCATTTATTCTTTCATTGTGTATTCTCTTATTTTTTTTATCTTATGCATAATTGGGGAGAAATTTAGTCAGATAATGCGTCATGCGTCTTGTTTAAGAGTACATTACAAAGACTTCGCATTTATGGAAAGAGATGACTTATTCTGCATGAATAATTCAACAGGGTTTATTTTTCTACCTGATTGAAAGCTATGATTTGTATAAAGGGGTCACAGTTTTCATTGTATTGTTGAAATACTTAAAAATGACCATATTTCTCACTGAGTCTTCATTTAGGTGTATTACGCTATAAATGTCATAGCAGATATATTTAAAGATATTTTTTAAGTGTTACTTAATTCTATTCATTTTATTTTCTTACTATTAAATATTTCATCAATATATTATCTGACAAGCAGAAATTATCACTGTATGTTGTATAAACTGATTAATTCATTTATATAGATGTCGCGATACTGCTTAGATATCTACAAAAATCATCATTTTCTAGAAATATTATTACGTTGTTCAAGATCAAGGATTCTTAACCATGGTGCCATGGTGCTTTTGTATGGTGTTAAATTTTTTCAAGGTATCCGACTACCCTAAAATCAGGAATTTTGCCATAAATTGACAAATTTCTTTTATGATTTTATTTGATATAGGCCATCTTATTAGCTTTATAAAAATACCAAGCTATTATTTTCTATTCACTAGAACAAAAATTGCATGTGTTTTAGTAAAAGCAGATGCCATAACTTTACATAATATGTCATACTTCAAAATGTGTTTTACTAGAAATACGCTTTTTTTAAATGCTCAAAAGGGGGCAGCAATTGCACAAAAAGTTTTGAAAATAATTAATTGAAATTTTTTGTTTATGTTCCCTTATGTTTGTTATGTTCTGTATAATAGTAGAAGTGTTTTAAATTTTAGATTTATCCATCACTTTTTATTACCAAATTTAGAATTTCTTATGTGAATATAATCACAGTTTTACTGAGCAATTTCATATAATAAATAAAATATAAAGTGCTCCAGTTTTTGTAAAGATTAAATATATCTAATCATGAATATCATTTAAAAAATAAATAGCAAATCAATGCATCAAAACCGAAGTATTGAAAATTTGTTCATAAACTTTTTGTGCAGAATGGGAACCATTTATGTATTTTTTTGTAAATTTTGACCACTTTTTTCCCATTTTAGCAATAATAATTTCTTTTTTCCTTCTTAATTTTAGTATATTTTTAAGAAAATGAACTAAATAAATGTAAAAATCACAAAAAAATTTCCCATATCTCCATTTAAAAAAAAGTAAGTTGTTGCAAGTAGTCAGAGAAATCTTAAAATAATTTATTATACTCTGAAAAAAGAAATAAAATACCATACAGAATCATTCGGTCGTTTTATAGAAATGATCTAAGGGTATATTTAACTTATTCTTTCGTGGATAGATGGATATAAAAAAATTGATTGGGTTCATAATCCCATTTGTGATAACGGATATATCTGTACATGAATTAACTTTGAATGAAGTGGAAAAACTTACTTCCGGCGCTCTGTATTAATCGAGATTTTATTTCAAAACATTAGGAAGAGTCAATTAATTCCTTTTCGATTAAAATTAGAGGCAATTATCTCATAATAGCTAAAAAAGCTTTAAAAATATGTTACATCTTATTTGCAGGGATTTAAGTTTTCAGCATTAAGAAATTTAAAAGTGTGAAAAAAAAAATATCAAGACTTCTAAATGTAGTGGCATTATCATTTTTACGGTCAAATATAAACGAAATTACTAAAAATCATCTTGTTCAAATTTCGCTTCAAGTGTATTCTTATAATTGGTTTGTAATTAATTACTCAATAAACATGTTGTTGTCGTGTATATTATTTTATTTAACATTAATAATTATTATCATATACTATTTTACATAGTGTATTACTGATAAGTAAAACTCTTTTAAAACATTTTGTTGTTAGTGTGCCACTAAATTTTGAAATTATTTTAAGTATACAGCAACAAAAAAGGTTGAGTGTCACTGTTCCAGACATTTATCACGTTGTCGATAAAGGGACTAATTGTTTTATATTTAATCAATATTTTTAAATTGCAACATTTCTGTTTTATTCTTTCTTACCTCAATATTTTGTATCACAAAAATTGATCGTTATTATATTAGTAAATACGAACTTTTTTCAAAATCTTTTTGGTAGTTTTGAAGGTTCAGAAGTGGCATTACAGTAATAATTTACGATCCTTTCTCTAATTTCAAGAGTCATGCACATCATCCATTGATTTTAAAATTAGAGTCGTAATACTTAACTTTTTTCTAGAACAACAGAATTATTTTTTTCCTGTGGGGCTGTGGATTGAAAATTAGCACCTTCCCTATTGCATAATTTATAAAATTCCACCTACATTTTTAAACATTATTTCTTGTTGAAAAATGGAACTTTTTTATTTCTTTGTATTTTCAACAAGTAGTTTCTAAATTTTGATGAGATTTATAATCATATATTTAAATATTTTACAATATTCCCCCCGTTTAGTTTTGAATTGTTATGTGAAACAGTTTTTGTGTCAAATTGTTTTTGCAATTAATCGAAAAGAACAGGACAGTTCTTCAGGAGCGATGGAAATTATTGTCGAGGAACAAAGTACAGCTGTGCTCTCAAATTCGCTGAGTAAATCTCAGAATGCCTTCACATTTTCTTCGGGATTCAGATACAATTATCAGTGTCTAAAATACAAATATGTAAAAGATTATTCATAAGCACTCGCGCATCCTATTCAACAGCAGCAGTAATAACGAATCGCTGGTAGACTCTTCATGGTCAAATCAATACTATTCTTCAGCGGTCAAAACCAGACTTACTCAGTTTCGGGAGAACGACTCCCTGATTATAGGTTTACGGATTTTTCTCGAAAAATCCGCTTTCGTCATGGATTGTGATACTAGTAGGTTTCTCCACTAATTTCCAGAAGAATCCATATGGTCGCGAACTCGCCAACATGGCTGCAAAAATTGATGCCAACTTGGCTCTATCGCCAAGATTTCTCCAACCTTCCATTGAATTGCCATTGCAATGTAAGGAACGGCGTTGATTGTGAATATTACAATTTTAACATAGAATAAATACAGCAGAAAGTAATATAAACGTATTACATACCCAGATATAAATTAGTTACACTATTTTGAAAATACATTACACAAAATTCGTAACAACGTAATTTAGTAATACTTCACTCCCTCTTTCTGGGGAAAAAAAGAAGAAAGTTTCTTTACTATGCCAACTAAACCAAAGATCTGTCTATGTGATATGTAAAACAATCCAAGTAAACTTAAACGGTTTCCGAGCAAAAAGGCCTGCATACAACAACCCTTTCTCTGACATTAAAGTCTGTTCCACCAATGGATATTAAAATACAGTGAAAAGCTTTACGACCAATAATTTTCAAGATTATTTCCAGCTGAATGGTCATTCAATTTTTCATTTTTTGCTCCATCATTAGGCCTTATTTGAGGCTTAACATACGCCGTAAATATCTACGTTCGACGTTTTGTAATTATTCTTAATTCAGTCTCCCATCCGATTGATCTTTTCTGCTTCATCAATAATTCATCACCATGTTATCCAATAAATGGTGATCGCCATCACATCCAGATCTCTCCACGACATGTCAAGCAATCACATAAGTAATTTGAAAAGGATTTGAAGCAATAATGCACACATATATCCAATAACCCTTTCACTAACATTAAAACCCTTTACTCCATAGTTTATAAAATTACTACCAAAGTACAGTACAAGAGCTTCTGGAACAGTAATTTTCAACATTATTTCTAGCAGAATGGGTTGTATAGGTTCTCATTACACGTATTACCACTTAGATCCAGATGATGAACAAAATATATTATCGTTCCGCTACTACTCTCTTTTGCCAATGTTAAGTATTCATCAGCGTATTGGTTGTTTTCCTTTGTTACGTCAATCAAAAGTAATGTATGGGGTTTCAGCAGATAAGTTGAAATTGTCATGATAATTTAGTAATGTAATAGTAAGCAGTTATTTAGATTGGTTTATTACCTTAACCCTTTCGTGGGCTATTTATATTTCTCTTGAATTTCTCGCAGTTTCTCATATTTTATTAACAATTAAATAATATCATTTAAGGAAATATATTTGATTTTGCCGAATTATATGTTAAGATTTTAATTTTAGGGGTGAGAAGAATGCTTCCCAAGGAACCAATCACCGTCATAAAAAATTAAATTTAATGGTTGTAATTTGCCATGAAAAGATGATAAGCATGTTGTGATGCACAATGAGACATCACACTCTGTATACAACCAGCGGGTGTTATAATTCCTAAATACTTAATTCCATTGGTCAGTTAGACGATTATGTCCATTATAATTTTATGTTATTCCTGTAATTTAGTCCGTCTTTTGCACATTTTGGTTTATTTCCTTAGACTACACCGAAAGCATGTATGTAGCACAAAGAACATTACATAACTGATTCTACAAGCTAAAAAAAGTGACTCTCAGATGACTTGCAGCGCCATCTATTCATTTTACATTTAAATTACAACAGCGGGTCCTCTTTTCTTGTCCCTTTCTGCGACATTTTCTACGTCGTCTGAAGTTGGAAACCATCTTTGACATATGCTTTCCCACACTGGCTAAGCACACATTATCGGGAACCACACATTTCTTTGCATGGAAGCTAGCAGGACGTCTTTTCCTTTTTCTTGAGGAATATTCGTCTATTAGCTGACCAGCTAATGCTATACGGAATGTTATCTAGTATAAACTTCTGTTTCTTTTCTGCACTTCCCCACAATATAAAACTATTTATGATGGGTAGGTAAATAAGAGAATGCGATGCCAACATTTTACAGATCTTCTTATTTGGTATCTTTTTTTCTTTGATCGAAGCTATCAACCCCTCCCATGACATCGTTATATACAGCAACAGCGTTTGACAACCTACTTCTTTTGGACCCTCTTTTTTGTCCGATTTACAAATATCATAATCACTGGTTAATGTGCAATAGCACAAAACCGAAGCGGTAATAAGTTTTCCTATCGTTATAATAGCAAGGCCAATATATTGTAATGGGTTTTGCACTTCTCGGATGTGTATTTTGAAAGATCATGTAGAAGGGAAGTAATCTTCCCAAAGCCCATGAAAGTATTTATAGAAATTAATTAGAGTTATAGTAAATATTTTCTGAATAACGATTTTAATATAGAATAGACTTGCATGTTCAGTCTTTATTTTGATTTATGCCTACGTTTAAAGGGAGCACAATACAATTCAATTGACAAAAATTGGTCAAAATTTCAAATAAAATTTTTTAGCCTGAATAATTTTGTATGTGATTCTCTATTAACTCAAAAAATTTGAAAGCTCTAAGTTAAAAAAATTCAGAGTTATGATAACTTTTATGTTTGCTCTTATTCACATCCCACCGGCAAATAAAAACTTTAAGGTATCCGACAACGCTCGGAACCGTGATTTTAAAAAAAGCGCATTAATGGATAATTTTAGTGATATTTAATGTTACTTAGATAAGAATACATGTATAAAACAGGTTTTAAAGTCATTTTGACAAAAAAATTGTTTAAATACAATATTTTGCCAAAAAATTAACTTAGAATAACCTTTTTTCAAAATGTTCTCCTTTTGTGAAAAATGCTTCTATTATAATAATATTTTGCCTGTGTATAGCTCAGACCTCTGTACAGAGGCTGAACTAGAATTTTTGAAAAATTCACCTTATTTCCAGAATTACAGCCAATTGAAATAATTATCGACGTTTTTTTCTTAAAATTTCTCCCCTCTGTTGTCGTAAAACACATGGATATAAACCCACTTCTAAGTTATATATTTCAAAAATTCTAGTTGAGTCTCTGTACAGAGGTCTAAGCTATATACAGGCAAAATATTATTATAATAGAAGCATTTTTCACAAAAGGAGAACATTTTGAAAATGGGTCATTCTATGTTCATTTTATGTCAAAATATTGTACTTAAATAATTTTTATTGTAATACTATTCTTAAAACGATTTTATGTACGTTTTTTAATCTAAGTGACATTAAATATCATAAATATTATCCATTTATACGCTTTTGCAAAATACCGGTTCCGAACGTAGTCGGATACCTTAAACGTATTTATCTCAGAAAGAAACAAATAAATCGTCTATTTCATTTAAAATGCTAAGGCCTTTTTTTCTATTAGGCCAAATACTTTGTATTTTTTTAAGTATTGCTAATAGTACATGTAGCGAAAGTTGGAATGTATTTTTGAATCAAAAAGCAATACTTATTTTTTTTAAAAAAAAATAGTTGAATTTTTAGAATTTACACATTTTTAAACTAATTTTCAATAAGCATTCAGAAAAAAAAAGTATTTTACCTTTCTTAATCATGTTATCAGTTAACCCTTGCTAACTTGTGTTATGCATAGCTTAACGTATTTGTGGATCAAATTTCATGTGTGTCCGTTAATTATTGTAGGAAGAGTAGCATTTTAAAATCTCTTTATAATTTTTTTTAAAAAAAATAAAAGGTCTCTCTCACAGTATTTTGTGATCAAAATCTGTTTCTCGAAATCTATGTACATTGGTACAAGCAAACACACATAATCTGTAAAAATCATTAAATTAAAGAATTTTGTATAAATTTTTCCATGTCCGCTTAATAGAATTGCTCTTAAATTAAAACACAAGAATACAATTTTTCTGTATATTTATAATTATTTATAATTTATGTTGTATTCTTCTGCTTTTCTTTCATACAACGCTTTACCGTTTTTGGTAAGTTTGGGGAAAAAGTGCCAAAGCATCTTTTTTATGCAACTTAATATACCCAAGTTTTAAAAAATTGAAAAAATTATGTTTTAATTATTCTACAAAAATTCATAATTATAAGGAATATACTATAAAAAAGAAGACATATCAGAAAAGCCACAGATACGCCAGAAATGTGCACGGTTGCATTTTTTAAAAAGATGAAAAGGGGAAAAAAATAACAAAAAAAACCACTTAAAATGAGCAGTATTTGATTCAACTTTGTTTAAGTACTGAGGAGAATTTTGTATTTTACAGCGATTGTTTAAGTCTAAATTTCACAAAGACTTTTAATGGTTTTTAGAATAAGTATCTATATTTAATAATATTTTAAGATATATTTTTGTTGTTAGGGGGCATTAGTGTGATATTATGTAATAAATTATCTGCTGTGAAATAAATATTATAACCTAGGAAATAAAATTAATTAATTTATCACATATGCTTAAAGGTTTGAAGAGGGACATTTAACTATCTGAAAATAGTTAAACATAATAATTGGTATATTTAGCTTAATAGTTATATATCTATAATATTTTATACTTATTTCTGACATTGTTGATTATATTTGAATAATTTGATTTGATTTCTCATGGAGCTCATTGTAATTTAAAATGCTAAGGTATTTAATTTAATTTTTGTGTCTTTTTCTCATGTTCTTTTTTTTGTCATTTACATCTTTTTTGAAAGTTCCAGTCCATTCAGAGAAAATAAAAGACTTTAATGTCACATTCTTCATTGTGTTTTAAAAATAGTTTAAAACTCCTACTATTTCAATTCCTACTGTTAGCTCACACTCTCTCTATATTTATTTATTTATTTATCTTGGTGGAATTTTCAATCGTTAATAAAGTACATTTTAAAGCGCTCAATTGAGCTGAAACTTTATATACATGATTATTTTGTATGACAATACAGTAATTTTTTTAATTATAATTAATAAAAATTAATTAATTAAAACTAATTATTCAAAGAATTACAAGTACAGCCACGTTTGCATCATTTTTGGCGACTTAGCGACCCTTTTGGCGACTTGTGTCAAAACTTGAACAGGTTTTTTTCTCAAGTTTTAAAGCATTCAGTTGAACTGAAATTTTATATACACGGTTTTTTTTTATGATAATGCGATATTTTAATGATAATTAATAAAAATTAATTACCATTTAATGTTGTGATTATGTCATATGTATGTACATATTTATATTTATTGTAACTATTTAATAAAAAGTAGCTGAAATAAAAATTTTCTTTGTTGATCTAAGTAGGAATTGACTTAATTTTTTTTATATTACTTGTTAAGAATTTATTTATCGATGACACATTTTAACTATTTCTTGGTGAAAAAAAACTTATTCAAAAGATAATTATTACAATTCTTCGAAACTTATTATAAATGGTCGTTTCATTTATTTTAATCCTCAATTCTCAGAAAAATATAACTAATGTACATCATTACATCAGTTTCATCACGTAAACAATAGTTTTTTCTCACAAAAATAACTTCAAATTCTTTTGTAATAATTCACAAATAAGCAAATACCTCGCAATCTAAAATTTCAAAATGTTTAAGCACATTGGCTCATTTTCAAAAATCATAATACTCATCAGTTTTATTAATGCTTACCAACATTCTTATCTTTTTATTACTTTTAGTAATGTGAAATCAATAGGATCTATAATGGCATCGCCTATCTTAATGCTCTCTTGAAATGCTGAGTCTACAAGATTTCTTCTTAAAGGAAAGGAAAATGAAGATTCTTAAAGTAAACGGACTTAAAAGAGTTACTTTATTGAATAGCCTGATGTTAATATAAAACTACAAGTTTAGGTTTGCTTTAAATGTTAAGTTATACATTAACAATTTTACAGATGGCTATAAAATAAATATCTCACTCAAAGGCTTTTGAATATAGAGACATATCGTAGAAATTTGACTTGAAATTTATATAATGAGGTGTGTGTAAGTATGCATTTGTATGTTTAATTAGAATGGAAGTTGTATACATGCATAACCTTGAAATCTTTTTAAAAAAATTTAATTTGCTAATTTTTCTGCGGTGTAGTTTCCAAAACATTCATTTAAGGTAAGGTTTTAATTAAAGCAAGTAATATAAAAAATTAAGTCAATTCCGACTTAGGTCAACAGAAAGTTTCATTTTAGTTACTTATTATTAAATAATCAAGATTAATATAAATAAATATATACATATGACAGAATCACAATATTAAGTAGCAAAATAGAAAGCGAATTTCTTGCAATTTTCCATTTTCTTTCTGTATATATGGTGTCGGACTATTACGTTTGTTTGTTACTATATTCATTAATTTTATTTAATTATTCTAATAAGATGGCATAGTACAAAGAAATTGCATTCTCATAAATTAGACCATACCAGGTGGGATTCGAACCCATGACCTTTAGATTAGAAGTCCAACGCGCTACCCATTGCGCTACAGGGACACAGAGAGCGGTTTTTCATTTTGTATATGATGTGTATGATTGTTTTTGTTTGTTACTATTAATTCATTAATTAAACATAATTAATGAATTAATATTTGAAAACCTGTATTAACATCAAGTGTCATCCACTACAAGATTAGAAAAATGTATTTTAACTTGTGTGAATGAATAAAAAGTATTTTATTAACGATTGAAAATTTGAACAATTGATATATATATATATATATATATATATATAGGGAGAGTGTGAACTTTTAAAGTAGGACTTGAGAAAAAAGTTCCTAAAGTGAAAATATTCTTAATTTATATCATTCAGAAGATGTGATATTTATCTTGAAATATGTGTGAGATACAAGTAATGCTTTGAGTTATTGTTTAAAATTTTATGTATTTTTTATTTCAATACATTTTACTAAGGATAAATGTTCTTACAATAATATGTAGATTTAAGTTTTTTAAATATTTTTCTTTTATTATTACGTGTCCCGTATATATAAATATATGTTTAAATGAGTGATGAAAATTAATAGACTTTCATTATGTTTTCATATAAGTTTAAACATTTATAGTAAGTAATAATCCCAATTTAAAAATTTTATTTATAAATATTTACTCCATAGATTTACAGTGTGCTTCTTAAACTATTATACGGATGAAATATGTGCTTTTATTAACGCGTTAATCTGATTTTGTTGTTAACTTTATAATTTTCCCATTCCAGTTAAGATTTTTTAAAATTTCATTAAAGAATAAGAACTAAATTAGAAAAAGTTTTTCGGTTAGAAAGTACGCCATCGTTTAAAATGTTTTAACTTTAATTAAATTATTAAATTTTCGTTTAGAAAAAAGGCTTATGTATATAGAAAAAGAATAGCCTCTTTTTATATTAAAGTTCTTTTTTGTTTCAATCACAGACTATTTTTTCTGTATGAAATATATTGCATAATATATTTTTTGTACTTCAATAACTTAAGTAAAATATCAGTGTTAATGAGCATATTGCACATGAGTAGTATAGAACCCACAACCTACGGATCCGTAGCCGAGTAACATAACCACAAGAACTAGGGATCACCGCCGCCCGGAATCTATTACTATTACTGGCTTAGTTAATTTTTTTCTGAAACTTAATTCCGCAGCAGGATTAATGAGTATCTATGTATAAGTTGCCGTTAAAGTACTAAATCCGTTATTTCTAACTAGTTAATAACTATATATTTCATGAAATAACTAGACAAGTCAGTTAAAGTATATAAAATAATTGAATTCTAAAATTTACATAGGTATTCTTTATAATAACAAGTACTTGATCGTTAAAGTATGAAATACAACCCTCGAAAGTTCTTTAAACCGGTTCTAGCTGATTTTAGTCAGTTTTGAACCGCAGTTCAAAGTGTCATCACAGCAATCCTTGCTACAATAAAAAATGGAAAAGTAAAAGAAGTATATTCCATAAAAAAATATTATTCCCTTACATTTTTGTTTGAAAAAGTTTACACAATGTTTTTATGAAGCAACAGTTTTTCTTCCCAGCTCGTATTTTTTTATTCTATTTAGATATAACTATTTCTGCAACATATTCTTTTTTCACTTTCTGTTTAAATAATGATAGTAATATCAGCAATAATAAGTTATATTACATGCTTTTTTAATTATTAATCAATTAATCCCCCGCAATACGGATATAATGTATTTTGCGAGGTATTTTAGCTATTTACGATTAATTGATTTAAAAAAAAGCTATGAAATTGTTTTTTTCACTCTTTAACGGTCTATCATTAGTTATTTCATAGAATGAGTGAATATTAACGTCTCACTGCTCAGCTACAGGAGGGCTTTTGGCGACGGACCACGTAATTTTGAACCATGTTCAAGTGACGTGGACGACACCTGAGCTGCCACCCCCTCTCCTAACTACCACAACACACCGAAGGGAGGACGTTTGAGCTCTCGACAGATTTAACGTGCATCGCTGCCCTATACGGCGAGTTTTTAGTGGTACTGGGCTCGAACTCATGACATGCATGCCATGATCCGATACCTTAATCACTGGGCTACCGCAGCCCATAGTTATTCCATAGAATAACTAAGTAAAGTAAGAAATTTTTTATCTATTACGTACTTTAACTGAATTGTCTAGTTGTTTTTTGGGGAGAAAAACCTAGCTGTTTGTTGAAATAACTGAATTATACACTTTAACGGTATGCTATACATAGGGATAGATATTCTGAGAGATTTTTCTACTAAAATAAATTCTTAATTTAATTCGAAGTGAATGAAACTTTATAACCTATTATGTCCTGATTTCTCATTGCTTCAAATGTTGATAAAATACATTCGGACCCCGACTTAAAGAATCCCCATTTAACAAATTTCACGATTTAACGACTTTTTCTCTTCCCTCGATTAAAATGAACATGGAACCTCTATTTAACGAATAATATAAACCCCGAAACGAATTAATTCAACAGTTGAAATTTTTTTATTAGTTTGTGTTTTAAAAAAATTGGATATTTTTTTCAAATAACATTCTTTTGTCCGGAACAGAAATTTTTTTTTTACCTGGAAGTAGCAACTTTCGTCGAGATTTTTTAAATATACAGGTGCAGATGAGTCTTGAGTGTAACCTTTCGTGTGAGTCTTGAAAAGGACAGGAAACTCTTTTCTTATCTGATCCGACTCGATAACGCAGGGAATATTTTTCCGATTATGTTACATTACATGACGGACTACCTATCTTGGCAACTGAAATTCAAGCAACTACTGATTTGTCGGAGCCAATGAATAGCAATTCCGATACAAAAACTGATAATGAAATACTTATCAAAGCCGTTATATTTTCTAGTATTTTACATTGTTCGGAAACTGTAAAAACATACCTTATGCAGCAGTTATAAATGACATGGTATTTTCTTCTCAGCGTAAATTCGAAAAAAAGGATTTTCGAGTCAGGAATCAGAGAAATTTTCAAGCATCTATCAGTCAGTATATTAAAATTTCCAATTAACTGGCGCGTAATAATTCACTAGTAACTGTCTAATTAAAAGTGTAAAATTTCTGACTATGAATATTTTTAGTGTAGTTGCTCATTGTAAAATTTTCAAACGGTAAATGCAAAAAATTTGTGTTTTGTTTGGACCCCGATTTAACGAACAAAATGTTCGATCCCGCAGTGTTCGATAAATCAGGGCCCGACTGTATTTTCTTTTAAAAAAAGACGCTTTTTTGCAGATCACATTTTTTTGCTTCACGATCCCCTAAGACAATCCTTCAATATTCACTGCTAAACACAGCACATTCATTTTATAAATCCCACTACATCTCTCTTCCAAATTCGAGCAACATACCGCTTTATTTTTCGAATACTTTCCATGGTGAATGACATTTTTTATCAAGCATGAAATGGCTTTGCAAAATATGATGATTTTGATGGGTCTGAAGTTTTCTACTAAAATAGAGAAACGTATTTCTTGGAAGAACTTCTTCCTCTTCACGTTTTTCAGTTTTCGCAATATGCATAAATGTATTAAAATATTCAAATTATGACAGTTACAGTCGAAAACAAAATGTGCGAGCAGGTGCACTTGAAATGATTTGAAAATTGTACATTTGTCGAGGATAGTGTTTTGAAATAAATTCTTGATAGATTTTATGGAAATGTTTTCAGTTTGTTTCGTCCATGAGATTCTTCAGGAGGCGTGGGTGGTGGAAATGTTCATAACTACGCATGTTTCAATTTTTATTTGCTATACACGCATAGGCGGAATGTGAAATAGCATGCATATGCAGAATCGTATGCTATTGTTCTCAAACCATGAAGATAAGATTTAAGATTCTAATATATAAAAGGATACATTAGAGTTTGTTGCCATACATACATACATTTAAATGTATTAAAGCACCCATCAAGAATACAAAGTAAGTTTATTAACAAATATATTAGTGTCTAGGCCAGTGCTTCTCAAACTTTCAATACTGGCGCCCCCCTTTTCGATCACAGTTTTTATCGCGCCCCCCTTATACATTAATAATGTACTGAATGCAATAATAATGCACTTTGACGCTAAAGCTACAATAGGCGATCTTAATTATAAACCATACAAATTAGTAACATAAGTATTAAATTTTGTATAATACTTTTAAGCAATAAATAAATAAATAAAATAATAGGATAATTATTATGTTATTTTTCCTTTTCTAATTTTTAAATTGAACATATTGCAAAATGCGGTGGCTGCTTAGAAGACAAAATATAGATATCTGCTAAGTATAGAAAAAGAACTCAGAGGGTCAGTTTCTAATCATAAGCATTCCTTATAAAAACTTTGCTTTGCAAGACAAACCCATGGAAATCGTTAACACTTGTTAAACTTGTTCTTAATTTAGTATTAATTAGTTATAAAATACTCTGTGCAGCACTGATACATTAAAAGTATACCGGCTGAAGTGCCCGCTCTTTGCACGAGTTCATTTATAACAAAATAAAACATTATTGCTATAATAGCTGAATTGTAAGGAGAGCAAAGCCAAGTGCTCGACAATGTTTACAAAAATGTAAAAGGATTTTTTTAAATGGTTGACCAAATTATAATTAATTTTAAGCGAATTGCGAATTGTATTTTAAGCCTTACAGAATTAGCATTTATAATTGATATTAAACAGTAGCGCATAAGGAATTTTTAAGGGGGGTCCGCGGTCGAAAGTTCACCAACCTTGTATCAGGTTCCTTTTGATTTTGTCGATTTTCGGAAACAAAACACATTAAAAAAACTAAATCTTGAATAATAAATTAGCATTAATTAATAAAATTAATCATTAATAACAAATACTTAATTAAATTTTGCGTAGTATATACTTAGAATTATAATCAATTAAAAAGAAATATTCAAAGGCTTTGGGGGAGGGAGGTCCAGACGCCTTGGACCCCCCTTGTGCGCGCCACTGATGTTAAATAATGAACAATAATATAAAATTCCGATGAAGAATACTTGTATTATTTTTAATATTTAAAACGAAAATGCTTCAACATGTTTTAATCCGGGAGCAGACGCGCACTCGATACGGTCAAGCGGGGTTATTGAGTCACCCCAATTATTTTTTTTTATAATTATCTTTTGATGACTTAATATCGCGCGCGCCTATAAATTATATCAGAGTAAAAGTGCATTTTTTATTATGTCTGAAAGTTTGTTTTAATTCATTCCAGTAAATTAATTATTTTTTAAATCTTTTATTTTCGATATGCTCGCGCCCCCAGGGGGCGCGCCCCACAGTTTGAGAAACACTGGTCTAGGCAGTTCACTTATAAAGCATGATACAGAAATTTTTATATCATATATATATATATATATATACATATATATATATATATGTGTGTGTAATAATTCCTCGTAATTACTCTGAACATTTTTTTATTTGTAATAGTCCTGGCCTTGCGGACTCGCGCATAAATAATTACAGGCTACCCGCCTAACGGGAACCATTGTAACCATGTCTTGTGGAAAATTAATAGCTTGCATTTTTAAAAGTAAGATTACATTAGAACCTATCAAACGATATCTTTCCACCAATCAGTCTCCGTCCACGTAAGTCCCGCGGAATGCAAGACTTTCTGTTGCCACTTCACATAAAAGCTCCAAGATACTGGAAATCCTTTTCTTTGTCTCTTGTTTGCTTAATGTGATGTCGAAACGCTAAATCTTGTCCAATAATATTTATTAGTGTATGGTATGACATCAATATAAATGTTGAATGCCACTTAAGATGTTTTTTTATATACTAAATCCTCACATTTATTTATTCCTCATCACTATTACAACCACAACCTTCATAATAGAATAAATAAAACATTCCACTCTTGCCACCACTATATATATATATATATATATATATATATATATATATATATATAAACTAAAGGATTTAGATATTCTATCCACACACATTATTTTCTGTAAGATTTTGCTCAGTATTATTAACAGAAAGGGGAAAGGTTAACTGGCCAAAAAACATGTCAAACCCCACTTTTATATAAATTATTTTATATATAAGAGCTCTCTTAATTTAGCAATGTTTGTAATACTGCAGCTTCCATATTTTATATATATATATATACATATATATAAATTCTACTATTTTTATAATTTCCATTATATCTTTTGTAAATTCTAATATCATGTTTTTGTTTACAATTTCTGTTTTTGTATGCTTCAGCTTTAGAGATTATTAATCATTCATTGTTCTATAGTTTAGAGAATATCAACTATATATTTATATATATATACCATTGCGTAGTTCATGGCTTAAAGGGATAATTTGGCTGGACGGGAGAGTCCCAGAGTTTAAATATATGTATATATATATAGGAAGTACAATTTTGTCTCTTGCTATTTTATTTTATTTTATTATAATATATATATATATATATATATATATATATATATATATATATATATATATATATATATATATATATATATAAACTCTGGGATTCTCTCGTCCAGCCAAATTATCACTTTAAAACATGAACAGCAACGAACTCCAAATGAACGTCTCTACCGAATTACGTATAAATAGTCAACGAAGTAAAAGATTGTATGTGCTAGTAGATGATTATGGGTAGTAATAGATACCTGCGGAATGATATTGGCCCCGATTTCTTGACATAATCATATAGTCAAAGCCATTTTTACAGTTTAAGATTAGGAATTATTAACATTTTGTCTAGTCCGTCGGGTTGCGTCTCATTCAGATAGGTACAAATCGACTCTTACCCTTTGCTTGCCTTGTCTGCATATTCCGTTGTCATTTCAAGTGTGTTTGATTTAATCAAAGTAAATTGTTAACGTTTCTTATTAGATTTTATTTCGAGGTGAATTCGATTGCTTTTCCAACCATGCTGCGTTCGGATCTCCGTGATCTTGTCCTCAACCATCATGAGTAGGAGGGACCGCGACTATGAATATATGTATGTTTGTATGTATAATTACAAAATGATATTAATAATATATTATATATCTGCGCTATACATTAGCATGAAACATTTTGGATATTTTTCAACTCTTTAACCCCTGATCTGAAGCTGGCTACAACCACTGAGCACAGCGTCATACTATTAACAAAGGACTTTATGTTTTTTTTAATCACAGCAAGATGATAAGGCCGCTATTAGGTACATTTAACTGTTTTCATGCCACAATAATCGATAAATTTTTAAAAATGGGCCGTGGGTAGCCTAGCGGTTAGAGCATCGGATTCCAGACCGGAAGGCCTGGGTTCGATGCCCGATGCCACTAAATACCCTCCGAGTACACACGGAGTACGTGCTCGTTAAATCAGTGGGTCCGTAGTCTTGTGGACTGAGTCACAAGCGCAGGGACTGGAGAATATTTCCCTCCCCTTCAGTTTCCATGCAGAAATTGTGGAGGTAGAGATAGGTGGTGTTGCCATCTATCGTCCATTCGGGGAATTTCACCGAGCTAAATCGTACTGTCACCTGTATGGTGCTCAAGGCCAACGACAGGCGTACCTCTAGCCCCATGCCCCGATGAATTTCGTGGGTCTCGATCTGACTACGTCAGACAGGTGGCATTAGAAACAACAACATTAAAGAAGTTTAAAGATTTTGAGATTTATATATGTATAATATTGCTGTAGATAATGCCGTTTTTCATGATAATTTTTTTAAGAAATCAAGATTCATAAATTGTTCACTGCGAAGCTCATAAAATTAATTTGAAAAAGTGCTGCTACATGCATTTTGCACGTTCACATACGCTTAAAATGTATACAAAAATGAAATTAATAGAATGCGTATTATACGTTTGTTTAAGAAAAGAAGAATATAAAACTATGTAGTACAATATTATAAGTACTGTATTACTCGAAGAAGACAAAACAGAACGAAGAACCGAAGCAACACGCGAAAATCTAATTTCTAAAGTAATGCATTTTTAACAAATAAACTTCACTTTTTTTCCCTTTTTTTTTGTAAATATTTTATTTGCACCACTTTATCATGAAACTATGTACCGTTTATGTGTTACGTACATTGTTGATTACATTTAACCCTTAACTTCCCACTGCTGCATTTCTGCAACGTATATATATGATTTATTTTAATATTTAACAGACTCACTATTTTTTATAATTACCTACAAATCACTTATCTGAGAAAAAAGCTAACTGCAACGAAATGCATCCTAATTTTGTCACTAGATGGAAGTACATTTTTTCCCCAGAAATCACAACAATTATAAAAATCTCTGATGCCTCAAGAACTGTGTTTTTGCTATAAAAAGAATCCATTATATTTTATGCTTCCTCTTGTTTATAGACGAAATAAATTACCAGGTAAGAAGTTTAAACATTTTACATGAATAATAAAATCCTCAAATAAAAAAAGTTTTGTAATTTACAGCACTACTGCGCAATGTTGCATTTCTGCAACAAACAAAAAAGACTGAAATTCAATTTCAAACAGCTTAATTTTTTTAAATATATTTTTCCCTTTTTTATATTACTTGAGAACCAGCTGATATAATTTTTTCATAGAAATTTAAAAAATTGGGAAGTTAAGGGTTAAAAATATATTATATAAATGAATAATTATTTCTAATGTAGATTAGAATGTAATGTAATTAGAAGATTTAATCACAATATGATTATCATAATCTTTGTGAAGTATGGAAATATAAGAGTAAATATTTTTAGGAATTTTGTAGAAAAGGCACGAAGGCAGTGGTAGCCTAGTAGTTAAGGTCAGGGACTGACTGGAACGTCATGAGTTTAAGCTCTAGTACCCATGAAGATCCGTCGTGTAGGGAATGTGATGCACATTGCATTTTTCTAGGCCTAAAGTCCTTCCATTGGCGTGTAGTGGAAATTTGGAGAAGAGCTTGCAAGCTCGGATGTCGTCCTCGACATTTTTACGAGGCCCGTCTCCAATAACCTTCATCTTGCCTTATGGTGTGACGTTTTTATGTTACACCCGTTCATTTGTAGTGTTGGTCAGTCGTATTGGTAACTTTGTTTCTAGTAGCTCGAAAATGTCAAAAAGTAAATTCCTGGGCATCAAAGAAAAAAACTTTATTTCCGTAGGAAGCAGATAAAGGTGTCAGGAAACTTTCCTTGAAGTTTTTCTTTCTTTCTTTTCCTTTTTTGATAGTTTAAGATATATAAAATAAATATGTATTAATTTATAAAACGGTTTAAATGATAGTGTTAAATGTTTAAATGTTTAATGCATAGTGTTTATAAATTAAAAATTTGTTTTATATGGGTTATCAAGAAAATTGAAAGATGAACCTCTATGTAACGAACTTTTATTCAGGATTTAGCGACTTCATTATATAGAGGTATTTTAATGGAATTTACAAAGGATTTAGTTTCTGAACATCTCAATACAATCAAAATCCTTCAACTCTTTTCCAACACTCCACAATATATTTTCTCAGAAAAGTATTGAGGAAACTTTAAAAACACGAGGACATACATTAAAAAAACCACTAGATATATCTAATTCTTAATTAATAAGCTTTTTAAAGTAATCTACATTACTCATCTTGATTCTAACTGTCTTTAAAGCAGCACCCGTCATATCAAAATGTCATGCTTTCTGTCTTGATTCCTTAATTTCTTCTTTCTAAAGCCAATTTCGGGTCTAATGATTAATGATGAAGAATATACAACACGCGATGCATAAAATCCTAATGGAAAGAATGAAAAGAATTAATTATCATGAAAGCAATTATGTTACGTTCAGCAGTTTAGTTAGGAGGATTCTTCAAATGTAAGGTTAATTTAACAAAGAAAAACATGAAAACAAATCTAAACAGTTTAGAATACCATTTTTTAAATGAAAATTGAATACTTCTAAGAAGAAAATTAAAATCTGATGAATTTTTGCCCCTATCATGCCTTTAAATAATTAGAAATCTTCAGATAAATTCTGAAATCTAAAATTAAAAAAAATTAGAAAAAAGAAGTGTACAAAAATTCTTTAATTGTTATTATTATGTACTTTTAATAATATTAGTACAATAACTGATTTTTATTTTTCCACCCTTAATTGTTCATTTTTTATAAACAACTCATCATCTTATATTGTAAATAAAGTAAACAAGTTATTTTCTGAAGTACGAGTTTGCATTTATATGGTAATGCAATTTTATATTTAAAAAAAATTGCTTCTTTACCTCTGTTTTTGATTTTATACGTTTGATTTATTTAAGTCTTGTATAAATTCGTAAAACCACTCTGATGTTTATCTTAAAACATATCTTCAGAAATTCTTAAAAATTTAATTTAAAAAATTTAATTGTATAAATGAAGATTGCATTATTTTCTCATCTTATTAAAAATATTGCTGTTTACTATTTTTAAAGAATGTGATCGTTATCTTAAGGTATCCGAAAATGCTTGAAGTACTTTTTAAAAAAATGCATGCTGAAACATTATAAACACATTTAGTAATCAGTACTAATAAATATATTTCTACTTTACCAGCAATACTACAAATAAATTATCAAAATTTTGTAAAAATCACAGGTATAAGTGAAATTTTAGAAATTAAAAAAAAAATTCTTTAACGCAGTTACAGAAAAAGTAATAAATTTATATAAATAAATGTATTACTAAAACAAACTGCATACTTTTATATAGAGAATGTACTGAAATTTTATTGTTTTTTAAACATAAAAATTTTATAGCTGATCTAATAAATATTATAAGAAATTTGACATATTTATGAAGCCATAATTGAATCAAAAGACCATAACTCAAAATATATTCATAAAGTTAGAATTGTTTTAGTACATTCCTTAGAAATAAATATAAATATCAGGTTCATATGATTTCCTAGAAACACATTAATAATATTTTGAGTTATCTGATTTGCCATGATAAATTTTGAACAGTTTAAATACCCACTTCTACCGTGGCGTAACGTGCACACCTAAATCGTGGGGGAGGGGGTCAAGATTCTAGAAGGCCCACAACCTGACTTTGTAAGGGGGCCCTAATAATCTCCGTTACGCCATTGCACTTCTGGTATATTAAAAAAGATCCACTTGTGTTTTTTTCTCTAATTTTACGTAATTTATTGTAACTTGGGTGGATAGATTAGTTCTCTTGACACAGTCCTTTGAATTCGTAAGGTTATCGGGCTTTTAATTGATTCTGATATTTATAAATTAAGAAACAGACTTTATCAAATTTTAAACGTAAAAAAAATAGTTGATAAAAGTGTCCAAAGTTTAAAAAATTGGATAACAACAACAACGCATTATTTTAAAAAGAGGGAGTACATTGGATACAATTTCAATTATAATTACAATCTAACTATGTATGTGACATATCAGTTGACAAATAAGTTACCAACATTTTTATCTCCTTCTCATACAATTTGAAGTAAAAATAGAGATATTTATAAATCAATTTTATATATTCCAATGAAAAATATATCCAAACTTCATTACGCACATTTAATTTTTTTCATCTATTTGTTAAAATTCCACATCAAATAGCTTACCTTTTCCATTTACTTGGTGAATAAATAAATTTAAGAATTTTCGTTTATATGATAAAAGTATTTTTTGTCTTCAATAATACTTTTTTTGAACAAAAGTTATCATAACGGGGGAAAAAATTCTTTTAACACAACGCATTTCTTCTTCATTCTCAAAAAATAATAATAACAAATCATTTTCCCATTCCATTCCACAAACAGAACCAACTATCAATCATTTTTCTTTTCCTTAAAACTTCTTTTTAAGCTGAAAGGAATATTGAAAACGAACATACACTCAGAGATAGCCATTTCCTTTTCTTACCATGACAAGGTAGCTTTCGAAGCCAGCCACTCCAAGCGAACAAAACATAAACACCCCAACCACCAGAATATAAACGAGAACAACTTCTCGGAGGCATGGAGTAGCAGAAGCGCAAAGCCCCAATTTGTTTGCGCTTAAAGAAAAGATTTAGCCGTGACTTTCTTTCTAAGCTGATCATTTTCTTGTCCTTGGTTTTGAGTAGCTATCTTCTACTTTTTGAATTGATAGTTCTACCTTTGAATGACATATGAAGGTGAAGGCTTGGAAGCAATAGAAAACGCGCGCGCGCGCGCGTACTTATAATTCTCACCGTATGAACAACCGTACTAGTAGTTCGGTCATAGGACGTTATTTGTTTATTTAAAAAAAACAGTGTTTTTTACGCAAAAATCAACATGAAAAATATTTGTCCTTAAAAAAGGTGGGATATGTACAATGATTTGTTGGTGCAATTTGCATGCATGCTTTTTTTCTGTTGTTATAAAAAAAACTTTGTCATTGTCACAAACTTTTTCCGAATTCTCCAAAATTAAACTTGCGTAAAAATTAAATTATTTTTACCCTTAAACTTTCATGTATAAGACGAGAATTTCGGAACTTTTTTAAAGTTGAAACTAAAGGGTCAACTTATATAAGGACCCGGTAATTTAGAGAAAAACATTGTTTAAAGAACGTGTTTTTTTTCTTCTAAATGTTTTTCGTTAGCAATACGCTAGCAATTTAAATTTTTTAAACTTTTTGGTTGTTTGAATGGAACTTTTATTCCAAATTGAAAAAAAAAGTCGTAACTCCTTCAAAGTTAGCATAAGAATCCGACTTTTTATATGGTTCTAAAACTTTATGACTCATCGGGATATTTGAATGTCAGTGTTTATCATGCGGTGAGGTTTCCTTCCAGGGTTTGAAACATAGGTCGACGATCACTTGCCGTATACGAATTTCTCTTCTCACTCATTTTCCAAACAACAACAATATGACGCAGAAATGAAAAATAGGTTACGTGAAACTTTATTTTTTTATTTAAATATTACTGCCATGCAGCTCACTTTAACTCAACTCTACTGAGTGAACGAGAGAAGAAAAGTGCAAGCGAAAATAATTGAAACAGAAAAATAATCGCTATAAGATGTAACGAAACTTGGGATCTATTTTTTGGTTTCAGCAGAAAGAACATTTATAAACACAAGAATATTGCAAAAGAATTAAATTCCGAAATTTTAATGAAAGTAATTGACGAGAAAGTTGCCAATATTTTGGTTTATATTAGTGATGACAACTAAGAGATTACGAGAAAATTAAAACATTAATTGTGAAAAAGTACGAACCTTCTCCTTTTGTTTGCTTAGAGAATTTTAAGAAAAGTAAACACAGCTCTAAGGGCATACGTTTTTTTAGCTTTACGTAGTATACTGCGTTATGCAAATTATGTAAACGGTATTTACGTATTATCGCAATGGTATTGGCGACATTATATGAAAGGAAGCATATGTTTGCCAATTTAGCACGTACGACACATGGTAAATCAGGATTGCCAACTTGGTGAGATGAACGTTGGCATTATTGCGATAGTACGTAAATACCATGTAAACATATACATTATAAAAGTATAATCTCTACAAAAGTAATTTACATATAAATAGTTTTAAATTATTAGACTAATTGACATATAAATTGCATACACTCAGAAAAAATATGTAAGAATACATAGTTATTTAAATATTACTCCTTACAGAAGATGGATGAAATAAACAAATCCACCGGAGAATGGTCTCGAAAATGGGAACTGCTTAACGATGGCATGCAAAAATGTCGTAAAAGAAAACGTATTATATTCGAACGACTGGATTATCTTGCCTAGAATAAATCAGCTGTTTTCACGTCTATCGTGTGAACATTACCACATACGCAAAATTTTTTTCTATTTAAACAATTTAACCTCGCAGATTTTAAAATAACTGAACGAATTTATTCAATTAATTTTGTGATTTTTGAAATTTGTTTTTTCCCGACTTAGCTCTAGTTTTAATACGTGTAAAAGAGACATTGCAATACACAACTTCGATAAAACGCTAAAAATTACTTTACTTTATCACTACCATTCTAGTTCATCGCGGCCAGTATGAAAAAAATAATAAGATACCTACCAAATAGAAACAGTATTTAGTGACTCTTGATGTCTCTTTAATTTAAGGGGAAAATATCAACATAAATAAAACAAAAAAAAGTCATGTAAAAAAAATTTAAAAGTCAATTCCTATTTAGGTCAACAAAGAAAATTTGTATTTTATTTACTTTTTATTAAATAATTACAATTAATATAAATATGTATATACATAAGACAGAATCACAATATTAAGGGGAATTTAATTTTTATTAATTATCATTAAAGTGTCGCATTGTTATCGAAAACAATCGTGTACATAAAATTTCAGTTCAACTGTGAATGCTTTAAATCTTGAGAAAAAAAATATTTTAATGTTTTGACCCAAGTCGCTAAAAATGAAGCCAACGTGACCGTATTTGTAATTCTTTAAATAATTAGTTTCAGTCAATTAATTTTAATTAATTATAATTAAATTACCGTATTGACATCCCAAATAATCGTGTTTACAGCTCAGCTGAGCGCTATAAATTGTATTGTACTAACGATTGAAAATTTGAACAAGATATATATAGGGAAATTGTGAAGTAATGGTAAAATTTGAAATAAAGTTTTGTATTTCTGAATTAAAATTTAATCGCATGATGTAAAATTATTAATATATATGTTTTCTCTAAAAGAGAGGATGCATATTCCGTAAAATTAGGGCAAAACACTTAGACACAAAACATTTCGTGACATAAGCTCATTAAGAAAAAAGTGATCCTTCTCACTTAAATTCATGCTCTTTGCTATGTGCAGGAAAGAGCTTTCTTCATATGTGGTTAATTCTATATGTTACTATGGTGAATACAGAAAGCAAACAAAAAGAGGTATTAGCAGAAAGTAAAATTTAATCGTGAAAAATTGATCTGTCTATACTTGAAACATGGGAAAAGAAATATAAGCCTACTTAACGAAACATCGATGATAATGAAGCGGTATACCGTTTAAATATTAGTTATTAGTGAAACAAAAGAAACTTAAAAACCATGCAACATTGTCGTAAAAGTGTTTTTATATTAGAATGTGTGTGCCGTGGTAGAGTAAATGAAAGCCAAATAATGCAAAAGAAAAAACAGGAAGTTTATTTTTGTTTAATGCTTTTGGAAAGAAATAATAAAGTGATATTTTTCAATTCCTACTCTATTAGTTTACTCTCTCCCTATATATATATATATATATATATATATATATATATATATATATATATATATATATATATATATATATATATATATATATATATATATATATATATATATATATATATCTTATATTCAAATTTTCAATCGTTAGAGTAAAATGGTATATGGTTTTTATTCTTCGATTCAAGTTGAAATATATATTTTTAAACTTGTAGTGGATGACACTTTATGTTAACCCAGTCTTTTCAAATATTAATCTGTTAATTAAATTTTATCTTTTAATTTTAAATTTATCCTCAGTTAATTCTGGTGACGTTAACTTAAGGCTCCTGGAGTGACCCCTTACTATTTGATCCACGGACCGGGAACCACCGCTGTATAGTACTAACGCCTTCTTTAACAAGTTACACGAGTTTACTTTTATTCTACACAAATATCACATCATAGCTATTCAGAGTAAAATACACTCTCATGTCCATAAATTAAGGATAATTCAGAATCACACAGAAATTGAACTCTAAAATAAAAATGTCACCTTTAGAATTATCACACACATCTTGAAGAATATGCAAATTACAGGAAACCACCAGATGGCGTGGATAGTACGTCACAATAACGAGAGTGTAACAGAGGGGTATGTAAGGAATGATGGCAAAGAAGTAAAATTGTTCACAAGCGCTTTAAAAACTTTTCAGTGCCATAACTGCATAGTTATGGCACAAAGGAAGCATTTGGATGATTTTTTACGTGGTAGAATTATTGGACGACTGGAATGTGAACGTACCCAGCTGGAAGTATCCGAGGAACTTGAAATCGCCCAGAGTGTTATCTCCAGGCTTTGGCAACGATTCCAAGATGATGGTAATGTGAGAAGATGTTACAGCACAGGTCACCCTCGAGTTACAACGCCGAATGAAGACCGGTATTTGGCAGTTACTGCCAAAGGAAACAGACGAAGCACAGCATCAGACCCGTCTCGTCAGCTCTCTTCAGCTACCGGTACGATAGTTTCAAGGCAGATCGTGTACAGACGCTTAGGGCACATTGGTCTATATGCTCGTAGGCCTGCCAGATGTGTTTCACTTACCGCAACTCACTGTCGTCTGCGATTAACCTGGAGTAGAGAGGATGCATTGTGGACACCACAACAGTGGTCTTGTGTGATGTTTTCCGACGAGTCCAGGTTTAGTTTGCAGTCTGATTCTCACCGGACTTTAATATGGAGAACGACAGGTACCCGTTACCACCAAGAGAACACCATTGAACGACACCGTTATGGTGGTGCAGGATGGCTCCTCCCTTTGGGGAGGAATTATTCTTGGTTCCAGAACTGACCTGCATGTTCAGAGTGTAACTATGACAGGCCACATCTATCGGGATGTCATTCTGGAACAACATGTACGTTTGTTTCGAGGCACCATGGGTGCTGAATTTCTGCTTATGGATGACAACGCCCTTCCTCACCGTGCAAACATTGTAGACGAATGCCTTCAATCGGAGGATATCAGCCATATGGATTGGCCAGCATACCCACTGGACTTGAATCCAATAGAGCATGTGTGGGATATGCTTGGCCGACGAATTGCAGCCCGTCAACCCCCCTCCCACCTGTCTACCGGAACTTCGGATGGCATTGCTTGATGAGTAGTGTAAAATTCCCTAAGATCAGATTGATAATTTGATACTCAGCATGCCTAGGCGTTGTAAAGCCTGTATTGCATCGTCCGGAAGACACTCCGTATTAACCATCATACTAACCATGTTATGCTGTTTTTTGTAAATAGGTTCTTTTTTTAAATTTGCTCCAGGAAGTAAAAATCGCAATTTTTATTAATTATGTCAAACATATAGCATCTTTTTTGCTCCTTACCTTTTGTTTAATAAATAGACTTTACAAATAAGTCAAATTTGTTTTGCTTCTCTCTCTTTCTTTGCATGAACTTCATTATCCTTAATTTATGGACATGAGTGTATAACTATTTCTTCAACAAATTTTTTTTAAAAAAACTCGAAAAATTATATTTTTAATAATATTTATTAAAGTAAGAAATAGCAACCGAACATTTAAGTATTTCCCTTCATTACAGTTAAATAAAAAGATAAACAAAAGTTTAATGCGAAACTAGCACTGCATCGTTCTACATTCAGATCGCAAAATTTGAGGTGTAATTTATGACTTTCACTTTAACATGATTCTGAGCATTCAGTTGTAAAACAATTTCTTTGAGAACTCGAAATATTTTTCATATGAGGAAAGGTATTTTACTTATATATGTAGAACCAAATGCGGAAAAGCAGAATTGTGTAATCGTTAAAAGTCTCGTGCCTTGCCACGGAATATTCGAAACGAATCGGAGATGTATTTCATACTTTGCCGGTTTCTCATTAGGCATTCTATTGAATGCCTAGGCTATGTGTGAGATAAGAATTATTTCATACATTGTCGGCTGGTTTTAGGCATTCTATACAATGCCGAATTTCATACTTTGTCTGTAACACAAACATAATCGATGAATAGAGTTTAAAATTCGGTGTAATTTGGTCTACTTATTTCAAGTGATGCATTCTATGCTAAAATTATCTAGCAAATTTTATAAATGTATCTCAGTAATTATGTGACAGCTTTAAATTACTCTAAAATCAGAAATTTTGTGAAATAGAAAATTTGGAATTTTGATCATGAATTAGAATTTTTAAAGCGATATAACAAAATTGATGTTGTTGCTGTTGTGTGTTCATTACTGGGGTACATACGAAAGACGTGAGATAGATGAGCAGAAACATATAACACAACCACAGAAGAATACAGATTTTATTACAAACGATGATCCCAGCATATAACAAGAAGAGGTGCGCTGCTGTTCCTTTCGAGACGGGAATCCATTTCAGGCGAAAGACCGACTTCTTTCCCGAAGAAGATACAACCAAGTCTTACTCGGGATTAGAATCCGAACCCATTCGGTTACAAGCCGAGGGTCATAGCCACCATACTGGCTTGGGTGACAGCAAAATTGTTATTAGGTAAAATTATAAGTATGTTCTAATTATATATATTCACGTTCCGAAATTAATTAGCATTGAACTTTTCTTCGTAAAAATATTTTGATCAAAAGACAACATCTAAGTAAAACAGGTTTTATTTTTTAAAAGTCAAATACATTATTTTGAATTTATTTGAATCACTATGATTGAAATTGAGATACTCAAAAAACTGGTCTACTTTATCTGGATACGTACAGATTTATCGTTAGTACTAATCTCGCTGCTTCATAATCGTTTTTGAGACCTGAAATGCGATCTTTCACCATAAAGAAACTTTTAAGTACTGTAGAACGCTACAGAATTTTGAACATTAAGGGAATGTGGCACGATTATAATAAAAAAAAACGATTTAGAAGTTTTTATAACTTTTGCTTGTAGTATACGAGAGGTGACACAAAAAGGTGATACTGGTTCAATAAATCATTGTATATACAGATAAGATTCTCCGTGACATTATAACCTTCAAAGTAGTTCCCTTCAGCATTTACACACTTCTGCATTCGGTGCTGTCAATGCTGATAAGAGTTGTGGAACGAGATTTTTGAAAGGCCCTTCAGTAGATTCTCCGGTTTGCCTAAACCTCTTCAACCGATATAAAATGGGTTTCCTTTAAGCAAGAGTTAAATGTAGGAAATAAAAACAAAGTCGTATGAGGCTAAATCAGGTGAATAAGGAAGATGCCTCATCACAGTAATGTTTTTGTTAGTCAGAAACTGTTTAACAAATAGGCTGGGTAAACGTGTGTGTATTGTCTTGGTGCAACAGAAATCCATAACTCCTCAATTCTGGATTTTTTTCCCTAAATTTTTCACGGAGCCTTTTTAGTACTCCAATGTAATTGCGTTGATTGACAGTCTGACCTCTGATGTGAGGGAAAACCCACTCATATCAAGAATTTCGGCAATGTTTTGGTCTGTGATCGCTTACCTTGGACGCCCAGCACGTTCATCATCTTCCACCACAGAACCCCTTTTTCCTGAAAACCGCTTATTTCATTCAAACACTTATGCATGTAACAAAGTTTCATCTCCATAAGCCTCGGTTAGTATTTTAAATGTTTTCGTGGTTGATTTCTTGAGTTTCGCAAGAAACCTGATGTTGATTCGACATTTTTCCGGCAGGATGCAGCTGCGTGTGTTCACTCAATGACGCAGTACTCCAACTGGCGTGATCGGTCAAGATGAAAATGACCACATGGATAGAGTAGGGGTGTGAGATGACGTCATGAAAACAGTTGTTGCCAACTCCACTCTTTTTTAAAACTGCACACTTGTTCTCGTTTTTTTGTGTCACACCTTGTTTGTAGATTGGATGCATAAAGCAGTATTCGCATTAAAAATACAACAAAAAGCTAACTATTTAATTTTAAATGTTTTTAAAATTTTGCTTCTGGTATAATCCATGCATGCACACTCATGAAATTTGATGTATGTCAAACTATGCATAACAAAAGTTGAGTTTTTCGGGTTTTATTATAACATAATTGAAATTCATAAAATATTTTTTAATGAATGCTTATTAAAAAAATTCCTTAAAAAAGTAGAAATTATTTACTAAACTATTTTTTAAAAAATACTACTTTGATTAAAAATGCATACCAATTTTTGTTAATTGTATTAATAGTAACAGTTTAAAAAATATCAAAAGATTGACCAAAGCATTTTAAATGTAGATAAGCTAGTAGTTTTTTTGTTCTGAGGCAAACCAGTTTAAAGCTTTATTGGCTATTGTGACTAGGATTAAAAAAATTAATAAGAGTTATCATAGTTCTAAATTTTTTAACGTAGGACTCTCAAATTTTGTGAGATAATAATGAAAATATATATATATATAAATTAATTTAGGTGAAATAATTTTCATTTGATTTCGAGACCGAGATTTTTGTCTATTATATCGTACCGTCTTCTTTTAATCTGTATTTAAAATATGTAAAAAAGGGAACGTACACAGCACTTCCAGTTCATAATAAAAATTTAATATTCTGTGTGTTTGAACATTGATAAAATTGCTTATGTAGGAAGAACGATTTCATATGTTAACATATGAAATGCCGAATGTTCTACTTTTGGAACAGCAGTCAAGTGAAAGTTAATTTTCCGACATTTTTTTACCTATCATATACGAATTTAATGCAAAAATTCAAAACTTTCAACCTCCGGCATAAATTGGTTTAATACAATTTTTTTAAATGTGATGAAAACAAAATCTACAAAATTTCAAATCGTTTTAAATGGTTTAGATCAGGGATAGGCAACCTTCTAGCTGTAGCGTGCCAAACCTATCTACTAATATGATTGAACGTGCCACACACTAAGACATTTCTGAAATAATTTGCGATAATGCATGTAGAATATGAGAATATAGATTAATAATGCATAGATTTACAATTTCATTATGCATTAATTTTGCATAATTTAAAGATATTTCTTAAGATAAAAATAAACAGCATAAAACATGCGAATTTCTTCAAAAAAAAAAACTTAGAAAATTCAAATTGTACGTATATTATACATCTTCAAACATATTTCGTAAAATAAGAAATAAACAACAAAAAATATAAATATTTCCCTTCGTTATAGTTAAAAGATAAAAAATTTAATGCGAACCTAGTATTTTCATCGCTTTACTTTCATATCACAAAAACAGAGGTATAATTAGCGACTTTCAATTTAACACTATTCGGTTGTTAATTTCTTTGCGGACTTGAAATATTTCCCATATGAGGAAAAACTTTTTACTTAGATATGTAGAACTAAAAGCGGAAAGCAGTGAACATTCAATTTTCTCTAAGCAAACAATTAAATATTTCCAGCAATGACATTCAATAATCTACAATATAGCTGTTCATTTATCTTTAGAGTTATCTTTCAGATTTTTTTCATAATTCCGTAAATGTTCACAAAGCTGAAAATATTTTTCAAATAAAGTCCATTACATGTTTTTCATATTCCATCCATGCAAGAATTCATAAATTTGTAGAGTAGTGTAGAGTGCCACTGAGTTCCTCATATGGGAAACCGTGTGCCACATGTGGCACGCGTGCCATAGGTTGCCTACCTTTGGTTTAGATATTAATATTAATTAATAATATGCTAGTATGAGTTTTTATATTGTGTATTAATTATAATTTTAACAGTTTTTTTTCATTAAGAGTACTTTATAAACTTATTTAGTGCTAGAGTTTATATATAAACATAAATCGATATTATTGTGTAAATATCGATCAAACTAAGAACACATTTTCTGTCATGAAGTCATTCCTAGCATAGTTTTTATGTATTCATTACTTTGTTTTGATTCTATCTGAACAGGAGCACACAATCGACAGAGAAAGACCATGTTTCTCCTTAATAAATTATACGAACATCCAGTCAAAAGAAAGAGATGAAGCATTCTATTACAATGTAAAGCGCTCTTTAATTAGTAAGAAGGAATGACAGTTATTTGCTCTTCTAGTGTACAATGTCGATGAAGTAGCAGCGGAACAAATAATGCACGCAGTGTTCTAATTATTTTTGAACACAGATATAAAAAGAATATACTATTGATAGTATTAATACTATGTTTAAATAATCAACTGCAATATTCAAATGTTTGTTCTCATTACATGAAGTATTATTTAACAGTAATTCTTTTGTAAATAATTAAATATACGAAGGGTGACACAAAAAAGAGACTAGTCCAATAAATCATAGTACTTACAGAATTAGTTCTCCGCGACATGATCAGCTTCAAAGTAGTTCCCTTCAGCATTTACACACTTCTGCATTCGGTGTTGCCATTGCTGGTAGCAGTTCTGGAACGAGGTTTTTGGAAGTCCCTTCAGGAGATTCTCCGTTTTTGCCTGAACATCTTCAACTGTGATAAAATGGTTTCCTTTTATGCAATATTTAGCTGCAGGAAGTAAAAAAAGTAGCATGAGGCCAAATCAAGTGAATAAGGAAGATGCCCTATCACAGTAATACTTTTGCCGGCAAGAAATGCTTGACAGATAGGGACGTAAGCGCTGGTGCATGGTCTTGGTGCATCAACCATCCATCACTCCCCAATTCAGGCCTTCTTTTTCCAAATTTTTACGAGAAGCCTCTTTTAGTATTTCAATATAGTAGTGTTCATTAAAAGTCTGACCACTGTTGTGAGTGGAACCCACTCATATCACAAATTTTGGCAATGTTTTGGTCTGGAATTGCTGATCTTGGTCTCCCAGCAGGTTTATCTTGTTAGACATTGCCAATTCCTTCTAAAAACCGCTTATGCCAATCAAACACTTGTGCCCGAGACAAAGTTTCATCTCCAAAAACCTTAGCTAATATTTGAATAATTTTCATAGCTGGTTTTTTGTTTCACATGAAACTTGATGTTCATTCGACATTTTCCCGGCAGAATGCAGCTGCGCGTGTTCATTCAATGACGCAGTACTCCCGACTGTCATGATCGGTTGGGTTGGAAATGGCCTCATGGATAGAAGAGGAGTGTGGGATGGCGTCACCAAAACAGTTGTTGCCCATTCCACTCTTTTTTTCAAGCTACACCCTTGGCCTCGTTTTTTTTGTGCCACATCTTGTATTTATCTTCTTTTACCGTCTTTTGTCCGTGGTAGCTTTATGGTCATGATTATGAACTCTTAGATGGTCAAGTTCTGATGTCACTTAAGACCCTCTGTGTAAAAGAGTTGTTTCATGTTAAATCTATCTTTACGTTGGTCACATTAAATCCTCACAATGGTTTGGTGTGGAAGTTAAGAGAGAGGTATTCCGGCTCAGATGTAGTCCTCGTCATTTGACCTTGGTTCAAGATTACGAGATCTATCGACAGTAGTTATTGTGCTGCCTAAAGGGCGACTTAAATAAATATTCATTCACTGACTCATTATTGTTATTGCATAAAAACGGTTTGGATGATACACGTATTGCTTCCATGTATAGAGAACAAGATGATGAATGCATTCTTTCATATTTCATATATTCTCTAAAAGTTCATTGTTTAAACTTTAAGGGTTGCTAAAATATACATAGTGCGATATTCTTTGTATAACAACGATGGAAGTGAAACGAAAAGAGTTACAGAAAACTAAGAAATACTGAGAAAATAAATAAAGGCTTCTCATTTAAATTAATATTTACAATAAGAACTCAAACGTATGACTTCCAAATACACAAATCTGACAGCATCCAGGGAATTATTGCAGTACTCTTTGAAAGATAAGTGTTTTACCAACAGTTGCAGTAGCAAACAACTTTTGTTATAAGACTCTCATCAGTTGGAGGGAATCGAAGTCTTGTCGATAAGTTTTTTGAGGTGTCACCATAAAAAAAAACCACTACTTATTCAATAGGATGAGTGTGCTGGATAAGCTACTCTAAGCATCAATGATTCTGCTCTAAATTTATAAAATCTTACTCCAACGTTTTAAAATAAAACTGTGCCTTTTTTCAATTATCTCCTTAATATATCTTCTCGTAGAATTACAAAGAGTTTATTGATGAAATATTTAGGTAGCTTTGAATCAATAGTCTTCAAACTGTGTTCCACAGAACCATGGGGTTCTACAAGACATACCCAGGGATTCCACGAATCACAATAAAAAAGCCGAGAAGAAATAAATATGTATCAAAATGGATTCACGTTCTCTATAAAGTTTGTATAGTGACAAATATCTAAAGCTCACCCTCACCCCATTCGTTAAAACTGAGAATTTTATTGATGTGTAACAACTTTATTTTGCAACACTTTTTAAACTTTTGTTATACTATAATAAAAGAATATTATAAAACGCTTATCTTTATATATATACATATATATGTAAGGATAATTAAATAAGATTTAAAATTAAATTCCCGATATAGCACTTAACTTTTATTTTTCATTACATCTTCAAGTATAAATAAATCACTCAATTATTTCTCCGAAATATATGGCCTAACCACGAAACATTTCTGATCCCAGATCATTATATTTAATAGCTCTATCTGTCAGCATTAACTTTCAAGTACATATCATAAAATACGAGTTACTTCACACAGCTGGCTTAAGTGGTAAAACACTTAGATTTCGCTCTGGTGTTCTTTTTCTCTTTCTCAGCGTCATAACTTGTATATACTTCATCAAATAAAGATCCTTTTTAAAATTAAGTCTGATTCTGGCTCGAAATATGTCATTTACATATTACTTACTAGATTGTGAATATTCTATTGTTTACTATCTCGGGTTCCACGAGATAATTTTCTACTCGTCTGTTAGCACAATGTCTTACAAAACTAAATAGTTTTCTTATGTATAATATGTACATTTTTACATTTGTGGAAAACAACACCTATAACGAAGGATAGGGAACAACATATCAACAGAGTTGATGTTAAAATATAAAATTTAATACAAAAACAGCTTCTAAATTTTAGTTAAAATTCATGCAAAATACACGGGATTTCTCACACAGCTATAAGCTTTTTAATGCCCTTCAGAACACTGTGTTTAAGGGAAATATATTTCTCAACGTAAGTGGCTACAAAAACCTAGCATAAAAACAAATTAAACTCAAAATGCGTAATGTGATTGCTTTTAATCTCAATAGACCCAGATTTCAACAGTTTGTGTAACAAATACTAGCGTATATCCCAGTTACTAAATACATTGCATAGGCAGGTGACACTTGAATCCCAATTAATATTATTAATGAGTAAATTATATTAAAAAATTAGATTAAAATTTTTTAAATAATAAATACAATACTTTTTTTAATTGCCTTTACATAAAGTACCTATACCAGGGGGGGCGCACCTTTATATCAATAAAACTAAATACTAAGAGCTCAAAACTCTATTTACCACGAAAAAATACCTTTTGCACTGTATAGTTGTAAATGTTTTAGTTATGCGTGTAATTCAAAAAAGTAACATTAAAGCAACATTAGTGTGTTCTGTTTTTGCAGATTGAATGACAAGGAACTTATATGAGGATTGTAAGATATTGCTTTTAGTAGAATGCATGCTCAATTGGAGACTCGTCTACAATCGGTTTTTAAACAAATAATTATTTTAATGATTTCGCTGTGGTTCACTTTTTTTGACAAGAGTATTTGCGATTTGTTTCAAAAATGCCGTTTTACAGACGATGTTTTGCACACCACTATTTCAGAACATAAAACACATACCGGTTTTCGTCGCCTTTACTAATAATGCCATACCTCTAGATTCACCAAATTTGAAATTCGCTGTTACACTTACTATCTTGCGTTTTTCATTCTTTTGCTGAACTATCCATGTTAAATAACACTTAAAAATCGTAAATGTAACACAAATAAATTTAAAATACAGTTGTGTCAATGAAATCGGGAGTTGAAAAAGTTTGATGACCACTGCTCTAAATTGATGCGATTTTATTTTCAACAGTCATTGAACAAGACAGATTTCACAAGAATCTCTCAATTTTCAGTAATCTTTTAATAATTTATTATTTTAGAAAAGAGTCTTGGCATGAATTCCGTTTTTATAAACGATAAGGTTAAGAATAAAAAAGTCCAAACCTATACTTAAAAAACTATTTCATGATATTATTCCCTAAGGAACTTTTTTGTTAGTTAAATCTGTACGCGTGTACATATATTACCAAAACAGTACTTTTCCAGTGAATGAAAAGATAATTACTTTTGAATAAGTAACTCACTAAAAGTAGCTTTTTGAATTGATTTGGCAGTCCTCTCATGCATATTTATTGTCTCTGAATTTTTCCACGCCTATTTTTGCCATTTTTCAGACATTATCGATACTTGGGACATTAGCCTGATTATCGCTTTTCGTTTAACTCACTTTTTACCATGCGCATGCGCGTCGTGTGCGGTTTATTTGTTTTTCCACTGTAATTAAACAGTTCTCTGAATTATAACTGGGATTATTTACCAAATTGTTTTTGAAAAGATATGTTTAAAGTTCTGATAGAGTGTTTGTGTATTTAAAAGTTTTCTCGACTCTCAAGAACTTTTTTCGATAAAAAGCTGAATTAATTAGAAATCTTAGTATTTTTATTGAAATTCTTAAACCTATTATAAATACACTGCTGGACAATTGCTAAGGACGGATAACACTATCATCCATAGCAACCACAAAATGAAAGGAAGCAAAATGTGGAAAATTAGAATAAATGCGGGATATTAGTAAGAAGAAGTATGAGTATGCAAATTTTTTTTTCCACGTCTGTTCATCACGTGATAGCGTTCATAAGAGCTTTAAAGGTTTTGACGCGTGTGGACAGTTGTTGTTTCAAGTCAAAGTTTTACAGGAAAGATTTAATAGACGAACTTAAAATTTTTGGCATGTCTTCCCGACATCACATACATGATTTTATGCGTGGCCGAATTATTGGAAAGATCGAAGAAGGGCGAAAAATAACAGATGTTGCCAGGGAGTTCGACATCGCTCACAGCGTTGTTTCACGGCTGTGGAAGTCATTTAAAACTACTGGAATGTGTAGTAGACGGCACGGGGGAGGTCGTGTTAGAAGTACGACGCCTGCAGAAGACAGATATATCGTCCTATCAGCAAAAAGGAACAGGCGCACCACCGCTCAGCAGGTGGCAAATCAGTTTCTTGCTGCCTCAGGAAAGAAGATCTCCCGAAAAACTGTTGCCAGACGTTTGAGGGGTGGAGGACTATACGCACGCAGACCTGTTGTGTGTGTCCCATTGACCAGACAGTTCCGTACTGCCCGTTTGCAATGGTGTCGTGAGCATCACAATTGGACTGAACAGGACTGGGCATGCGTACTATTCTCAGATGACAGTAGGTTCAGTCTGTCATCGGATTGTAGACGCCAACTGATCGGTCGCAAGAGTGGTACTGCTTATCGTCCAGAAAATATCCAGGAAAAGGACCGATATCCGACATGCAGTATCATGGTGTGGGCCGGCATCATGGTCAATGGCCGCACGCGCCTACATGTGGTTGCGAATGGGACTATGACCGGCCAACGATACATTGATGAAGTTCTACTTCCTCATGTTCGTCTTTTCCGTGGTGCTGTCGGTGTTAAATTTGTTTTTATGGACGACAACGCAACATGTCATCGAACACTCGCTGTTCAGGATTGTCTAGACAGCGAGGGTATTCAACATCTCGTATGGCCAGCGCGTTCTCCAGATCTAAACCCCATTGAAAATGTGTGGGATGCTTTGGGGAGGCAAGGTGCTGGTCGAAACTATCCTCCGACAAACAAGAACACCCTCATCCGTGCACTCACAGAGGAATGGGATAAATTGCCTCAACAGCTGCTGGATAATGTTGTGCAAAGTATGGTACGACGTGTGGAATGTTGCATCACACTCCACGGTAGACATATCCCGTACTGATACCTTTCTTTATGGTGCCTGCTGACTTTTAGATTCATTGTTCCATTTTTCTCCGTACGCAGATCAAATGAACATTTTTTTTTCTTTCAGATGTTTCACAGCTTTTGTACTTTCCAGAACAATAAATATTCTTTATTCTAATGTCTGAACAGTGTGGCAACTATATTTTATCCTACTAGGCCTAATGTCTCGCTTAATGTTATGCTACATAGCAATTTGTGATCCGTCCTTAGCAATTGTCCAGCAGTGTATCTTTTTAAAGGTATTATATTAAAATGACTTTGACTTTAAATTTGTTAGTAGAATATTTTGGACATTGATTTTTTGCAGAGGAAAAGACTTACTGAGAGTGTACTAAGATTTTATTTCGGTACAGTTCACGTAGAAACATCTAATCATATTTTATGATCACAAAAAAAAAAGATCCCGTGTGATACTTTGTGGTGCACGGGGATTTTATAATTGTTTTCAATAAAAAAAAATTTAAAAAAGATAATTTTGTCAGTTATAACTAATAAACTTAATGTTAATTAAGTTATAATATGCCTAGTAACAAAACTTATAACAGTATTTTTCATACTTACTGTGCCCATGGACCCTTTTTACATCAAAAAATCTGTCATACCCTAAAAGTGAAATAACTATTTCAGTGCAATATAGAAAATTACAAATTTAACTCTGATGTCCTATATAAATCATAAATGTTGACGTAAAAATAAAATGTAATCTGAAGTAGTATTTATTAAAATTATAACTTTTGCATCAAAATACAGAAACACATTTTTTTTCAATGAGATGGTTATCTTCATAAACATTCAAAGAAAAGTATTGCTTTCTGTTTAATACTAAGAACTATGTGTTGTATTCACTTCAGAGATCATGCACAGAACAAAACCAAACTGTTTGATTAGATGCACGACTCTTTTATGCTGTCATATTCAAGTTATTGTATGGTGTGGTGAGATTTGGTTCATATTTAAACCAGGAGCCGTCGCGTGGGGCATTGAGTCACCCCAGGTTCACGAAATCGTCAATCCTGGGAAAACTGTTTATTTGTTATCAATGACCTTTTGACAGTATCTTCTATATGACAGTCTTCATGGGAACTAAAATGTATTTGTTACATATATCTCTCTTTTTTGGGAGTGACAAACGTTTTTTTTTTACAAATCTTAAGGTACTGGTTTTGACTGAGTTCCCTGCGCGAACACTTTTGTTCCAAAATATTTTCTACGAACAGGCTACAGTTTCCCCTTGTGAACAACTTAGAGGTTTAGATTGCTGTGTTGTGTGACTTATTATGGTTTATAAATATAAATGAGCAGGATATAAAAAATAAAAGAAATAGGTGTGTGTGTGTGACCTCTTTTGAAGGAAGTTGTAACTGATCAAGCAAGGGAAGAACCGGATGAAATTAATCATGATTAATCATGATAGCGAAAGTAAATTTCAGAAAAGTGATGAACCTGAAACTTTTGAGTTAAAAGGAAAGTTTTGAAATACCACCTAAAAGTTTCCATCAAAAAATACATGATGCCACAAGTTGACCACAAGATACACTGTACCCTGTCAAAAAGGACACAAGCAAGAAAAAGTTCAACATGCTATTTTTCTATCATCAAAGGACAATAAAATAACAATAAGTTAAACAAAATATGATAGATTTGCCTGCAAGTAAAATTCCTGTAAAATTAGTGAAAAGTATCTTTGATTTGTGTCTTTTATTACAATAATGCATATTTGAGACTCTCTACAGAGATAATTTAGAAATCTCTTGGTTGCTGAAAAATAAAAATAAAAATTCCAGATTCCATTCTTGATATTTTTGCTAACTAAAATGTTTCAAAATACTTATTGAATTGAAATGTAGTAATCATTTTTAGATTGTTAGATTTATTATACTCTGCACATTTTTTTTCTTTGTATTTTTTTAAATTGCAGAATTTCTAATAATTTTCATCAAACATTCTGACGCTTTTCTCAGATTCCTTGATTAAAAACAAATTTTCGAATATCATCAAACTCGCAAAATTAAAGTTTTAGAACATAAATATGTTAGTTTAAGCAAACATTCTAGCAAATTACATATTAACAAATTTTTTATCATTGAAGATATTAAAACTTCAAAAAAAAGCAACAAAAACTAAACTAATATAAATTAGCGCGCATATATTTCAAAATTTATATTCCAGAAAAATCTAATATAAACAAATAAAAAAATATTAAAACTAACCAAAATCCACTAGATGTTTTCCCCATCACTAGACTCATAAAACAAAATTTGCTTCATAAAAAGATAACACTCAAAAGGTAATTTCAAAGTCCATCAATTTTAATGGGAAATCAAACTTTTTCATTCCACCTCAACAGCGTAGAAATAAATAAATGTTGTTTTTACTACACTTTTTCGTCCCACATAACTTAAGTCCAGTGAACGAAGTTGCCCAGATCCCAATAATAAAATGAATGTTCTTGTTCTAAAATCCATGCACCATGTTTCAAAATTTATTCTAAAATCCCTCGTAAAAATAGTCACCCAACGTGATTGCGATCTGAACTGTATCGTCTGCTTTCGAAATACCTAGTGTTGCCATTCTGCTTCTTCTCAATTTACATACAGACGTCTTCGAGGACTCTCATATTAGAGAATCTGAATTAATAGAAGGCCAAATGAAAATCTTTTTTCTTGCTTGTGGTGTGCTTTGTAGCGATATTCGAATATTGATCTCTTCTATACGAAATATATTTGAAGCTTTATTCACGCATATATGCATGAGTTCGATGAAATAAGTTTCTCTTGAATCAAGAAACTTTTCCGAAGAGTTCTAGCCAATATGCTGTGCACTATATATTCTTGAAATATAGCGTATAAACAAACAAACGAAAAATCTCTTTAGGTAGATTGATTTTTTCTTCTGTTGGCATCAGAATTCTTTGACTTTAAAATGGAATTTTTGGCCAGGCAGGTGCATGAAAAATGTTATTGCAATTATTTAGCAAAAGAATATGTAAGATTGATTTTATGTGGAAAAAAACCCTAAAATATTTTAATGTACAATTCAAGTTTTCACCAAGCTTTGAAAAAGAACTTGGAACGTTTTTTCTAGATAGAAAATTTTATCAGACTTAAAAAAGTATCTTCCGATATAACTAAGGTACAGAAAACCGTATATTTTAATGTAATACTCAATGGTGTTTAAAACAAATAGTATTTCGCTGGGTTAAAATATTCCATATTTGGCTTCTTAAAACTTAAAAGACGTTCGATTCTTGATTTCATATTTAGTGCGGATAGTTGCAAATATATCGAATGCCAATAAAATTTTAGAACAATAAAAATTTAGGTATATATAATTTAGAAACAAAGTTTTCAGCCGTAAACGTGCTCTAAAATTTAAACCGCTCTTTAACCATAAAATAGCTCACACACACAAATGTTGCTTCTATTTTCCATTGTCTTTAAAGGTAACCGACTACGTTCGGAACCATGATTTTGAAAAGCGTATTAATGAATATTTTTTTTATTTACTGTGTTATCTGAATTAGAATATACATATAATTGTTTTAAAAATAGTATTACAATAAAACCCTTTTTATATATGCAATTTTTTGCTAAGAAATGACAATATACTTCTCACAATATACTCCTTTTATGTAAAATGCTTCTATAATAATATTTTTGCCCGTATTCTTCTAAGACTGAACTAAGAATTTTGAAGAATTTTTGTTATTTTCAGAGTTACTATCAATCAAAATACTATATATAAACGATGTTTTTGTGTTAAAATTACTCCACTGTGATGTATTAAAAATATGAATAAACCCCACTTCTTATCTCCCCCCAAATTATATCTTTCAAAAAGGCTCTGTAGAGAAGTATAAGCATAATATATAAGCAAAATATTACTATTATAGGAGATCTATGTAAGCAAATTATTACTACATAAGCATTTTCTATAAAAGGAGAATATTTTGAAATTATGTCATTTTTTGCGATAAAACTTGCATTTGAATTTCTTTTTATTGTAATGATAATTTCAAAGCAATTTTATATGTATACAAGCTGCATGGGCATTTTCGAATGTATAACATTTTGCCCATGGAAATTTCCCCTTCCCCTCTCGGTGTCAGCACTTCCAGGTGTGTGCGTGATTTCTATTTAAGTCATTAAAATTCCCTTTTTCGAAATTTTTTCCACCTCTTTGCCCCCGTCGGAAGGGCCGCTTAGCCCGGTGTTGCACGGGCTTTTTCCGAGAGTATCACTTCAGCCCCATGCAAATTTCCCTTTTCTCTCTCGACTCTAGCACTTGTAGGTACGTCGCTGTGTATGGACCATGGGAGTGATCTCTATATTTATGTCATTTAAATTCCCTTTTCCAAACTTTCTTCCGCTTCTTTTTCTTGTCAGCCTCAGATTTATTTCCCCTCTGTTTAGCCTAGTGTTGCACGGCTTTTTCGAGTATAAGGCTCTTCTCTCTCGTTTTCCCCCATGGATAAGATCTTTCTTCAAATTTCTAGTTTCGATTAATAATTTACGAAAGCAATACTAATTTGGGTAGTAAAAATATTAATTTAAAACAATAAAAAGGAAACGTTTTTGGTATAATACATTTATAAAAAGTAAGTATAATCATTATTAATTTTTAGAATCAAAATAGTAAGCAGTAATTAATTTTTTAGAATCCCCCCCCCAAAAAAAATTTAATAAATAAATTATATATATATATATATAAGGGATTTCAAACTTTCGTTTATCAATTCAATTGTTACATACCATTAGCTTAAAAATGTCTCTAAAAATTAATCTAGTTTTATTCTCAAGAAAAAAGACATTGTACAACACATAACGAATTTCATACAAGTGTAGATTATTACACACCATTATTTACAACATCTTTATAACAATAGTATTGTTGCAACAATACAGACGAATCGAATTTTTAAAGTTTTTAATTAATATCTTTTTAATTAATTATAATTTCGTAATTTAAATGGTATTCCTGGTTCCAAAAAAATTTTGTCGGCTACCTTACGGAATTGGCTGACATATTTATATTTAAAAATAAGAATTACAAAAAAATTGATATCCAGTACAATTTGATTAATATATATGTTTCTTTCGCTAAAAAAATCAATATATATATATATATATATATATATATATATAGAAAGATTGTTATCTTTTAATAAAAAATATCTTTATCTTTAAATAAAAAATATTTATTTACTAAAATGCTTACATATTTTGCAAGGAGATATACTTTTTCGATTATACCTCCTGCACACAAAAGTTAATATTTAAAAAAGAGGCTTATGAAATTCATTTAAAATGCATTTATAGAAATTCATATCCATCACTGACTTTTCGTTTGCACTCATCAATCTTAAAATGATAAATTCATATTATAATAATCTGTTTTTTATTCAGTAATGGATATATATGGTGTTCTTTGTCAGCAGTGATAAATTAAGACTAGAATTGATGCTCTTTAGTTCTTTTAATAATGTGATTAATAACTGCCGTTTTTATTTCGAAAAAAACTTGAAATGGGAGTTTCAGTATGCTTATGTGAATTCTCTGAATAATGTGCTGTAAAATAAATGGCGACTGCAATGCAGAGGTATAGCGAGATACTGTGTGTTTTGTATTGCATTAAAGAATCAACTGTAGAATGTTTTGAACTATAATTTGAAATTTGGGTTTTTTAATAAAAATAAATATTAAATTATTTAAAACACTAATTTTTTATTAGAGAAAAAATTAAGTTCAAATTAGATAAATTGTATTATTACATGTTGGTTTTCAATGGGTTGCATTTTGGCAGCAAAGCCATTTGCAGACACGGCAAGTCAGCAGGAACGAAAGCTGTTTTATTGGTGGCAGCTTCTAGTGGCAGCTTCCGCTACCAATTTGTGATGCCTGATATTTCTTCATTTCAAACACTCAATTTTTCAGAGAATATTCTAGAGCCAAATTGATACTCATGGAATCTTTTACATGTCACATAATCATGTGACATGCGTGCCAACAATTTTCGAATCCAGAAACTTTATCGTCTCCAGCCGAGATCGAACCCTCAATCTTGGGCTTCCAAGGGGGTGGGGGGCACGCTACCTCACAATCACCTAGCCGACGTATTATTACATATATAAAGTGTATACTTTGAAATTTCAATAATAGCTGCTGGGAAGATCACGGACTTGTAGCTGGCGTGTCGTGAGTTCGAGCCTGTGCCGCTGAAGACCAGCGTGCCGTTACATGTTAAATCTGTCGAGGCTCTTGCGTCCTTCGGTAGGTGTGGTGTGGAAGTCAAAGATTGTGTGCCAGTCCATGTGTCATGCTCGTCACTTGACCATGGTTCAAAATTCCGAAGTTCGTCACCAATACCCTTCATGCAGCTTTATAGAGCTACATTAATATAAATCTACACGAGAGAGAGAGAGATAAAAAAGACTAATAAACTACTAATAAAAAGGCACGATAGCCCAGGATGGGTCCTGGCCTTCTCAAGAAGCCTTTTCCAGGCCAGCCTACTTCTAGCTAGTGTTCTCTAAATCCTAGTTCCCAAAACTAAGATATCATTTTCTAGGCCATCAATCCATCTGAGATTTGGCCTGCCCATTCTTCGTGCGACAATTGGATGAGCATTTAAGACTTTTTTAATGGTGCGGTCTTCGTTCATTCTGATAACGTGACCTGCTCATTTAATTCGTTGTATTTGGATGAAGTTAACAATGTCAGATTCTTTATACGATTGAAAGAGCTCTAAATTTGATCTTCTTCGCCGTGTTCCATTTTTTTAAATTCCTCCAAAAATAAATTTTAAAATCTTCCTTTCGTAGATACTTAAGGTATCCGACTAGGTTCGGCGATAAATTTTTCAAATTTTGATTTTCTGAGTAATTTTATTGTTTTAAAGAACATAAATAGGCTTAAAAAGTTATAACTTTTAAATAACTAACATGTGACGCCTTTTTTGAGAAAAAAATTATTTTTAGGAAAAGTTAGCAAAATTTTTTAAGTTAAGAAAAACGTGATAAATAAAAATAAATTGCACATTATGAAATTTTAACGTCATTGATATATTTCTTGATCCCTCTGAAGTGTCACAAACCGCAGTATAAAAATATTTTAAGAATTAAATATTTTATTAGCATTTAAAGTTGATGGTCATGATTTTTCGTCAAAATTACTGCATGTTCTATGCTAAAAATGGCTGTAAAATGTGATTAAATGTAGCTGTCTTAAAACCTGCGGTTTGTTACACTCTGAAGGGCCCATAGCATATATGTTATAAATGTCATTGCATTTGATTGGATTATTTAGAAGATATCCCATTTTTCGTGCACAAATTATCATGAAAAGTTCATTCTTCAAAAAACGAATTAAAAAAATAATTTTTATTAGTTATATAAAAAAAGTAAATGATATAAAAAGCTCTCTAGTTTTATGTAATAGTCCTTCTTCCTCAATAATTAAATTCTTTTTCCCTAATGACCCAAACAACCTCAAACACCTAAAAAGCACTTGTTTCAACCTTGTTGGATATTGGATACCTTAACATGTTCTCATCTGTTCGAGACATGGACCAACTTATTATATATATACTTTTAACTATTATATACTTTAAAACTAATCAGAAGATTAAATTTTTCCAATGGGCTGCATTTTAGCAACTTGCTTTTGCAGACGCGGCAAATCCCCAAATGTGATAGCCATTTCATGGTAGCTATATCTAGTAGCGGACTCTCCACCAAATTTGGACGCTTGAATTAATGTCTCAATTCAAGCTCTCATCGGATACTGAATATTATCGTGATTTAATTTTGCCGAGAATACCAGAGCCTCATTGATACTCTAAAGATCTTTTACATGCCACGTAATCATATGACAAGCGTGCCTACGATTTTCGCGACCAAAAAATCTATTGACTCCAACCCGCAACCTCAAGCTTTCGATGTGGGAGCGTTACCTCTAAACCACCGGAGCTGACATCAGAAGATTAATTATCTTCAAAATTTTTATGTAATAATGAATATATTATTGCTAATGTAAACCATCGAAAATTTGATAAAGTATTTTAAAAAAGTTTAATTTTATATAAACTTGATGTCTTTTACAGTGTTACATTTTCAGCATTTCACTCTCAACTATTTTTAAAATCGTTTATTCTTCTTTAAAAAATTTTTCATACATTTGAAAAATCTTGTTATAGAATTCATCTGAAAATATATTACTTTTACCATCGACATGCGAATAAAATTTAAATAAAAAATCTGCTTATATTTTAGTTTTTAAAATTTTTTTATTTGAAATTTTTTATTTAACTCAGAAATGTATATAAAAAAAAACGTTCAAATAAGTGAAAGTTCAATTTTTTTAAAGTTTCAAAAACTAGCAATATTTATCATTATTAAGACAGCAATATTTTTATTTCAAACTCTGCAAAAAATTTAGAAGGAATATTTTAATACCATGTAAATATTGCAATACGAAAAATAATTTATTTAATTTTTGTGTTCATTTCTTTTTTTATATACTTACGTACATTAAATTCTTTTGAAAAGAATGTTTCTTTCAAAAAATATTTTGCTGTCAAATTAATGTTACCATCCGGAAGATTAAAACCTTGAATTAAATTAAACAAAAAAAATCACATCAATAAATAAATGCTTGCGTTTCGTCGTTTCGTGATATAAATATATAACGGTTCATCAATACAAATAACTGTAACATTTGCTATAAAATATTTTTATTTAATAATATTGCAATAATAATTTTATTAATCAAATACGACATAAATTGAATAATTTCATTGTGAAGGTCAATCACTTTGAGAACGAGAATAAAAACGTACCAGTAGCCATTTTTATAAACAACATTTGCTATCTTAAAATAGAATCAAAGACTTATTGACAAATTTATTAACTAGTATTATGAGGTTTTGATATCCAATTAACTTAATTAATTAATCAATTAATTAATTTATTAAATAACGATCACGCAGAGATTACCACAATAAGAGATCCCAGAATTATATTTAATAATCATTGAACATTTAACTTTAATTATTAATGAGATTTAATTATAAATCTATAATTTGCTCAACTCTTCTTGAGATTAAAATCTCCAACAAGAAATCTTCAATTCAAATTCAACTTTATGTCAATATCTATCCTACTGCTCTAACTTCATGTTTGACTTAAATACTTTATCTAATCTGCATATATAAATCCTGTCCGCTTTTTGGAGTTGATTGAAATAGTAGGGAATTAAATTTCCAAAATTCAGAAGGTTAGTGATAAAGTTCCGTATAGATTTGTCACACAGTTACTTTCAACGTATTTTTTAAAAATCAATCCTATATTATTCATTTGATATTGCCGTAAAATCCAGCGTAAACGCGCACTTTGAACACAGAAAATATTATCAAAATTTACGGGTGTACGTTGTACGCCGTGTGTATAAATGATAGTTTCAAAAATAATAAGACAAATATAAAAAAAAAGATGGGCATAAATGAAATTGACTTCTACATGGATCGAAATATTGTTTATTTAAAATAACATACCTAATGATCTTTAAGGCTTGTAGTTCTAAAAGTAGTACTACTTTTTCAAAATCCTGGGATAATACCTCGAATAAATGACTTCAAAACATAAGAACATTTCACACACACATTTGAGGCTCCTTCGAAAAAAGGGTGCGCGTTATATGGCTAAATATTAAAAATATGCTGCTTGAAAGTATGTTCCGCGTTATACACCAGTGCGCATTATACGCCGGATTTTACGGTAGTTATTTAACTGCGAATAAATCTAATATTTAGAAAAAACGAATTGTTTTAATTGATATTTGCATACGTTTTTAAAAATTGATATTTTCACTGATTCATTACTAACAAATTTTTCTTTTCTGTTTTGTGCCTTTAGTAAACACCTAAGCATATGCTCAGTTAATAGAATGTAATACAACACTGGATTACATATAAACATCAAATAGAAGCTTTAATATAACAAATGAAGTAATATTTAATTAAAAAAAACAGATTCACTTTTCTGTAAAATTAATTACTAATTTGTATGCATACATAAACACACACATATAAGCAGGATTTTAAAAGTCAAGGGAAATGCTCTGGTCAATAATAAAATTTGAGGATAAAAAAGATTTTTTTTTAATTTCTCAGATCACTGATCTAATGAAAGCAGCAAAGTTAATTCAGTACAACATAGGTTTCTCTCCTACGTTTGAATCAATTATTTTTTTCTTCTTATTTTTTGATCATTTATCACTTTTCACCCATTATTATAACATGATCCATTGTGTGATGTATATAAATGGTGTTTCAAGCATGTTAGAATAAATTCTCCTCAAAATGGTGGAAAAAGCTCTTTTGGCGTGTCCTAAATTTGTACTTAAAGTGTAATATACTAAAGGAAACCACACTGAAAATTTCAAGCTAATAACTTAATTTAGTAAAACTTACGATGCTCTGAAATGGTCACATTATTTTTGAATCAACTTGTATTACACAATTCACATTTCAAGCGATGTATCGCTTTGGTTAATATATAATGTTCTCATATTATTTAATCGATTTATTATTAGTTATTATACCTGAATCACTTTGAATATGCAATACAACAAGTACTAACTTTACAGATTAAAAATATTCTCGGAAATCATTTGAAAACTTAAATTTTCTGATAATTTAAGAATAATAAGATTATTTAAAATTTTCTGATAATTTTGGGGAAACTGATATTAAAACTTTATAATCACAATCCATAAAATATAAATAAAATAAACTGTGGAACAAAAGTCAAAAGTAATTTGGATAAACATTTTTTAATCATACAACAAAAATATGGTATTTTATTTTATTGGGATTCTTGATATATTTTAATTCGTATGCGCGTGAATTTGAGTTACGAATCCTTTCATTCGAATAATATATGTTTTTTCCTTTCGAATCTGATATTCTAATGAATCTTCTGAGCAAAATTTTGACTAAAAATTAAAAGAAGGGAAAATTCGTTTGTTGAATAATTATTGAGATTAGATTCTGTATACATTTGAGACATTACAACAATTCTTAAGTAAATTTTTTTAAAAAAAAACTCAATATATATACCATTATCATTAGAGGAATTAAAAAAACAGTCACTTTTTGCTGTAGAACATCTGCTCATCCATTACGTATGACAAAGCAGGATTTGACGGACTTCTATATAAATAATCATAAGATTTTCATCTTTTAATCATTATGTTCACAATGATTTTTCTTCGGGAGGGAAAAAAAATCCTGGAACGAAATATGAAAGAAAAAAGGAGGAAAAAAACGTCATCAGAATTTTGGACTGAGAGAACTGAAATTTGAAATTCAAATGGCTTTGAATCAAGATTTTGCAAAGTTGCCCAATTTCTCTTCTTAATTTTGTCCCAGATGATTGGAAAATTATGTAAATTATTCTTTTTGTCCTGATTTCGTTATTGGTAGAGATTTAGTGAAGTGAAAAGGTTAAGCTGTAACAGTAAAACTCATTAAAAAAAGGTGGTAATCATTTTGGCATAATGTTCGAAATACTTGTCTCCGAATAAAATGGTTGATTCTAAGAAGGAAAAAAACTGACTAATGACATTTTTTTTACAAAATGAGTAATGTTTAAAACACGGTACATTGAAATTTTCATGTTAAAGATTATAAATATTCAAAAGTGATTTTTGTTCTTGAATTAATTTTATATAAAATTTTTTTAAATTATTTAGGATTGCGCATTCTTTCATTTAAATTATGACTTGATTATGCATTAAGGCGTTGTATTTTTATGCAGTATAACTTTGTAATAATTTTGTAAAAAGTTCGTGGGGTTCGTTCCACATGGCCAACAAGTTTGTTTTACTGTTTTATAAGGTTTTTCTTGAAAATACAGTGAGCATGTGATTGGAGAAAAAAAGACGAATAAGATCTACAAGATTGTTCTCAATAAAATAAATTCGAAATGGATAAAAATAAAGATATTCTTTTTCTATCTACGTTTCACCAAAAATCCATTTTTTTTATTAAAATAGAATTAAATGATTTGATGAATTTTGGATTTCTGATGATTTTTGAAATTTTGATGCTAATTATAATAAAGTATTATTTATTATAATAAACCATATTTACAACTATAAATAATATATTTGTAATAATAAAATCATAATTTTATTATAATATTTTAAATAAACAACTATATCTTCAAATCATTTGATTTGATAATAAAAATATTTTACACCAAAAGATGATACAAAATATTCATTTAAAAGTTTTTTTTAGCTTTTAAACTTTAAATTAAAATTTTAGTTTTAGACTTTAAAAAGGCATTTGTATTAATTTTACAGCTATTTTTTTAAAATTCTCATTAATAATGAATGTTTTGATGCTAAAATGTAAAAAAATTATGAAAGAAACCAGTTAAATTTTCGATTTTAAATTAAAAAGAAAACAAGTAATATATAAAAAATATTTTTAACATCAATTCCTACTTCGTTAAAAAAACGTACTGGCGCCATATGTTGCAGCTTGTTGTAACTACGACAGAAATAAAGCAGAATAAATTTAAAATTAAAAAATAAAATAAAATTAATGAATTAATATTTGAAAAAATTGCATTAACATCAAGTGTCATCCAGTACAAGTTAGTTAGTGTGAATTGACTCCAAAGTCTAATGGTTTCTGCTATACAGAATAATACTTTACAGATAAATTACTCATTTGTTTAAATACATTTTTTTACTTTAATTTTTAGAAATTTTTGTATGCAAATGATGACACTATGTTTAGAAAGATATGTACGTTTGGAAATAAATATAAACAATTAACAATTTTTGATCGGTAATCCAAGAATAAAATGAAACTGGAAGGGGTTAAAAGTAACTTCATCCTAGATAAAAGCAAGTGTGAACTTTTACCATAAACAAAAAGTAATTAACTTACCTACTATTTGTAGTTAATACACTAACCCCATTGATAGATACTAGTATATGAGTATAAAAGAAATAAATACATGCGTGTATAAATATTTATTTACATATTGAAAAAGGCTTTCTTTAATTTGTACCGATTGCGTTAAAAAGAAAATTTATTCTCTCATCTTACAACCTCCTTCATATTTCCAATGTTTCCATTTTTAACTGTTTTCACAACGACTGAGAACATTACACCAGAAAATCTACAGCTGTTCAGTCTCAAAACACGCAGAGATTAAAGATAAAAGTGAAATTTCTTGTAACGAAATTCAGAGCCAATTAGCGAGATGACAGAGCCGATTCTGGAAGACCGACATAACAAAATCCAATATTTGGCAAGCGTGTAACCCAAATTGAATTTCCAACCGCTGCTGTAATTTAGTCAGTCAACGGCGGCAGAGTTAGAGAAGAGTCTGCAAATTGGCAATCGGGGCACACCAATCATCTAATATACTGCTTAATCAATGTCTTGAAAACTTAGTATCGGAGACCAAGATATCGTTAGTTACGTCTGTATCTCGATTATTGGATAGAAGAGATTTACAAATGCAAAAGGAATTGTGTTTTGGTATGCACAGTTTTGCTAGAACATATTCAATTTCTGTTAACAATTAAATTTTATCTTCACTATTTTATAAATAAATTTGAATATATATGCATTAGGGATTGCAATATCGGACTAAAAGTTGAATACCGGTATTCGGTATTTTTAGGTCCTAATACCGGGATACCGGTTTTAATACCGGTAGTAGAAATTTTAGAAAGAGAAAGAAAACACTTGTGTTCCTTTTTTTTATTTGCCAGTTTTACTGCAGAGTGTGTCGCCCAGCCAGTATGGTGGCTATGACCTTCGGCTTGTAACCGAATGGCTTCGGGTTCGAATCCCGAGTAAGACTTGGTTGTATCTTCTTCGGGAAAGAAATCGGTCTATCGCCTGAAATGGATTCCCGTCTCGAAAGGAACAGCAGCGCACCTCGTCTTGTTATATGCTGGGATCATCGTTTGTAATAAAAATCTGTATTCTTCTGTGGTTGTGTTATATGTTTTTATTCATCTATCTCACGTCTTTCGTATGTATCCCAGTAATGAACACACGACAACAGCAACTGCAGTGTGTAAGTATTACAAAAAATAATGTGTAACTTATAAATTATAACAGTATATGGGCCGTGGGTAGCCTAGTGCTTAGAGCATCGGACTCTAGACCCGAAGACCTGGATTCGATGCCCGATGCCACCACATACCTTCCGGGTACACAAGGAGTACGTGCTCGTTAAATCAGTGCATATATATAATAAATCTGAAAATATTTTGAACCCTAGAGTATGATATGCAAAATTATACAATGTGAATAACAAACCCAACAATTTGAGAAATATCGGAATACGAATCCTGTGGGTAAACAGTATCGCTCTGAGCTGCAATAGGATAGTTTTGGTCCACCTCCTTGGATGATTCCCATATTTTATCACTTCTCTTGATTGTACGATGCAACTTTGTATTCACAGTCTAAATAATTTCAATAATTTTACCCATTAGGGAGGCATAAAAATAAAACCGCATACTATTTTGCTATGTTGGCGATTCCTGAACATATACTGGAGACAATTTAAAAAATTTCTTTTAAATACCGAAAAACCAGCATTTAAACTTGTGAATACCGGCATTACAAAACTGTACAAAAGGCTCAAAATATCGGTATTCGGTATCAAGGCATACCGGTATTACAATCTTGCGTTCATTGCAGAAATCCAAAAACAGTTGAAATAAATTTCCTGAAATATTGCATGCATATGTAGTATTTATTTGCCTTCCAATTCATTAATTTAACTAATTTTTTTACTTATTTACTCATTTTCAAACACAAATGACAGAAAACATTCTAGCAATTAGATTAATTAGCATCGACTTTTGCAAGTCTTTTTGCTTAGTTATATTCAAAGATATAGACAGTAAAAAATTATATATATATATATATATATTTAAAATTAAAACCACGGTAAGTTTTTCACAATTCGTTAATCCGTAATTTATAGAAACAAATTAAAAATAGGCTCTGGTCGCTGCATTTTTATTTGAAGAGTGTTCTATATACAAATAGTTAAAAGAATTTTAATCCGTTGTAGAATATAATTATATGAATTTGCTTTCGTTCTTTAAATCAACATTGCTGATAAAACAGCTGAATAGCAAAATATAGATTTATCTTTTTTAAAGTACTAAAAAGTTTTTTTAAGTTATTTTTTCAGAGAAGAAGGATATAAGAATAATATAGTGGAGTAACGTACACCCCCGCATTGAGGGGGCCCTAAGCTGGACAGACGCAAAGTACGTATTTGGGCTTTGAGCCCAAAACCTGAGTTTGAAGGGGGCCCTAATTTTCTCCGTAACACCACTGGAACTATACATGCAATAATTAAGTGGTTTAGATAGGTTAAACGTAATGAATCGTATTGCAGAAAACACAGGTTCACAAAATGAGAAGGAAAATAACTCTTCATACGAAATCTTAACACATGCTTAAGGTATCCGACTGCGTTCGGAACCGAGATTTTCAAAAACGCATAAATGGATAATTTTCATGATATTTAGTGTCACTTAGATTAGAAAATATGCATAAATCTGTTTTAAGGACATTTTGACAAAAAAAAATTATTTCAATACAATATTTTGGAAAAAATTAACTTAGAATAATCTTTTTTCCAAATGGTCTCCTTTTGTGAAAAATGCTTCTAATAGAATAATATATATAGCTCTCAATTCAATAACTTCAAAATAATTCCTGTATATAGCTCAGCCAACTAGAATTTTTGAAATATATAACTTAGAAGTGAGTTTATTCATATTTTACAACAACAGAGGGGTGCAATTTTAAGAAAAAAACGCGAATAATTATTTCAATTGGTGGTAACTCTGAAAATAATGTGAATTTTTCAAAAATACTAGTTGATCTTTTGTAGAGAGGTCTGAGCTATATACAGGCAAAATATTATTATAATAGAACTATTTTTCACAAAAGGAGAACATTTGGAAAAAAAGATTATTCTAAGTTAGTTTTTTGCCAACATATTATATTTAAATATATTTTTCTTGTCAAAATGTCCTTAAAACAATTTTATGCATGTATTCTAATCTGAATGACACTAAATATCATGAAAATTATCCATTTATGCGGGGTTTTTTAAAATCACGGTTCCGAACGTATTCGGATACCTTAATGCACATACATACTTGAGTGTTTATATTATAAGCGAAAATATTTTTAAATGATAAATAAACCGGTAAATTGGTCACTCATTTTAATTCAGACAACAAATTATCTGTGGTGGGATTTTATATCATCCGAAATAATAATTCTAAATAAATACGGGAAAAAGTATGAAGAAAGAAAGTATCTAAGTAGCTTTCAGGTAATATGAAAATAACGAAGAAAAAAATGTTCTGAAGGGCAAATCAAAAATATAAATTCTAATTGTTACGAAGAAAGTAAATAAATTTCTAAATTAAAGAGAAATTATTACAACTATTTAATAGAAAGCAATTAATGTAAAAAAAATTTAATCAATTCCTTCTTAGGCCAATAAAGAAAAATTTTATTCTAGTTCATTGAATTTAAATAAAGAATTAATATTTGAAACCACTGTATCAATATCAAGTGTCATCCATTACAAGTTTAAAAAAATTATATTTGAAGCCACGAAAAAATTCTTTACAAAATCGTTCTAGCACCATCTGCTGGTGCTAGTTCTAACTTCTTCTGAAGTAACGCAGAATAAATAAAAAAGAAAAAAAGAAAATTTAATTAATGAAATAATATTTAAAGAAACTGTATTAACATCAAGTGTCATCCACTACAAGTTTTAAAAAAATGTGTTTGAGCTTCAGTGGATGAATAAAAGATATTTTATTAACGATTGAAAATTTGAACAAGATATATATATATATATATATATATATATATATATATATATATATATATATATATACAGGGAGAGAGTGAACTAATAGTAAGATTTGAAAAAAATTATAAATTGAAAAATAGTTATATCAACTTCAATTAAATCTTTTTGAACTACCGAGTGTAAGTAAAAATCATTGGGGAAAAAAGACTATCGAGTAATGTAAAATTTGTAAAGCTAACTTAAAATCAAAAGAATATACATTAGAATATAGTGCTTGAGATAATTTTTAATTATTTTTTAAAACCAATAAGTTATTCTTTCAAAAATTATCATTTAATATGAAATTTTCATAATGTTAGAAAATATAATTTCTTTCCAAAATAAAACTTTTGCTTATTTTATTTCTTTATGTTAGATTAGTTTTTTTGCTAGAAATTAAAAATAAATCAGTTACTATTTTTAAAAACTGCTGAATATAAAAAATACCAATGTATGTATTTAATGTTTATTGTTTCAGTTATTTCTAAATGGCAATACATTGTTGTTGTTTTTTTTTCGTTTTTTTAAATTTCTAATGGACTGCCATTTGGTCTTTTACCGTTGCAGACCTAGTAGATTCCCGGAAGCTGGTAACTTTTTTTAGTGTGGCACTCTAGAAGTGGATACTAATCGCCGCAGGTATTTCTGACGCTCAGTTTCCTCCAAAGAGGGAGACAGCTGAGCTCTGACGATGCAAACCTGTACTAGGATTTAATTGTTTTGAGGGCATCCAAGCCAAACAGACACTCAAGGGACTTTTTACATGCCGTTTAATTATACTACATGACCGCTGTGGATTTTCTGCATCATGAAAAATCCACCGACTTGGGTCGCGATCGAACCCGCAACCTTGGGTGCAGGGGGCCAGCGACAAACCAATCACGCCACCCAGCCGGTAATTTATTATTGAATCACATTGTTTAAACATTCATATTTATTTATTTTGAAGTAATTAGAAATTTCTCAAATCAAATAATATGAATGAGTTACGATCATAACTTTGAATTCACTTCGAGGAAAATTTTGTATCACTTCTAATAAGTTTATTTATTATTATGTTTATTTATTAAAATTATTAAATCAGGATCAACTATATTTTTCATTAATAAATGTATTTTCTGATAATATGCATAATCAAATTCATTAAAATCTCTAAATCCTGATAAAGCATAATATAAAAGAATTGGTGTTTAATTACACATTTTTACCCGAATTTGATGTTTTGTATTATTTTTCAAGGCATGATCTCAATCGTTCATTACTGGATATCAATACAATTAACGCCAAATACTGCAATATACAATTAACGCCATTTATATTTTGTAGGAAACCCAAAGTGAGACATGAAAACTTTTTTTAATGCAATGCTCCTTAAAGAATGCTTGCTCCTGGAACGGGAAAATTTTAGTCAACCAAATGGATATGTTTAACATTTCGAGTAATTTATCAAAAAGTGAGATCCATTGGGAGTACTTTTCGCAAATATAAGCTGAATAATTTACGATAATCCGTTTAAACGCTCCATCATTTATTTTTACCACGGAAACCAACCATCCAAAAACGCTGAGTCCTCCACCAATCATTTTGCAATCCTTTTAAGCTCTCTTCATGTCCCGTGACGTCACATCTCATTGTACATCATCGTTGTTATCCTGAAGCTCGAGGAATAGCACCAATGATATCGAGAAAAAGGGAAAACACCATGGAAACAGACCACAATAAATCTTTCAACCACCAGGATGCGTTATGAGCACACTAAATAACAAATGACAAAAGGTCTTGAAAGTCACATGATACCGTTATAATGTCATTACTGAACATTATGAGGGAATAAGAGTGTATTATGTATGTGGTAGTAATTTATCCTGTTTCCAAGTCAATAATTGAATCTAGACTCCCCATTGCGTATTCGAGAGAGCATTTCTTGCGTGATATGTTTCTCAGGTTCAAAGTAATTCTTGGTGGTTGTTACGTATGAAAGATTAATGTTAATTATATCTTGTAAAAAGCAGTTTGCCGTTAAAAATAAGAGCTTCTTAATTAGGGATCTTATAAATGATTTAAGGAATCTGTAACCTCTTACATGCAAAAAAATTCCAAACATTATCTTCGTTTTCAGTGATAAAATCATTTATTTTCTGATGAATTCAATTGTTTTTATTGACAATGATATGCAATGTGTAACAATAATATTGTTCACATAAACAGTATCATACTCTTTTGAGTAAATTTCTTATTTGAGACAAATAACAAGTTTTCGTTCTGAAATAATTTTGATAAATAAAAATTTACTTGATATATTTATTGTACATTAGATATGCATCTATAGATTACTTTTTCTTAAAGGAACTTAGGTGGACGCGGTAGCCAAGTGGTCAAGGTAACGGATCGTGGCTGGCCTTGTCACGAGTTCGAGCCCGATACCACTAAAGACCCACCGTGTAGGGGAGCGATGCACGTTAAATCTGTCCAGAGCTCAAACGCCCTCCCATTGGTGTGGTGTGGTAGTTAAGAGACGGGGCTGCCAGCTCAGGTGTCGTCTATGTCACTTGACCATGGTTCAAAATTACGTAGTCCGTCGCCAAAAGCCCTCGTGTAGCTGAACAGTGCGACGTTAATATTCACTTACAAAAGGAACTTGGTATCACTTGAACAATTTTTTCTATTTATTCATCTTAATATTAGGTTTTTGCATGTCATATAGTGTTACTATTTAAGAAAATGATTTCAGTTGAAATTTTGCACATATTGTTGATAAAATCTTAAAACTTTACATTTTTCTTTGAAAGGCTTTAAAATTATGAACTTTTTTCTATTAATTAATATTTAGTATGGATTTTCTTTGTAATATTCTCAAAAAACTTTTTAACAGCTTTAAGGATTGATTTTACAAGGACTTATTTAGTTTAGAATGTGTTTAGATAGAAAAATGTTCTTTTTGGAATGTAAAGTTCTTTTGATAAAAAACAGTTAATATTGATTACTTTCAAAACTTACTATTTTGGTAACAGAGGAATGATTTGTGTGAAAAGGAATATTAGTTGTAGAAACATTCGATATAAAATTCTGGGATATTTCAAATATGCTACTTTTTTATCATTGTGAAATTTCTCTGATAAGACTGCAAGTAACAATACAAAATACATTAAAATTTAACAATATATTATTAAGATATAGGTTTCAGAGAACATATATAAATAAACATATTATCCACATTTATTGCTTAGATAATAGCTTGGTAAGATGAGTGTATGGATATTTATAAAAATCAAATAAATAACCTAAATTATAATATTTTAATTTTGAAACTGTTCATTCAAGAAACTTTCTATTCAATAAATATATTTCAATATAATTTGAAGTAAAAATATTTCAAAATGTACAATTTGTCTTACCAGCGCTTTTGGTATGTAATTCAAATTAATACTAGCAAAGAACAAATTTTACTCGAGTAACAAAAATAATTTTTATTAACTGTAATATACTCACAGACAATATATGAATTTTTAAATGCAATAATGGTTTTCGTAACATCCACACTGAAGTGAGTTTTATATAAAAAATACAACCAATCTACGCAAAAAAAATTCATTCTTTAAAAGTTATCTTGAACATTAATTAATGAATAAATATTGAAAAGTTTATTAAATGTTTACCGAATGTACATTTTTCAACAACGTCTTTCAAACGAGTATTGAATTTTTGAAATTGTTATATTTACGTTTATGATAACTAATTTTGTATGAAGTATAAAAAAAAACATTTCGTTTCAAAGTTAAAAAAACATCTGCATTGATAACTACAATACCTAAGCCTCATCTAAAATGAGATGCAATTTGTAGGAAATCCCCCTCAAAGAAATCCCTAAATAAAAAAAATGAAGCTTCTTTTGTGATGATCGAATTGCCGCCTTACACAGAAATAACACAGGAAACAGGATCCAAACAACTCAACTCGTAATACGAGAAGAAGCTAGTACTCCAATTGTAGGCTTCGAATCCTATCCTCCCAGCTTCTTTTTGCTGCTTTAATACTATGTATTGCCTCTTGAACTATTCTTGATTTTTCCCCCTTTTATTTCTTTGGTCTCTCCGCAAGACTTGGTAAGATCTAAGAACGCTGCTCCTAGGGTACTCTTAAAATGTTTTTCTATCCTTTAGATTTGTTTAAAAATTTATAGTCTAACTCTGTACAGGTGGTTTATTTGAGTAGGGTTTTATGACTCGGTAAGAGTTTGGAGGTTACTCGCATAGAATTGGTTTTTCCGTTTTTGGCGCTCGTTTTTAGTGTAAGAATAAAGGAGCAAGTAATAGCAATTAGCTGATTTGGAAAAAGGAATAAATAGTTAACCTTGGAGGAAGGATCCATTAATAGAGTAGAAATAAGGGTTATGTTTTAAAACACAAACTCTCAGTCTGGGAACTTTTGTGATTTCTACGTTTTACCTCGTTGAAATAAATTATTTAGGATTGTACATAAAGAATTCAAGTGTTTGTGCTATTAAGTCACACCATTAACTTTTTGATATAAAAATATTTAAAATTAAAATTTATTTAAAATGTATTTTATTCAGTAAAAAAAAGTTATAGAAAAAGGTATGCATGTATTTTTTAAAAAAATCATAATTTTTTTATATTTATCTCTTGACAAACTAGAAAAAATCATATTTTTTTTACAATCTAAACATGTAAAAATTTTGTAAGTATATATACGAGGACTGTTCAATAAGTAATAAGACTAAAGTTATAAAAAATAATGAATTCCTTTAATCGTCATCATTTACATGGTCTTTTTCAAAATAACTTCCGTGGCACGAAATACATTTATCCGAACTTTCTGTCCACTTCTTAAAAACATGTTAAAGTCCGTTTTGTGTGAGCTTTATCAAAATCGCCTCCGCAGCATTTACATATGCTTTGTTGCTTGCAAAACGTTTGCCTCGTAATGGTTTCTTAAGATAACAGAACACCTTCGAAGAAAGTTTTTTGAATTAACCTGAATTTTGCCTGTAAATGCATATTCTATGACCTTATGGGTCTCTAAAATTAGAAAAATACCCAAGAAAAGTTTTGTTAGTGTACATTTTTAGAGTCAAAGGGGTATTTTATAAAAAAATAAGCAAAATAAGACTTTACGCAAAACATGATAACTTAAAATAAAATAAATATATTGACATTTTTTTGTAAATTGAATAATATAGCATACAACCTTATCTAGGGAATAGACTCTTATTTTGGTAATATAACTATTACGTGGGAAGTTATTGTGTTTCGAGCTTCTATACGTTGACATTTTCTTTAAAAGCTATTGTAGTTTTCATTTTATTGCTATATAAAAAAATTTCTACTCAACACAAACTCTTAAGAAAGGTCTATTCCCTGTATAAGTATTTAAAAAACATACATGTAAAATTTTTATTTCATTCAAGCATAATTTTTTGAGATATTGTGTTTTGCGGTAAGAAAAAAATGTGAAAAAACTCATTTTGAGAAAACGACAAAAATAACATTAAACTATTCTGATTACAAGAAAAACACTTACTTTCTTATTAAAATACACCAGATTTATAATCCTTTCCCTCTTTAACTTCTAAAACACTATTTCTTTTCTTTTTAAGTGCTCTTAAAATTTTTCTGTGTTTCTTTGTTTTGGGGTCTGCGTTATGAATCGATTCACAGATTCTCTGCATCTATCTAAATGTTTATACACTTTTGAAGAAATTTTTTTGAATTATAACCTGAATTTTTGCCAGTAAATGCATATTTTATGACCTTATGGGTCTCTAAAATTAGAAAAACACCCAAGAAAAGTTTTATTAGTGCACATTTTTACTATCAAAGGGGTATTTTATAAAAAAATAAGCAAAAATAAGATTTTATGCAAAACATGATAACTAAAAATAAAATAAATATATTGACATTTTATAAATTGAATAATATAGCATACAACCTTATCTAGGGAATAGACTCTTATTTTGGTAATATGACCATTACGTGGGAAGTTATTGTGTTTCGAACTTCTATACGTTGAAATTTTCTTAAAAGCTATTGTAATTTTTACTTTATTGCTATATAAAAAAATTTCTACTCAACACAAAATCTTAAGAATGGTCTATTCCCTATATAAGTATTTAAAACACATACATATAAAATTTTTATTTCATTCAAGCATAACTTTTTGAGATATTGTGTTTTGCGGTAAGAAAAAATGTAAAAAAACTCATTTTGAGAAAACGACAAAAATAACATTAAACTATTCTGATTACAAGAAAAACACTTGATTTCTTATTAAAATGCACCAGATTTATAATTCTCCTCATCTTTGACTTCTAAAACACTAATTTTTTTTTCTTTTTAAGTGCTCTTATAATTTTCCTGTTTTTCTTTGTTTTGGGGTCTGCATTATGAATTGATTCACGGATTCTGCATTTATCTAAATGTTTATATCCCCGTAAGGTAAACACCCCAGGGTTTTCTATATTCATTTTATTAAAAACTTTTAGACACCCATTTAATCCTTTATTGAAGTGTATAATAGCATTATACGACCCAAATTTAATTGTTTTGAGCGAAACAAAAACTTCCTTCGGTACTTTTTGCCGAACTATTCCATTAAAACACTCGTTGGCATTTTGCGTGCGTCCATGCAAGCACTTACTTAATATCTGTTTGTCGCATAGTTCTAAATATACTGGTTTAATTTTATTTAAAACATCATTTGATATACCAGCATATTTTGTGGAACATTGTGTTCCATTTGCCATCCCCGCTAAAAATAACACCAGCTTTCTTTCCCTATTGGGCATTGACCATGCATCGGTTTCTTATTACTTGATGCACAGTGATATAACGCAGCAATTACATTTTGCTGCATGGCATTTAAGTTACCGACATTGCTGTGAACAGAAATTCCGTAATAGTTTTGAAGTATGTCAATAAAATTATCAGTTAATTTGCCTTTACCAGACAGTCCTTTAGTTTTAGTTTTCACAGACGCGAACCCACTCTCTTTTGTACATGGCCAATGCACTCAAACTTGGTCACACTGTTTAATCCATAAGTGTCTTTTACACTCATGAAAGCTTTTGAGTCGCCATCCCCATAATATTGAGTGTAATGCATTCTGCAGTTTTTTTCAGATCGAAGAAATATTCGGGAAGCACCCACAATTTCCATTTTTGATGAAGAGCCTGTGAAATTACACTGACATATGTGGTCGGCTTTTGACGACTCATGTTCAAAGTTTCTTGGCATAGTCTGAAGTCTCTTACATGTTGGACAGTAGGACGACATAACTTCTATGTCTAACACCTTACCAGTATCAACTGATATTGCAGCAACACAGCCATTCATAGATGTATAGCCTCTTCGCTGTCATGTGCCATCCACCGATATGCCACATTTTACAATATCGGATGAGAGATTTTGTTTTTTCTCCACAATTTCAGTAGCAGCTTTTATCATGGATTCCTCAGCTACTTCCTGAACCACTTTTAAAAGCTTTGCATCCTGATTTTTGTAAGCAGTTTTGGTTAGTCGAGGCAAATTTAATGTTGAGCATAATTTAAATGCCCCAGCAAAACCTTTGCCTATCTGCCGCATATCATATACTAGCCTGGTATTTATGACAGGTGCACTACAACTTTTTTTGATGAAGCAAATGCAAAAAAAAAGTCACAACACTTACATTTTAGTGTAAAATGGGAGCACAATCCATATCTGGAATCCTCGAATAGTTCTACTTTTTCAGCAAAATATTTTGGGCAGCAAAGTTGAGCAAAAGCTTCCACAATAAGTTCAAGGTCAACGATTCCGTTACCAAACACAGGACCAGGCAATTATTTCTTCTGCAGTTGACAAACTCTCATTTCCCAACAGCTGACAGTACATTCAGGAACTGCTGAAGTGCTATTATTTTTCGAAGTGTTTGTGAATTTATTACCCTAAAATTGCCGCTTGCGCTTTTTAGCAATACTTTTAACTATTTTAAGTTAAAATAAAACAATCAAATAAACTTTTTTACGCTGTCAATTCTTTCAGCGTGAAAATCAAACGCATATGTAAACAAAGTCAAAACAACAAACTTGCTGCCAGGTTTTACACATAAAAAAAGGAAAAATGTATTTCCAAATACATTATATTTATTCTTAAATGTTCTATTTTAATTTCTGACTAAATATTTGTATATTAATTATAATATTTCATGTCATATACTATGAAAGAGAAACGTAAACAAACAACTCGGCCACTTCCGGTTAGCAGAAACTATTTCGGGTCCGAGAAATTTATGATTAAGTAATATTGAAAAAACTGTAACTCGGCTTATAATTAAGATAGAAACAAAATGTAAACAGATTTACAAAGATAAAAGATTGAACTTTAATATAAGACCAAAAACGAAAAATCGATATTTTGACCAAAAATTGAGTTTTAGAGGTGTTCTGTCACCTTAAGTTGAGGAAACAGCCAGAAATCGCATGGAGTTTTATCATGACTGTACGGAGGGTGTGGTAAAATTTCTTTGTTGTTCTGCTGCGAAGCATCCAGTACGCAACGAGTAATATGAGGTCGGGGATTGTCATGGTGCAATAGGAAGTCATTTCGGAGCAATGGACATTTCCTTTTAACGTGTTGTATCATTGTTCTCAGGACATTCGCGTTGTACGAGCCGTTTACAGTAGTACCGGGTTCGACAGCGTGTTGTTACACAATTCCTTCATAATAAAAAAAATTATGATCGTAACTTTACCAGCCAAATTCACAGTTTTTGCTTTCTTCGGAGCAGGTGAAGAAGGATGTTTCCGTTCACTGCTTTGTTGTTTTATGGTTGTATCACTGATACAACCAAGCTTTGCCTGCTGGGACGAAGCGTTTTAAGATATGGTCGCCTTCTTTTTTCATTCTTTATCCATATCGTACATATCAAAGGTCTCCGATGCTGATTTTTGCAGTTTTTTCCTCCATTTCGACAACTGGCCGCGACTCGTAGGCGACCGCAAACACGCTTCAGTTCGAGCACATGTTACTCAAGAACATGAGTCTGTACACGTCATCTATCGGTAGCTTTTGTTAATACAGATAACAAACTTTTCTTATGCTACAGAAATTAACATTCCTATGAGTGGTTTTGTGGCAGTAAAATTAATCTTATTTCTTACTGAACAGCCTACGTATGTAATAATCTTTTTAAATAACTTTTAATTCTTTGGTTCAGGACTAACGCGTTAATTTTAATCGTAATCAAATAGTAACATTGCATCAGAAACTCGCTCCCACCCGTTTTTGTCCAATTGTAACTTCTGTTACAAAGGAGTCACGCGACCTTCACAGCCAGAATAAAAAGCTAAAGTTCTTTGTGCTCATTCTCTTTGTCTTTGCCTTCGTCCTGTGAAACGTTGCTGCTGCTTATTGCTTCTGATAGGTGTGTGTGTTTGTTGTTAATCGTATGAATGTGTAATGTAAAAGGGTAAACAATCCATTAATTACAATAAATAATATCATTCGCCGTTGGGTTATATCTATATATATATAAAAGCGGATGTTTGTATATATGAAATCGCATTATTCCAACAACGTTCAACAGATCACCATGAAAATTGGCATGTATATGTATATTTTTGTGAAGAAGACTTTTGTGCTATATTCTATGTTGCATCTCCCCACAAGGTAGCGCTACAGCATATCAACTTCTGCATCATTCAATCAATCGCCAAGTTGCCAACATGGTCGCCACACCCGCACACAAAAATGATGCCAACTTGACTCTATCGCCAACATTTCGCTATGTTTCTATTGAATCGAGATGATAATGTAATAGATACTTTACACCAACAGAAACATGTGACAAATGAAAAAGAATTAAATGCGTTGACTCAGCTTCAGCTCATGATCCTACAAATGTATTAATGAATAAGGTTTTTAATACTTGTAATTTGAATAAGGATATACACATAAAATTGCCTTAAGAATATAATTCAAATAAAAGATATTTTAAATGCAATTTCCTCATAAAAAATGAAGAAAGAATGAAATATTTTCAAAACAAACTCCTGTTACCAAAATGCTTCTATAATAATAATATCATTTTATGCCTATATATAGCTAAAACTCTCTACGGGGTCTGAAGAAGGAATTTTTGAAATATATAATTTAGATATGGATTTATTCTTATTTTTTGTTATATCATAGTGAAGAAATTTTAACCAACTCCGGTTATTATTTTTATTGATCGTAACTCTGAAAGTAATGTAAATTTTTTATAAATCGTTGTTCAACCCTCTTTATGGAAGTTTAGAGATGGATATAAATATTATTGTTATAAAAGTATTTTTCATAAAAGCTGAACGTTTTGAAAATATTTTAAGTTTTTCATAATTTTTACCAAAGAATTATATCTAAATAACTTTTCTTGTGATAATATTCTTAAAACAATTTTATATGTATATTCTAATTCAACAAATACTTAATATAAAAAACACACACATTTATACACTTTTTTTAAAAAAATCATCGCCCTGAACGTAGTCAACAACTTCAATTTTTCAACTCTATTTCTTGCCTAAAAATTCAAAATGATTTCATATCTGCTTGAAAATTTAAGCGTGTAAATAATTTGCCAAGTATATAAATAATATGGGTTTATATAAATTATTTTAGTTTAAATAACAAGTCATATTATTGTATGCAGGAATATGAGTTACAATTCTACTGTAGTAAGTATAAAATATACAGGAAAAAATTGCTTATATATACAAAAACGTATTATAAACTTATGATTATTTTTATTGTACAAATATCACTTTAAAAGAAAAATTAGAAAATATAAAATAGAATATTTAAATAAATCTAGAATATCTATTAGGTTAGAATATCAAAAATATTGTGAAAATTCTAAAATATGACTTTACAAACTGCTTTTCCGTATTTTATTGTAGATATTTCTTGGTACATTTGCTTTTCAATGAAATCCAAATGTAGTTTATTTAAATTGATTAGTTTATGAAACCTGATGTTCAAAATATACATACGTTGATACGATTTTTCCAAGTTAATGTATTTTGAAATAAATTGATCCTGATGATCGTTTGGTCTATTATTTTAAGTGATTTTTTTACTGTTCATTTCTTTTCATAACAGTTATTAAAAATATTAAGCGTTTTTCTTATAAATTCCAGTATTTTTAAGTAGAAAAAAATACAATAATTTTTAACCTTTTAAATATTATTAATAAGGTAGATGAAGCATTTTCTATTATAACTTTTAACCTAAGTTATTTTTCTTCTCTGGTGCATCAAATTCACAAAATTTCATCTGAAGTTCGCGCCGACAAGTGGACCGGCATTCAATACTATTTTGATTTTTTTTTATTTAAACGATCCCCTAATTACTTTCCTACATGTTTTTAAAAACATTTAATTAATTCGTATCTCTGCTTTTTGATTAAAAAGGGAAGTCACTAACATTCATTTTTGCATGCAGCTCATAGGAATAAATTATAAAAACAGATACAAATGGGATTTTTATTTAAAGAAGGTTAAAATTAAAAGTAAAACAAATAGCAAGTTGCTTTTTTTTAATTCTAGAAATTAATAATATAAAAGCAAATGGGTACACGTACATTACTTTTAATTTATTCCTTCCATTACTGCATTAAAGCAAGACTGCTGGAATATTTTAAAGGATTCCTAAAATAATCATATAACAACTTAAATGGCCTTTTTTTTAAAGTATTTGCAGCGGTTATCGTAGAAAATTTAAAAATGCAGTAAATGTTTATCTTCATTACTTTTTTACTCAAGTATGAAAATCATTAAGAATTTTTTTGCTCAAAATCTCCGGGTGTAGCAATTAAATAAAACATTAAGTTTTCGCATTAAATGTAGTTTTTAATGAATTTGCGATACTAAAACAGACATTTCCATAGTTAGAATTTAGTTGCGGAAAAAAGAAATTTTAATGCATATTTATACATAATGTTACAATCACTTTGCGTGAATTAAATTTTAATTAATCCATTAGATATAGTTTTTCTTTTCAAAACATTAGGTATCTAGTTTCCATTATTAGTTGCGATTTACAGAAAGCTTGAAAATATAATTTTATAAGAATACTTTTTTAGATTTGACAAAAGTAGTAAAATCTGTCTCACGTTGTAATGCCTATTTTCTTGAAGTTCATTCTTTTTAAAGTCATTTCATAGTAAAGTTAAGTTAAATTTGAGGCTATTAATACTTTAACTTAAATTGTGAAGATATTAATGAGATTTTTTTACTAAGAATTCTCTCTTTCAACTATTTTTATTATTTGAAATTTATTCATAAATTGCACACAACTAAATTTTTATCACACATTTTAATTTTAAGGTAAAGAAGCCTTCTCAATATTTAGACATTATTCTTACAGTTTAAAATCAATTGCCTAAAAGAAGATAACCAAAAAAATTTAAAAAATATGTATATTTATTCATAATATTTTGAACGTGGGTTAATAATAATACTTGTACATTACAACATATTTTTATTATATCTTAAATTTAAAATTATTTCAAATTTTTCATATTATATTCATTTTCTCAAAAAATAATTTTAGTGCACACACATCTTTAGATGTTAATTAAGTTTATATTTATTATCTCTTAGTAAATTCACAAAGAAATAGTTGTAAATTACTGAACCATCAATCTGCACATTTTAATGATGCGTCAAAATATAATAGTTCAGTTTAAGGGTTTGAAGATATAGTTAATACGTATTACATGTGAGTGGAGATTTTTGAAAACTAGGGAAGCAAACAGAAAGGGGGAAAGATACGGAGTATTAGGTTATAGCAGGGGTGGGTGGATTTTTCAAGGGTACGGGCTACTTCTATGTTTTTAAGATGTCGCCACCCCCCCCCCTCCTGGGGCAAAGGAGTGATTATTTTGTATTAAAATTGTATGTTTCTTTTCTTAACACTTGTTTTCGAAAAGTTAAACCTTTCTTTTAAAATATAACAGTTTACTATTTTAACAACAAAAACTCAAATAACACAAAATTGTAACGTTGAATGCCTGAACAACTATGAGTGACTGCTAGAGCCTGAAGCGTGGACGTTTTCAATACAGCGAGCAGAGAATATACGCGAACCGAGGAATCTGAAAAACCGACTAAGTTCTTAATTCTTCACTGTTAATTTTCCACTAACGCGAGTCCTGTATCATAGCAGAATATGACATCGAGAAAAGAACTTAATCCCGTGGAAGCGAGGGATGTAGGATGGTGCCTCAATAGCTAATCCCGCGCTATCACGGGAAGAGGTGATCATTGACGTTCATTATCCCCTTCAGTCGACATGGGAAAAAAATCATTTATTCAACTGGAAAGTGATTGCTTTTCCCCTCAAGAGTGGCAGTGAACGTGTTAAGCGTAATCGTTCGTTTCTAATGAAGGTACATGCGTCGTCTCCACATTTATCGAATCATTTGCTTAAAGCTGTCTTCGGTAAAAGTACGAGAACTCTAACTAAACGCGATGCTCATTTTCAGACAGAAAAATGACCCAATTTCCATGGAAGTTTGCAACACTGTAACTCGTACTTCTGCTAACACAATATAGTGTTTTTAAAAATTTCAAAATATTCCGTGAATACTTTCTTTTTTTTTTGTCTTAATACGTGAAGGCAAAGACCATTTAACATTGCAGTATAGGATAAAAAAATGCGAAACACATTTTATACCAGAAAAAAATGTATCAACTCGGTTAAAAATGGGAAGTATGATAAAAAATGCTGCTCTCTAAAAGATAGTGAAGCCAGAATATCATATTAATTTTTCATTCCTTTTATATCTGAAAAGATGTTCCAAATTCGGGTCCTATTCCTTAACATTAACCGAAAACAGCCTTAAGGCAGGGATGATGAAACAGTGCCACGCGTGCCATCAATGGCACGTGACACAATATTTTGGGCTCGTCAGCGATCAAAAATGGTTTGCATTTTATTTCAAAATAACAAAGCTGTAATTTTAAAACACAAATATAAGCGAGCGTGAGACTGACTTCTATCCATTGTCGTGATTTCATAAATTTAGATAAAGATCACGGTTTCTTATATTTTACGATATAATCAGGAAATATCAAGCACTTGTATCAATTATTTGTATAAAAAATAAAGGTGAAAAAAAATTACAGAAGCAAATTAGAAGAAAGTGTTTTGCAAAACTGTAATAGTGGTACAAATATAAAAAAATCAGGTAGACCTATATCTACAACTAATGGAACGTCATTTTCCCACTTTGTTCGACCAACACCAAATATATATGTGGAGACCCCCCTGGGTCTCACCTTGAACACCAAAATTAATTTGAGGCAAAGTACCACTAAGAGCCATTTTTAATAATAATAATATTTACTTATTATTATAATTTTCTCAAAAAATCTCTGGTAACATCTAATATTATTATGTTACGTCACTTAAAGGGATTTACCTTCATATTAAATTAAATTACTAATAATGCAATTAATTAATAATTAAGCTCAAGATCAAGTAAGGTCTACCGAAATAGGAGATCCGAGAAATACACGTACTCCAATTCTTAACTTTCATTAACTTTAACTAATTCGCTTAATCTGACGCTTATTTTAAGCGTACGTAAATTATATTTACCGCTGGCTTATATCAGCTTTCTGGTATGTCTAGCTGCACGATGTCTTCACGAATCTAATCTCCTTGAATCTTCTAAAAATGCGTTTAAAGTTGCTGGCTCAATAGCTTTCCATCATCTACCTTGCTAGCTTACAATTCTCGACTTAAATACCTTATCTATTTTGCATATCCCGTTCATCTTTTTGGAGTTGATTGGAAATAAACGCGAATTTATATTCCCCAAAAAGACGCCTAAGATTAGTGGAAAGGTTCCGTACAGATTCGTCACATATATGTATAATGTCAACTGACCAAAATAGAGAAACTATTATGCTTTCTAAAGCTATCACCGACTTAGGGCAGTGAAGCAGAGTTAAGGTTGCTCTATGGCAGGGAGGGCGAACCATTGGCACGCGTGCCATTCATGGCACGTGACACAATATTTGAGGCACGACGCTGATCAAAATGGTTTGCATTTTATTTCAAAATGACAAAGTTCACCATGAAGTATTACGAACAAACTCGAGTAATCGGTCGCGGGGTGGCGAGAAGCGCTCTGGTTTATTTTTGTCTTGCCTTAGTTACGTCGTGGGCTACAATTGCTTATGATGCAAAATTTGTCTACGCATAGCATACTTAATTTCGTTGACACAACTGTATTTTAAAGTTTATTTTTGTTACATTTTCAACTTTTAATTGTTATTTAGCATGCTAGTTCGGCAAAAGAACAAAAAGTGCAAGATAATAAGTGTAGAGAATTTCAAACTAGGTGAATATAGAAATATGGCATTTTTATTAAAGGCGACAAAGTGGTGTGTGTTTTATGTTCTGGAACAGTGATTTGCACATCATCTTTGGTAAAACGATATTTTGAAATGAATCATTCTCTTGTCAAAAAAAGTGAACGACATCAAAACTAATTAATTGCTTACTTAGAAACCGTATGGAAGATAACACCAATTCAGCATTTATTTTACTAAAAGTAACATCTTACAAACTGATGCGACGCTTTCTTAATCTTATTTAATTAATTAATTCCCTTATACTCATTTTATAATACCCATGTTGACTGTCACGTCGCATCATAGCTTAAGTAAAAAATTAAACACTAAATCCTCTAAAAACAATAAAACAGTACACTAAATTAAAAAGCCGTTCTTTAAATTAACACTTAATTTATTTAATGGTGATCTTGATTAATTTTAAGTAAATGTACAAATGGTTATAACAAAATTCTACTTAGCTTTGAAAGAGGGAGTCTGGTAAAAGGGAGTGAATCATGGTCGCCACCCGGAATCCCGCGGAGTCCAGTTCAAGGCCTGGATTGAGATTGTAGCTCAGAGTCTCAAGTGTGAATGTGTGAGAGAGTCAAAATCGGGGTGCATCCCGTTTTTATTTGGCGTCCTGTTTGCTCGGATATCATAGAGCGGATTCTTTACCTCGTCCGCTTAATTTCTTTTGATTGGTCCGGAGTCAGCGCAAGGTTACCACACACGGTCAGTGACATTTTTTAAGCGCGGGAAAGTCCTCCGACGCACCCCAATTATTTATGGGTCTAATGAACCTTGCGGGCGTGAGAACGTATGCACCCTTAAAAGTTCGTTTACAGAGGCGGGGCAAAACAACACATTCCTTCCACAAAATTCCGTTTCCTGTAAACAGGGCAAATGTAAAAACTGCAGTTTTAACTTTGGGGACCGGCGACCTCCCATCAAAACCTAATATATTTAATTCTCTCTCTCTCTCGTCATCCAATCTGCAACATTAGAGGTCACACTAATGTTACTTTATAATTTGAATTACATGTATAACTAAAACATTTACAACTATATAGTGCAAAAGGTATTTTTTCGTACTAAATAAATAGTTTCGAGTTGTTAGTACTTAATTTTATTATCTTTCCAATAAATCACATGTAATATTTATTTGACGGCACGTCTATACCTCATGAAACATTTCTTTAGAAAAAAAAATGGCGCGTTGATACATAAAGGTTCGCCATCCCGGGCTTAAGGTATCCGACTACCCTAAAATTGTGAATTTCATCAAAAATTGACAAATTTCTTTTACGATTTTATTTGATAGGTCATTTTATTAGCTTTATAAAAATTCCAAGTTTTTTATTTTCCATTCACTGGAACAAAAACTGCAAGTGTTTTAGTAAAAGCAGATGCCACAAATTTGCATAAGATGTCAAACTTTAAAAAGCGTTTTACTCGAAATGTGTTTTTTTTTCGAAAAGTTCAAACGGGGACAGCGATTGCTCAAAAAGTTTTTAAAATAACTTGCAGAAATTTTTTGTGTGTGATCTGTATAACAGTAGAAGTGTTTCAACCTTCAGATTTTCAATTTATACGTTTTATTACAAAATTTACAGTTCTTTATGTGAATATAATCACTGTTTTTTAAGCAATTTCATATAATAACTAAGGTAAAGTGCTCTGGTTTTTGTAAGAATTAAAATATCCCTTATCCTGGAGGTCATTTCAAAAAGTAGTGGAAAAGTTATTGGCATAAACATTAAGAGAATTAATTAATTTAGTTGAAATTGAAGAATTTAATTGAAACATTAAAAATTTGTTCATTTTCTATTTGTACAGAGCGGGCCCCGTTTATATAATTTTTTATCCATTTTCTCCTATTTTAGTAGTAATAATTTCCTTTTCTCTTCTCTTAATTTCAGCCTTTTTTTCTGAAAATGTTCTAAATAAATCTAAAAAATCCACAAAAAAATTCTCCATATCTCCATTTTCTTCAAAGTTGTGGCGAGTAGTCGGATACCTTAAGTAAACACAGTCACGCCGATTATGAAAAGTCGAATTTCCAGTCTAACTGGCGTCGGGGTTACATAAATATGTTTCTTTTATTATGTGCGTCTTTGGTCTTAGAAAAGACGGTCACCCCAAAACATCTTCACAGTCCACCGATCGATCGCGATCGATTTGATGCCCATCCCTGGGTTAAGGTATCTGTAAAATTCTTTTCACTCCTTTTTTTTCAGAGGAAAAAAAAGGAGTGAAGGGTGAGCGAGTGAATATTAACGTCGCACTATTCAGCAACTCGAGGGCTTTTGGCGACGCTCCTCGTAATTTCGCCACCTGAGATGGCACCTCCTTCTCCTAGCTTCCACACCACACCAACGGGAGGACGTTTGAGTTTCGACAGATTTAACGTGCATTATTCTCCTACACGGCGAGTCTTCAGCGGCACTAGACTCGAACTCATGACACGTCAGTCACGAGCCCATTACCTTTCTCACTAGGTTACAGCGGTCACAAGGAATGATGGTACTTTCTGTTAGAGTGACAAATTACGCTATTTATACGAAATTTATCTCTTTGATTTCAATCTTTTATTTTCACCTCTATCCAGAACTCAGAAAGATACTATTCAAATAAACTTAAATTAAAGTTGAGAGCTTAGTACCTCTTCAGCTCGTTTGTTCTTTTTTTGTTGTGTTTTTATTTAATAAAGGTATTTATATAATTTGGACTTTTTTTATGAACGCAGTTAATATTACCCTTCATTTTGTTATATTGGGGAATTAATTAAAGAAGTATTTTAGATTTTTTCGTACTTTTGGAAAGTTTATAAAAACAGAGAACATTTTGAACTAACACTGATTTTCAATAAAGTTAAGACATTTTTTTTTAAATTACGAAGAATTAATAAATTTACACTAAATTTTGCCTTTATTCACTAGGAGAGAGTATAAGAATAAAATATTTGGTGAATATATGCATTTGAATAATAATTTATAATAAGTCACTTTTGTTTAGTTTTGTATTAAATTTACGATGTTAATTGTGAAATTTACTCAATTAATTTTCGCACTCATGTATACGTAATTTATTCTTTAAAAATGCATGCGATTTTCTTATAGATTTTCAAAAAGAAAATCAAATTTAACTCAGTTAATTCTATTAAATAAAAATGGTGTAAAGACTCTCTTTTTAAAAATAAAATAAAACCAAAAGTTTTAGTTTTGTTAAAAAGTTACTCTATGGAGATATTAAAAGAAAGAAAAATATTGAAATGGCGAGTTTTTTTTTTTACATTTTTAAGAACTGCTACGTTATTTATCATTGAAATAAGCAAGTTTTAGTTTATAAGCTTAAAACTGTTGGTAAGAAATTTTCAGATGTACATTATAAAAGAAAGTATGTCAACCTGCCGTTGAATTATTCATCGCATTATAATATAGTACAAAATATGACAATTCAACCATAAAAAGTATGCATTTAGGATGAATAACAAATACATTTAACAAGATGTATGAGAAGTCGAAAATTCTACTAGTTTACTTAAAGGATTATTTCATTGATCGATTTTCAGTAAAGAGCGTTGTAAGAAATTCCTCTCAGAAATATCCATTTTATAAAAAAAAAAGTTAAATAAACTTAGAAAAAACATGATTGATGGGTTCTTTTCGTAAATAGAAATCCAGTAACTGAGCCAAAGCATAAAAACACGCAAAAACGTAGAGCAGAAAGATTTTTAAAAATTTGTGTACATAACTGAATTATAAAAATCAATGATAGGAAACATTTGTCACTTTTGGAAAGCTAGAATTGTTTCCTAGAACACGAGGAAAAAGAAACATAAAAGCACATCGAGAGATTTATGTTTTTTACGAAGGATGCAATGTCCCTTGAAATATCAGGGGAAAAAATAAGGTTGGGAGGATTTTTCTATACTTTCTTGGGACTCCTAGAACATTGATAATCTTTTTATGTATAATATTTTCACATAAAAAATAATTCTTCAAAAATATTAATATTTCTTTAAATAATGTTAAGAAATGTTGGAAACCTCTCTCTACTAACAATGTTAAATTGGCTGTTTTCGATGTACCTTTTCTCAAAATCTGTTATGTGTACATGCTTGAAATTTTTCATACAATTAAAGTACACCTTTCTCATTATACTGAAATGAGCTTTGATTTAATTTTGAACTTTTTAATAATTTAGGAAATATTTTATCAAACATTGCGAAATTTAACTCATTTTTCACATAAAAAATTTTAAAAATAAATTTTTGAGTTTTTTACAAAAAGCTCATTTCAGTATATATTTAGACATCATTATAAATGCATTATAAAAAATGTACATACCTGTGAACATTAGTTTCTCAGAAAAGGTTCATCGAAAATCAAAATTTACATTTTGAGATAAATTGATTTTAATGTATACAGTGTTGTAAAACTTCTAATCGGCTTAGAAATAAAAAAATAAAAGACTCAATTTACAATAAAAGATACATGTTTTGGTTTATATCAGGCGTTCAACTTTTAAGCAAAAACGAAGTACTTTGTTTACATTTTTCGCCATTCAAATGGGGGTGGCCCAGTTTCAACGATTATTTAAAAATAGGTTTTAAGGGCTTCTAATAACCCTGGAGGTTAAAGTAAGATATTTTTAGAAAGGTTAAAATCTATACAGTTTGAAAATGTAGAAGTCTCACAAATTGTCAAAAAAATAAGTTTTTAAGATAAGGTTTTTTTAAAAAAATATTTTTCTTAGTGCAATAGTTTAACTAATATTGGAGTAAATTTAAATTATACATGTTTTTTTTCATTCAAACTAAAGTAGCAACAGTAAATTATTCGGGTGAAGTTAATGCCAAACAAGTAATATAAAAATGATTTTGTGTTATACACTTATATATTTTACCTTAAGTTCTGTTTAAATTATAATTTTCAAAATTGCACTGTATATTTTAACATTTTTTCTGAATAAATATTTTACTAAATGTATCATCCCGATCCAAAAATTTGAAAAAACAATTTCTCGCCTTTTAAAAATTCATTTGAAAGAAAACATGAGCACGAGATTTTATTTTGACGTTGTCTTTTGAACTAAGAATCTAAAGCTCTAATTTTGCCTTTATTTGAAGATTAGATTTATATCGGATGGATTATTGTATGTTGAGTTCAAATAATATGAATATCGTATCCTTCAAAGTTATAACTAAAATATTATAACTTCAACTATCTAAATACAGTGGAATACGTCTAACGCGAAAACGCGCTATACGAAAGATTGGTTAACACGAAATAATACAATACTCCCGATAAACTACTATGCATTTTAATGCCTTTTTTTGTCAACACGAAACAAAAATCACTTAACGCGAACAGAATTTCTCTCTAGAGGAGGAGTATATTGAAACTGAGCTGACATTTCATGAAATGTATGAGAAAGCTTCTGTATTATTGGGATGTGCTACTGTATTATCGGAAGAATTCATTGTAGTAGATGATGATTATGTATAGACAGCTCTAATTTTTTTATGGCAGACAAAGACATTTTGGAGTTTGGTCAAAGCTCGAAAAATATCATTGATGCAGATTCTGATGTCGAAAAGGAAATTCACTTCATCCGAAATGAGGAACATCAGGAAAAGTAAGCGCAATTATTTTGACGTACATTCCAATGGTGAAACAAATAACAAAATGGATGACTTCGAACAATTTGTTGTCAATTTAGTGCTAAAAACCACGATGCAAAGATAAATACCAGATTATTTTCCAAACACTGAATAAGTGTTTTGTTTTCCTACAAAAAAAAAAAAAAACTTGAGAAAATTTTTATTATATTTCATGAAGTTCATGTGAATGCTTTTGTTTCTTTGATTTTTATTAAATACATGCATATACATATTTGTGTAAATAAAATGTTCTCCAATAAACTTAATTTTGTTGAATATGGGGATTTCTCTCGCAATATCCTCAACACGAAAAAATATTTCAGTTTTATCTTAAATGATTTTCACTATATCATAGTAAATAGTGATAAATACTAAATGTTTATTACAAGAACTAGATTTTTTTGTGTTTTTACTTCTGAAGAAACAAAAAATATATATCCGATTAAATATCGCATTAGTTTTACGGGGAAAAACATGTCCCTGATGTAAAACTTACTTTTGGGTGGAATAATAAGCATTTTGTTTCTGGATTTAAAATATCATGGCGTCCTTTACAGATTTATATAGTTTTGCATGCTTCTTTGAAAAAAGAACCAGATGGTATGAGTCTTGATTTTCTATCCAATACCAACTATGCATGCATCATTTCACTTTAGTTCTTGATTAAATACAAAGAGAGTCCAAACAGCATAAGTAGAGTAAGCAATAACTTCTGCAAAATTAATGTAGAAGTCAATCGAATCAATAAGCAGCGTATTAAGACTCAGAAGCAGAGAAGTACTTAATCCACTGAAGCTTCGATTTCCGTGAAAAGCTGTAATTAAATTTATCGTCTCGGAAAGTTTACGTTTCCGTAGCCTTTTCCCGGTAAAACCTTTCAGATGAAAGTTCGGAAAAATCCCGGTTTAACGATCCGGTAAGTATTTTCTGCGACGAAAAATGGGTCTTGAGGCTATCATTCCGATAATATTTTCTAGACGATCATCAATGTTTTGTTTCGAATTGAACTGTAACGTTCTTCGCTATTGATAGTTTACTTGTAAAGGAAAGATATTGTGAGGAAGTTATTCTGCTCATTTTTCCTTACAGGTATTTTCGCGAAGGAATTAAAAGTTCGAACAAAATGAGTTTCTGAATGCTGTAAGACGCGACGGATTTTATTTTGAAGTTGTTGATTTAGTCCGTGCTTTTGCTAGAGGGGACGGTAAATTCGAATCACATTTGTATTTTGTGTTTGGTTGTATTGTTTGAAAAGGTAGAAGTTATACTATCCTTGGAAACAATTGTTTTGTTTCAATATTTATTTAAAAAAGATTTGTGCAATGTATAAAATTCAGTTCGTAAATATATATTATCTAAAAATCGTTTTTGAATTCTTTATGTAGCTCGAAACGTAAATCTGTTTTGAATAGTTTATCATTGACAAATTACTTTATAAGAATAGTGGTTCTTAGTAAATACAAAATACACATTTATTTATTTTAAAAGTAAAGCATATTTGAGATTTTTGGAATTGGTTGCAATGAAAAAAATGTTTATTATTTTACATATAGAACGCACTTAAATACCAAAAAGAATATGGCATTAGGTCTATATAATGCATGCTATATCTCTTAAGATATTGATTTTGATTAACTTAGACCTCAAAAGAAGCACGATGGCTATTGGCGATGGCGCTCGTAATTTTGAACCGCGGTCAAGTGACAAGAACGACAAAGTCTTGAGTGGCACCAGAATTCGAAATAATGACTCACTGGTTTCGAGTTCGTTACTATGATCGTAGGATTACCGCAGTCATCAGGTACTCTAAGAAAGTAAAGACTCAGTATGGATTTCCTGAGTTTGTGGAAGTGTGCTACAGGCAAAATTGTGATATCCCCCCCTCGGGAGAACATCTCTTTGAGTATCAGCGTGAGCTAGAGGTGTAGGATTAACGGAAGAACTAGATGCATACATAATCTTAATATATCTTTATTAAGATTTATAACTTAATCCTTTAACAAATTAGATTGTTGTTGTTGTTTCTAATGCCACCTGTCTGACGTAGTCAGATCGAGGCCCGCGAAATTCATCGTGGCATGGGGCTAGAGGTACACCTGTCGTTGGCGTTGAGCACCATACAGGTGACAGTACGATTGAGCTCGGCGAAATTCCTCGAAGAAACGATAGATGGCGACACCACCTCTATCTCCACCTCTACAACTTCTGCATAGAAACTGAAGGGGAGGGAAATATACTACAGTCCCTGCGCTCGTGACTAAGCCCACAAGAATACGGACCCACTGATTTAACGAGCACGTACTCCGAGGGTAATTGGTGGCATCGGGCATCGAACCCAGGACTTCCGGTCTGGAGTGCGATGCTCTAACCACTAGGCAAACTATGACCCTACAAATTAGATTATAATAATATATGTGAGAGAATCTAAGGTGGCAAAACACACAATATATATATATATACACTGGTGTACAAAAATTAAGGACGAGACGGTTTTTTCAATATAACTTTGTACAAAAGCTTTCCAAATCAACACATTTCAT
>BMAU01016862.1:0-11671 GCA_019973935.1 Trichonephila clavipes
ATTCCCTACTTTAATAAGGTTTCCTAGAAATGCATAAATATCTTTATTCTTTCAACATTTTATATTTCAGTTAGTAGACTCACTAGGTAAAATCCTAGGAGAGCCCACACCCTTGACGACAAACCGAAAAAAGCGCCAAAGCCAGAACAAGATGGCGCCAAGCGAAACCGACAACGGCGGCAAGGTGAAATATAGTGGGATAAGGTGGATGCGTAATGAAAATACATGTAGATATATGTAAGGTAGATGCTTTTAACTAGCCTGATATTTTATTCCTAATAAAATATGACACTTTTAAAGTCTTCATGTGACACGATTTAAAAATCATCGGGTACAGGTATTAAAAAACTTTTTTGTTTTACAAATATTTTTTATCGATACAAGAATGGAAATCACGTGAAAAAGTATTTCATGTTTTGCTTTTTCATTCTTAAAACTTTTTCATATAACCTAATTTTTAGTTCTATTATGTATTATTTTTTTTACTGAGAAGCGATACATTTTAATCAAAATAGATACACATTAAAAATCGTTTAACACGAAATTGGCGTTATCGAAATATTTTTTTGTGCTACACGATATTACAAAAAGAAAACATATTTCAACAAAATTAAGTTTATTAGAGTGTATTTTATTTACATAGATACGTATATTTGCGTCTATTTAATAAAACTCGATAAACATTTACAAGACAGTAATGAAATTTAATTTAAAATTTTAAAGTTCTTTGAAAAATTAAACATTGTGTTTGAGTTTTTGAAAAATAATCTGATACATTTTTCTTTGAATTATCCTTTTTAGCAACAAATTGTTTAATTTCGTCAATTTTGTATTTTTTTCACAATTGAAACGTGCGTCTAAATAACATTGTATACTTCTTATGATGTTCGGCATTTCAAATGATGTGGGAACAGGAGCAGCATTATTCATTTAATTTTTCTCTTCGGAATTTGCATAAATGATATTCCTTGAGATTTGAACAAGCTCAAAAATGTCTTTGCCTTCCATAATTGAGGCTGTACAGACTTTATCATTCATCTACTGTAGCTAATTCTTCCGATGATACAGTAGAACTGTCCAATCTGACTGGAGTTTTCCTTATTTTGTTCATTCCGAGAAGGGAAATATTTTCGTGTTAAACGAGATTTTCGTGTTGCGTTAAGAGACAAATGTTGCGAAAAAATACATAGTAGTTTGCCGGGAAAGTTGCATTATATCGTGTTAACTGATATTTCGTTTTAAGCGTTTCGAGCTAAACGCGCGTATTTACTGTATAAAAGTTAACCTCCTTATTAAAAAAGAAGCAAATATGAAAAATTATTCGTTCTTTTAGAAATAAAAAGAATTTATAGCACCGAATATAAATGACAACTACTAAGCTAAGCATAGAAAATAACGCTTATTTATGCCACTAAATTCAACACAAAGGCTAGCAGTAAATACACACTTCAGTCTCGGGCATGAATTAAATTTTATATTGACAGCAACGATACTGATTTGGACGCCACGCATTTGATTAGCACACACGAAATAAAATGTTCACATGAGTAAAGTGTATTTATTTCCCGTAGTTTTGGTGAACATCCTTTTTAAAAGTCGAATATATCGGTAATGACATTACTTAGAGAAAGATATGTCGACCATGTTGGTTTCGCTCAGAAACGCTTGAAATTACAATTATGTGCTTTAAGTATCAATATATTTTGTCCTTTTTATATAAAGTATAAGAAATCATAAAAAAACCGGCAGATGTGGAATTGATGTGTACAGCTGCGATATGAAAATAAACCAAATATAAACACAGTGTATTCAAATAAAGAGGCGATTCAATGTATTGAAATCATACAACTCTTAAGGTTCTGGTGATGTTAAAGTATGAAATACCGATGCGTTAATATATTACAAGGACAGCAAAAAGGTCTAGCCCCATTTTCATAATTTCATACAAGTGATTTTTCTATGAAATGTGACCGTGGTTGCATAGTGTTTATCGTCTCGAGTTCGTGACTGGCGTGTCATAAATGCAAGTCCAACTGCCACTGAAATCCCTTCATCCACATTAACTGATGTACGTGTAATCTGTCGAAGCTCAACGTCTTTCCATGACGTGGATGCGGTAATTAAGATAGGTATGAGCCAGCTCAGTTGTTGTCCTCGTCATTTGATCGGGGCTCAAAATTAACAGGCCCATCGACGAAAGCCCTCGTGTTAATTTGTAATTCATCTTAATAAAAACTCACTCACTCATTCTAATAATTATAAGTTATCCGTGTGAAGACATTTGCAATAAATTTGCTTTTTTATGTTCACACAAAGAATTGGTACAGTTGATTGTTAAAAAAACCATTACTGTACACAAAACAATACTAACGATAGTTCAGCTGGAACAGAACGTAGTGAACTGTGTATTGCTTCGTTTTTATCTATTGATGACAAAGAACGAGAAGTCATGAATAAATCAAAAATACATTGTTACGAAGCGATATATTTGGGAAGTTAATGTTTCTAGATTGCTACACATTATTACAGAGACTGTTATATTTTGTTGATGATAATGATGATGAATCGAATTATGATCGATTGAGGAGACTTCGTGAAATAACAAATAGGATACGAAGATCCTTTAATGATGGATTCTATTTACACCAAAATCTGTGTACTCTCCTATTTAAAAAAGGCAGACGATTTTAAATTATTTATTCCATCCAAAAGGAATGGGTTTGGAATAAAATCATTTATCTTGTGTGATAGTATAATAGGATATATACAAGGCTTAATTATGCAGATTGAATTTGATACCATGAGGATCCAATATCAAACCATTAGAATATCGGGGAATATTAAACACACGCATCCACTTTTTTACATAAGGGCTATATGTGGTATGTCGGCCATTTATTTCTGACGCGAGTTCCGCGTCATTAAACTATTTGCATATGAATACTTTCAATGTGTCGATACTGTGGGGGAAAGAAAGAGTGGAATGCCAAGAATAGGTAAAATGCTGCAAAGAAAAGGAGATTTCAGGTTTATCTCCTAACTTATTAGATATAGAATGATCAGATAAGAAAGACATTTATATACTATTCATTATGTACAGAAAAGAGTTTATCAAAATCCCAAAATGTTCCAGTAAAAAAAGAAAAACGTCGCAAATACCAGCTCGTGTGTTGGATACAGAGAAAAACTAATATGGCAATAAATATAACTGAATCAATGCAAAAGAGAACAAAACAGCTCCATAATTTTGCTGTTATTGCTCACATCATAGATATTTGCCAATGCATAATGCTAAATGTTTGTATAAACGGAAAATCTACACACATCTGTATTTATGATGGAATTCTCTTTCACTTAATTGAACAGAAATTGAAGCAATATGACAAACTTAAAACGAGATTATTTACAAATTCTGCTAATAACAATGAGTTAAGATTTATCGAAATTACTTTCCTACTCCGTATACAGCTGGAGGAAAAGAACCAAACTATGAAGAGGCGAAGATTTTTTACAAAAATAGTACAAGACGTAAATCATACGTTATCAATACGAAAAACGGGTCATAGAATTGTGCTTCTACCTCTGTTTCAAAATTCAACTTTTTCAAAAATATTACTGAATTGACTTGATATTTATTTCATTGTTCTTTACGTTAATCAATTTTGCTTATTGGAAACTCAATAAAAATTTTAAGTCAAGAATTTCTAACAATTCTGTATGTATCAATATTAATATACAGGATACAATCCTACTTATTGATTGACGAATACCATGGTTAATGGAAAGTATACAAAATGAAGTGTTTTAAGTTATATAAATTACTTAAAAAATAAATTATAATTATTTATTGAAAAATAATTCTTCTTTAATCTGTCAAGTAAAAAAAAAGATAAATATAATTGCCGCGTTCTCATAGATCTCATTGATTAATATTTAAATGAAAAAGATGGTCGAAATAAGTGTTATCCACAAAAATATATATATAAAGCAGTAATCTCTTTAATTAAAAAAATATTTATCTAACCATTTTTTTTAAATTTCAATTTTCTGAAGTATTTCTAACGCATAAGGCAACCATTTTTAGAATCTTCGTCAATTACGATAATGATGACAATTTTACTGCGATTTTCTAAAATAAAATATTTGTGGGTAAATAAACGGTATAAAATCTTGTTTCATAATAATAATAGCGAATATAAAATTCCACGTTTTTTGCATAATGTAGTAAGGCTAAAAAGAAAAAAAAACATGTAAATCCTTCCGCAAATATTTTTTGTTTGATTTAAAGCATCATTAATTATTTCCATCTAACTTACTCTGGAAACAAATAATTTTTACATTCCTAAGACGTATTTATAAACACTCGAAATACTTATACTTCTAAAATAAAAATGGAGAAACCCAACTTCCTTCATTATTTTATTTTTACAAGTTCACGTTGATATTCTACTAATTTGGCATTCATTTTTTTCAAAAAAAAAACATTCTTACAAAAGTATGCATTTTTATACAGCATTAGGTTGCTTAATAAGTTGCTTATTTTTTACTAAAATAAAAAAAAATCTTATTATATTTTTTGTATAATTATGGAATGAATTAAATATTTAAAGAAATGATTTTGAAATACCATCTTTGTTTTCATCTGGAACTGAAAATGAAAACAAATTAAATAAAGAAATACTTAATGTAAAACGCTTACGTTTAATTAGCTTTTTAAAAAAGGAATTTTTTCAAGTAGCATTCATACAACAATAAATGCTATTTTTTCTACGTAATAATATTTTAATAAAATCATTTGTAAAAAATGATAATAACATTTTAAATATAAAAAAGTAATAAAGGGGGTGGGTGGGCTCGATGCTTTACCAGTAGAATTTCAAGATTTTCTTAAAATTATTATTCAGGAATATTAATGTAAATAAGGTATTTACATCATATTTTCTATCACCTTTAGTTCATTTGTCCACTTTATTACAGAAACCAAGCAGTAATTTGTCTACAAATAGAAGTTTTTTATTTCCTCATATAAAAATACCCCCCAAAAGAACAAATATAAAATTTATATTTCAAATTGTCTCTTAATCAAAATAAACTTATTTCACTTCGATCTTAAACACAATCCTAAGTTAATTAGTAATTACTATATAAAATTGTGCCCTAATATTAATACAGAGAAACCAGAAAAACAGAAAGATTGTTTTGACGATATTTTTGTAAAAAAAAAGGGCTTTCCTATTTTGAGACTGGAAACTGAGTGTTTATTTATGATTATTATGGGACGAAACTTCTTCTATAACTAGTTACACATAAAACTACTGTATCAGTCCACCCTTTTGTGGTTTCAGATTCTGAATGTAGAGATATCTAATAAATAATTTGAACTGCACCCTGATGTCCTACATTAGCTGTGTCATGCAGACTTCTTAAGGTACAAAAATGAATATTATACATTGAAATTTTTTCAAATATTACCAATTTTATAGAGAACTAGTTCTAAATCGAAACTTTGCTCTTTTATTTATATTTAGAATTAGAAATTATACGAAATGAATTACTTTTCAAATTAAAACTACACATAACATTGGTAACACAGCTTAAACAGGTATATTTCTAACTATTGGAAATAATTATTAACATGTTTAAACGAGTTTGTGTTCTTATAATAATCGGTACTGTCAAATAAAATGAAAATTATCAGAAATGAATAGATTGTGTTTACCAAGAAAAACGCATGCACACTTGGTTTTTATTTAAATGGATTCATTAGGTGAATCAATCTCATCACAATATAAGAGGATATTTTATTACAATATATACGAAATACATACATATGGAAAATATTTGCGTGGATATATGTGATCTATGTTTATGTATGTGGATTATATATTTATATATGTGAATTATATATTTATTTATATATGTGAATTATATATTTATTTATATATGTGAATTATATATTTATTTACATATGTGAATTATACATTTATTTATATATATGAATTATATATTTACTTATATATGTGAATTATATATTTATTTACATATGTGAATTATATATTTATTTATATATGTGAATTATATATTTATTTATATATGTGAATTATAAATTTATTTGTGGTTGTGTTGTTGATAATAACAATCCACCTGTTTGATAGTGTCAGATAGAGGCCCACGAAATTCATCGTGGCAACGGGCTAGAGGCACGCATGCCGTTGGCGTTAGCCTTGAACACCATACAGGTGACAGCACGATTTAGCCTCGGTGAAATTCTCGAAGGGAAGGAATGAATGTTTCGTCAGAGCCTGTGAGACAGTTAGGACTTCTTTACGATGGATGGCGACCCTGCCGATCTCCACCTTCACAATTTAGGCAAGGAACTGGAGGAGGGAAATATTCTCCAGCCCCCTGCGCTCCTGGGTTCAGCTGCGACCATCCACAGGACTTTCGGTCCCACTGATTTAAGAAGCACGTACTTCGTGTACTCTCGGAGGGTATTTAGTGGCATCGGGCATCCATCCCAAGCCTTCTGGCCAGGAGTCAGATGCTACCCACGGCCCTATATATTTATTTATATACATGAATTGTTTTAATATTCATAATATAAATCAAATGTATTAATTTTAAATTGCACTTATTTGCATTAATCGGCCATTGCAAATTTGTTCCCCCATTCTTTTAATTTAAAAAAATCAAATGCATGCATATATTTGAATAAAGCAAGAAATCGTTAGGGAGTGGTAGATCAGAAAGTTTTAATCATGAGTCTTCATTTATCTTACTTGAAAATTGAAAAAATAATAATTTGTTTTCGGTAGTTTTTCAACACCCTCCCCCACCTCTCTCTTTGTAATAACAGCAATAAAAAATAACAACGAAATAAAACACAATATTCTATTTATTTTACTAGAAACCAGTATAACACGCACACATGGGATAAACTTCACAGTTCGATTAAATAAATCTCATTTAAGAAAATAAAATTGTCATTACATAATGTGACTGTTTGAACATGCTATAATATATATTTAACATTTTACTCAAGATAGCAATGTTAAAATTTTTAAAAAAAGGCATTCCTAATAAATATATATATATTACTACTGTTAGTTTAGTAACAAGCTCTTACTAACTTATGACTAATCTATAAATTGATGAATTTTAAATCCCAGAACAGTAATATTGCTATTTCATATTACTTTTTATTAGTAAAACTATACGTGGGATTAATGTAATGTTGTTTTCACCTTTAGAACTATACCAAATAAAAAGACAAAAAATAATTAATGTCTTGTAAAAATAAACAGTTAGTCTTTTTAACTATGCTTTTACTTGAAATGAAATTTAAAAAGAATGTGCGCACTTCTTTAATGCTCTTTCTCTGCGTTATTATAGTCTTAATACTTGCACAGAAATCTTCAAAATTGTTGCGTAACTTTCAGAAGTACGGGTGAAATTTTGAATTTTAAAATAGTGCAGTTAAACTATATTCATGATCAATAGTTTACGACATACAGGTATAGGACAAAATAATAGGAACACCTGTGAAAAAATTTAAAAAAATAATTAGTAAGTTGTAGGCCACTTTTGGCCTAAATGACTACTTGCACTCGACGTGGGATTGAAAAATAAAGGTCTTGAACAAAATTCATAGGAATTCCCCATTCTTCGTGCAGGACAGTCTCGAGTTCAAATAGTGTGCGAGGAGGTGGAAACCGAGCACGGACTTTATTCTCTAAATAATCTCTACAAAGGCTCAATGATACTGAGATCAGGGGGACTGAGGACAACCAGGTTAGATGTTCCACTTCATCATCATGCTCATATAACCATGTCTGAACACAGCGTGACGTATGAATAGGGGCGTTGTCGTCTTGGAACACAGGACCTTCTCCTGGAATGATAGACTGGAGCATAGGGTGAAGATGATCTGCGAGAATGCTTCGATAATGGTCACCTGTGAACATCCCCCTGAAGACAACGAAAGGCCCCAACCCACGGGAAGCTACTGCTGCCTAAACCATCACAGAACCCCCTCCATGTTTCACAGTTGGAACCAGGCAAACAACATGAAATGCTCCTGTCGATGTTCGCCAGACGAACACACGTCCGGTGGTCTGCAATAATGTAAATGAGGATTCGTTAGACCAGATGACTTGTTCCCATTGCAGTTGCGTCCAGTTTAGGTGGTCTCGGCACCACTGTAATCTCTTTGCAGAATTCCGCCCCGAAACTAACGGTTTTCGAATAGCTACTCTGCCGTGGATATTCGCAGTATGCAACTCTCGTTGAATAGTTTTCATGGATACGGGGTTCAGAAGGTGGGTGTTCATATCGGACGTTATCTGCGGCAATTTAGTCTTGCGATTTCGGGGGGCTATCCTCTTCAGCACCCGACTATCACGGTCCTTCAACTTCAACTTTCGCTCAATGATGTGCTTGTGTAGACTGTCATAACCTTTGACACAGTGGTCCTTAAAACACCCAAAAAGTTGGCTGTTCTGAACACGAAGGCTCCAACGAGACGAGGTCCAATTACCATACCTCTTTTCACATCAGAGAGCTCGCACATAATCCCGCTTAGCTGCGAGCAGAATTTTCTCAAGCAACTTTCACACTGTAAAATACTTGACTGACACCACTAGGTGGCACACTGTTGCGACACGTGGCAGCTGTTTATTGGGCGGTTGAAGTACGACTCATTTTTAAATGAGTGTTCCTATTATTTTGTCCTATACCTGCATATACGCCTGATGTTTATATACTAATACTGTATTGTTACTAATAAAACATATACTGTAATTATAATTCACCGAAAAAAAGCAAACTGTTAAATTAATTAATAACATAAGTATCCTAAAAAGTAGTAAGTAAAGAGTATTTTAGTAAAATGCAAAATAAAAATAAATCCCAAACATTTTGAATCGTAGGAAGGAAGAATACTCAAAAAAAATTTACAAAAGTGTCAAATGTTTTTCTGTATAACTTGAAATATTATTTTCAATTGGGAACTTGAAAATCAAAATGACGTGAAAGGATTGAACTGCAGCATTTTCTTCAAGATATTTTGTCCCTTTTATTATATCATTAAGGTCTTGACCATTCAACTTGGAATGTCGCATTATTACAACTTTTACATCAAAAAAGGTCATTAATTTGCTTCGAAGCTGTACCTTGTTATTAATATTAATTTCCTTCGGTTTTTCGTTCGATATTTGAGAGCGAGAGAAAGTTATATTAAGAGTCCACATAATAAAGCTGCGTGAGGTCTATTACCGGCCGCCCTCGTAATTTTGAACCATGATCAAGTGACGAAGACGATAACTGAGCTGGCACCTCCTCTGCTTATTCCCAAACCCCACCAACTGGAGGATTTTGAGCCTCAACAGATTTAGCGTACATTTACCCCATATATACGGTGGATATTCAGCATTTCTAGGCTCAAACTCATGATATGCACAGCCGCATGTCTTTAAATTTGACCACTAGTCTACCGCTTTCCCGAGACGGATCGCTGATATGTATTATCAATATAGGATTTTCATGTACCATTTTTTAATTAATTGATAACTTAAAGGTGTTATGCAGTTTGAATTATTATATTTTTCAATGTTTCTATCAAAAATAAAGTAATAACTATAAAAAAACGTTGACTATAAAAAAAACACCTTAAAAACTTTATAACCAAAGCATATTTAGTGGAGTATTCCGTATTTTCTTAATGGAATGGGTAAATTATAAATTTATGTAATTAATTAGAAGAAAATTAATTTAGCAATACATACTTCTTTAAGAAATATAAAATTTATAAGAGTTGTGCATTTTTAAATAAACATAAAATACTCCAATCGTTAGTAGCAAGTCTTATAAAAAATATTTAGAATTTTTGACAAAGATATTTAAACTTATATCATGAACTTTTATATTTTTTTTTCCTATTACAAGTCTAATTCTTACGATTAGTACCGAAATTTTCAGAAATATTTTTATACATTTTTAGTATTCTCGAAACATGACCAAATTTTTTACACGAACAATTTGTAATAGATAAGAAAAATATCGAAAAAAAAAAATAGTTTTTTAAAAAAAGTAAAAAGAAATAGATAGAAATAAAAGAACTAAGTGGAATAGAGACGATTAAAAAAATTCAAACACGTGAACAAAAACCAGTATCTTTAAAATTTTCTCTAAAAATAGAAAATAATGTTTATTTTTAAATATATCAAATAATAATTTTGTTGTAAAAACGGCATAATTTATTACCCTTACACATTAAAAAAGTAATGATATTTTTCGCTCTCTAAAAATTTTTTACTTTGAGAATGTATTTTGCTATCATTTAGTTCTTTAAAATTCATAATCTGATTTAATACATACACTGGTGTGCAAAACTTCAGCAACATGTGTTTCCCTCTCCCCCTCATAGTCTACGAGAAATCATCTGAGATTCATGAAATTCAAAAGGAGAGACATCATTCTTTGCTACTTAACAAAATGAGCACTTTGCATTTTGTATTTTGTACTTGTGCAAAAATGAATACAATGCATATGGTATGGAATCAAACAAAGTAATGCTTTATTTAATACATACTATAGTATCGCATGATTATTTGAACTAGAGAAATAGTACCAAAGACACATGTTCCTTAGTATGGGATATTCCCTCTCCTTACCGCAATGGTTGTTTTGCTCTCGTCTCTGCATGCTCAGTACTGGATAGTCTACAGTTCTTGAAATATGAGTGCCCATTTTCTAAAAGAGCATCAGTTTCTGTTGCTGTGTGTTCCCCGTAGGATGTAATCGTACCGCAATCAAATGGTGCAACTATATCGAGAATATGAAGCAGAACAGAGTTGGTCGACCGAGAATTATTCAAATTATTACTTCAAAACATTACTGTACTGTTATTTTGAAAATTTTACCATGAATTGAATTTAAACTTGACTTAAGTTAAAAGAAATTATTACTTTAAATATTAATTAGGTAAACAATTTTTACTTAGGAAATTAGTAGATATAAATTCAAATTTCGAGCAAATCAAAAAGTATAACTTTTCTATGAAGTATTTTTTTTTATTTAACTAGAATCTTGACGTTCATAGCGATGAAAATAATAAATTATGCTTAAAAGTTTTTAGGATGGTATATATGATTTCCCATTTATTAAAATAACTAAATATGCATGTGTGTCCCTTTTTTTCTCTTGTAAGAAGCATTGAGTAAATACATTTGTCTTCGAAATCTATTTATTAAGAAAGAAATTTAAATTAATATTACAATGATTTAACGCAGTGTTTCTCAAACTGTGGGGTGCACCCACCTTGGGGGGCGCGTGATAACTCATATGAGGGGGGTGCGAGTCTGTTGAAAAGTCGAAAAACAAAAGACTATTCAAAAAATTATTAATTGACTTAAAGTAAACAAAATACTTTCCAATATAATAAAATGCAAAAATACGCTTTTGCACTCGATGTAATATACCTATAAATGTATCAGTACTATATAAAGTTTTTTTACATTAATTTAACAATACTAAGCTAAGAACAAGTTTGATAATTATCAGTGACCCCATGGGCTCGTATTAGCACTTATCTTAATAATTTGTACGGTTTATAGCTAATCCCTTAAATACCGATTAAAAGTTATACGATTCGCTTCCCAATGCCACCATTTTC
>BMAU01016863.1:0-15233 GCA_019973935.1 Trichonephila clavipes
ATTACGTTCGGAACTGTGATTTTAAAAAAGTGCATAAATGGGCAATTTTCATGATATTTAGTGTCACTTAGATTAGACTACATGTATAAAACTGTTTTAATGACATTTTGACAAAAATAATTATTTAAATCAGTGTTTATCAAACTGAGGGGTGCGCCCCTCTAAGGGGGCGTGATAACTTTGCAAGGGGGGCGCGAGCATATTGAAAAGTCGAAAATAAAATATTTAAAAAATTAATTAATTTACTGAAAGTAAGCAAACGAAATACTTTGTTATAGTAAAAAAAATAAAATCACATTTATACACTGCTGGACAATTGCTAAGGACGGATCACAAATTGCTATGTAGCATAACATTAAGCGAGACATGAGGCCTAGTAGGATAAAATATAGTTGCCCTACTGTTCAGACATTAGAATAAAGAATATTTATTGTTCTGGAAAGTACAAAAGCTGTGAAACATCTGAAAGAAAAAAAAATGTTCATTTGATCTGCGTACGGAGAAATGGAACAATGCATTTATAAAAGTCAGCAGGCACCTTAAAGAAAGGTATCAGTACGGGATATGTCCACCGTGGAGTGTGATGTAACATTCCACACGTCGTACCATACTTTGCACAACATTATCCAGCAGCTGTTGAGGCAATTTATCCCATTCCTCTGTGAGTGCACGGATGAGGGTGTTCTTGTTTGTCGGAGGATAGTTTCGACCAGCAACTTGCCTCCCCAAAGCATCCCGCACATTTTCAATGGGGTTTAGATCTGGAGAACATGCTGGCCATACGAGACGTTGAATACCCTCGCTGTCTAGACAATCCTCAACAGAGAGTGTTCGATGACATGTTGCGTTGTCGTCCATAAAAAAAATTATCACCGACAGCACCACGGAAAAGACGAACATGAGGAAGTAGAACTTCATCAATGAATCGTTCGCCCATCATAGACCCATTCGCAACCACATGTAGGCGCGTGCGGCCATTGAGCATGATGCCGGCCCACACCATGATACTGCATGTCGGATATCGGTCCTTTTACTGGATATTTTCTGGACGATAAGCAGTACCACTCTCGCGCCAGATCAGTTGGCGTCTACAATCCGATGACAGACTGAATTTACTCTCATCTGAGAATAGTACGCATGCCCAGTCCTTGTCAGTCCAATTGTGATGCTCACGACACCATTGCAAACGGGCAGTACGGTGCTGTCTGGTCATTGGGACACACAACAGGTCTGCGTGCGTATAGTCCTCCTCCCCTCAAACGTCTGGCAACAGTTTTTCGGGAGATCTGCTTTCCTGAGGCAGCAAGAAACTGATTTGCAACCTGCTGAGCTGTGGTGTGCCTGTTCCTTTTTGATGATAGGACGGTATATCTGTCTTCTGCAGGCGTCGTACTTCTAACACGACCTCCTTCGTACCGTCTACTACACATTCCAGTAGTTTTAAATGACTTCCACAGCCGTGAAACAACGCTGTGAGCGATGTCGAACGCCCTGGCAACATCTGTTATTTTTCGCCCTTCTTCGATCTTTCCAATAATTCGGCCACGCATAAAATCATCTATGTGATGTCGGGAAGACATGCCAAAAATTTTAAGTTTGTCTATTAAATCTTTCTAGTAAAACTTTGACTTGAAACAACAACTGTCCACAGGCGTCAAAACCGTTAAAGCTCTTATGAACGCTCTCACGTGATGAACAGACGTGGTAAAAAATTTGCATACTCATACTTCTTCTTACTAATATCCCGCACTTATTCTAATTTTCCACATTTTGCTCCCTTTCATTTTGTGGTTGCTATGGATGATAGTGTTATCCGTCCTTAGCAATTGTCCAGCAGTGTATATACACTTAAAAATGTATCAGTTCTGCTTACAATGTATTTTATCAGTAATTTAATTACACTAACAAGTTAAGAACAAGTTTGATAATTACCAGTGACCTCATGGGCTTGTATTAACACTTATCTTGATAATTTGTACGTTATATAATTAATCCCTCAGCTGACGATTAAAAGTTACCCGATTCGCGTATTTCGATGTTGTTGTTTTTGTAGGGAGGGGAAGAAAAGGAATAAATGAACAAATCCTCTGAAATAAGTGAATCATTCGCAAAAACTGTCAATGTCATTTTATTGCATTCCAAAGCCTTCGGAATAATTTCATGGTGCACAAAAAATATCGTACTTTGGATAGACGTATATATATGTCTTGAAAGTTAATGCTTTGGCTGAGTGAGACTTTTATATGCGTCGGTGGCACTTAAAAAGTTAAGATCGTATAGTAGCTTTAGCGTTAAAGTATAGTATTATTGAATTCAATGCTTTGTTATTGTAAGGAAGACGGGCGCGATGAAAATTATGATTGAAAATTATGAAAGTTTGAGAAGCAGTGATTTAAATACAATATTTCGGCCAAAAAGTAACTTAGAATAACCTTTTTCAAAATGTTCTCCTTTTGTGAAATTTGCTTCTATTATAAAAATATTTTACCTGTATATAGCTCAGACTGCTGTACAGAAGCTCAACTATGACTATTGAAAAATTCGCATTGTTTTCAGAGTTACAACCATTTGAAATAATTATTGGCGTTTTTTGTTGATAATCTCTCCCCTCTGTTGTCGTAAAACAAGGATAAAACCACATCTAAGTTATATATTTCAAAAATTCTAGTTGAACCTGTGTACAGAGGTCTGAGCTATATACAGGCAAAATATTATTATAATAGAAGCGGTTTTTACAAAATAAGAATATTTTAAAAATTGGTCATTTTATGTCCCTTTTTATCATAATAATGTACTAGAATAATTTTTATAGTAATAATATTCTTAAAACAATTTTATATACATTTTCTGACCTAAGTGACACTAAATATCATAAATTTTATATATTATACGCTTATCATAAATTTTATATATCTATACGCTTTTGCAAAATCACGGTTCCGAAAGTAGTCGGATACCTAAATCTCTAGGACAGACTAACTAATCTTTATAGGGGTGCGTGAGGTATCAAGTCAAAGAAAAAAGTTAAAAATATTTAACAATAAATTTTTCCCACAAACAAAAATTTCATAATAAATATAGAGAAAAAACAACATATAAATAAAGAAGATATAAAAAACATATAAATAAACCTTTGTGCTGATCAACTTTTTGAACATTATAAAATGATAAAACTAGTTGCACCTATAAAATAATCAATATCTTACCTTAGGTTTTAATTACTATTAGTTAAGAACCTAATTCTAGAAAATCAAACTTTCATTTTAAAGAAAGGGTTTTATATTTCTTATTAAATGCTAGAAGTAGCTATTCATATGTACAGTAGAACGTCGCTTTTTAGGAAGTTTATTATCTGGAGATGCAAATATCCAGATCAGTTTTTCTTTTCAATTACATGTACAACAGTACAATGCTCAACAGTTGTTTAGCTTGAGGCTAAAAGTGACGGGAAAAAGCAAGATCAGGGATATTTTGGGGAATTTCAGTTGTGTGATTTGGTGAACATCTACCCGGAATATTAGGTCAATTTGTTTCCAAGTGAGGGGTTTTGAATTATGAACTGCTATGGCTTCGAATTCAAAACAGAAGCGTGACTTCCTGAACATAACGACAAAATATGAAATATATAACCGTCTCGTGAAGGGAGAAAATAGAGCGTCTCTAGCTTAGTTTTATTTATGTTATAAAGTCACCAATTTCTGACATAAAAGCAACAACGATGAAAGTAGCAAGGGTCCATCAAATGCTGACGCGTTTTCTGCGTTAGAGACAGCTATGGGGTGGTACGAACAACAGACTACTACAGCTGCTCAAAAAAAAAGAGAATTAGAGACCTAACAACGAAAAAACTAAGGTGCACAATGATACAGCGAAAAATAAGTGATTATTTTCCACAAAAAAGGTAAAACTTAAACATTTTGCACCTATTTTGCTTTTCCTTAAATAACGTTTACCTCATGTGAGGATTTTCAATATTCGTATAGTGTCCGGTTTTATATACTGCATGGATCGCATTCGGTTTTCGGTAAGCTGAACAATCATGTATCCGATAGGTGTCCAGTACCAATTGAGTCGGATAAACGGTGCTCTACTGTACTAGTCACCGTTGTCAAAGCCGATCAATGGAAGTTTCGTGTAGGAAAAAAGTGAAACATGGAAATAAATAACAAAAAATAAATTTCTCATTTCTCTTCTATTACCTATCCTTATTTATTTTTATATCATCGTAATTAAGAAGCTTCCGCCTCATCTATTGAACTTAGTTTAAACTAATTTTTTCTTGCACAAAATAATCGTGACTAGCTGTATACTAAGTATATGGACACATCACAAAGTATTTATTCAAAATCCACCATCTATATACAAATCTTATATACACATTTTCAGATTTAAATAGTTTAAAAATGATCTATCTGATTAAAAAACACAGTGAAGAAGATTATAAGAAAGAAAAGTGGAATATATATAGTACATGTGTATTATTTCTTTTTATTTATACAGACAGATCAGCTACTTTAACTGAACAACAGTGGGAAAAAATAATACCTAGAATACAAATATGGATATTTGTATTCTCAGTGAAAAAATACGAATACAATTGTATAGCGTAGATTACGGTCCATAGATTTTATGCTAAAGAACAATACAGTTCTTTAAGAACGATGCAGTTTATAGTAGAAAACAATCCTTAAAATGCAGAATACAGTAGAAAAATTCGCACAATAAGTTCCAGAAGATTTTCACACATTCTACAGATGCCAGACACAACTATCAATATCTTAAAATATAGGCGCGTCAAGTTAAAGATTATCCTCAAGCAGCATATTTGTCTTAGGCAAGTAAAAACTTCAATGGCCTAAGTAGCACTAACTTTGCACTAGTAGCATTGCCGTGGGTAGCCTAGTGGTTGGAGCATCAGACTGACCCCATACCGGAAGGTCTGGGTTCGATGCTCGATGCCACCAAATACTCTCCGAGTACACACGGAGTACATGCTCGTTAAATCAGTGGGTCCGTAGTCTTGTGGGCTGAGTCACGAGCGCAGGGATTGGAGAATATTCCCCTCCCCTTCAGTTACCATGCAGAAATTGTGGAGGTAGAGATAGGTGGTTTCGCAATCTACCGTCCCTTCGGGGAACTTCCCTGTGCTAAATCGCACTGTCAGCTATATGGTGCTCAAGGCTAACGACAGACGTACCTCTAGCCCCATGACACGATAAATTTCGTGGATCTCGATCTGACTACGTCAGATAGGTGTGTGTGTGGCATTAGAAACAACAACAACACTAACTCAATTTTATCAGGTGATTGCTATTTATATTCTACGGGGCCTGTCTTCAATTGCTTTCTCGAAAAATCCACTAACGTAATTTCGAGAAGCATCCAAATGGTCACAAAAAATAGTCGCCAACATTACCGCCAAGTCACCAAAACTAATGCCAATATGACTGTATTTGCGATATTTCGCCATTTTCCCATTTAAATGTTATTATAATGTAAAAGATGACACACATTGCTTGCTAATATTACAATTTTTATCATAAAATAAATGCAACAGAAATTAATTTATACTTATTAAACACGCATATTTAAATTATTTACCCTATTCTGAGATACAGGTAAGCATTACTTGCACAAAATGTGCGATACTTTATATAAAATTTAAAGTAAAATTAAGTATTCAAGTCACTTATACATTCTGAATGAATTTTTCCGGAGCATGCATCGTACGTCTATACAAAGCAAAACAAGTTTTTGTAAAAAAAAGGCAATATTATGTCTTAGAAACTTTTCATTAGTATTGCAGCTTAATTCAATCGAAGTAATTAGAATGACTAAAGTTAATTTCGAACCCCCATTGAGTTCTTATTGGAAAACGTTATTCCGTGAAAATTAGCTCAATTATTCCAATAATACAAATTTCGAACTCAAATCAAGTATGATAAAAAATACAAAAAAAAAGTTTTTTAGCATTTAGTCAGTTATCAAAATTTTATATTGATTTATAAATTAAAAAAATTAATTTGTATAACTTCTAGGTACTTTAGTATATATGATATCTTTCGTGTTTCAAGTTTAGTTTTACTTTTGGTTCTCATTTTTACTTTTTTGATGGAGTGGGAAGAAGGGATGTATTATTTTATTATAGATTCTCATTTAATAATCGAATCTCACGCATTAAATAGAATTATCAGATATTTTAGGTTTTGATTTTTTAATGTCGATTTATTTACTCAGAATGATACCACAATAAAAATAATCTCTGTTAAACATGACAAACAAGACACTATTAAACAATTGTAATAACCATTTTAAAACAAGCATTTAAATTACTGAAAGAAAGGAATTCAAATAAATTAATCTCGTATGTCTCTAATAAGTTATTGTTGACTTAAATATATAAAATATTAGATTTATTCAAAAATTTCAAAATATTCCATCGATTTTCTATAGTATGAAAATAAAAATGTAACGTTTTTGTAAAACAGAACAAAAACTTAGCAATACATTAATTAGCTGTTTAACGATTATGCTGCTACGTTTTCAACTAGTTGACATGCTCACACACACATATAAATGTTTTACATTTCTAAAATATCCTTAACTTTAGATAATAACTATTTTTAACAATTTTGAAAAGTACGGAACCTTATTTGGATAACATTATACTGAATATATAAAATTTGAATTTTGTGTGCGTATTCATGTCATCATTCAAATATTCTCTTATGATTAATCCTCTGCCACTTGTAGACTCCAATTTATTTTATTTTTTGGATTCGAGATAATAATAAAAATTTTAAAAAATACATGTATTTCTGGATTTTTAACTTTTACTTATTTAAGAAGAAAATTACAAAAACAGGGAGTGTTTACCTGGAGGAGAAACTGAGTTAAGGGGTCAAAATTTATAGTGCAGCTGTATATGGTATGAAGTGCGGAAGTTTTTGTGCAATTCATAGTTCTAATGTTGCATAAGTCAACCGTGCCTTTTTATATAATTGTGCATTAATCTTACACACTTCGGAAACACTTGATTCAATTTGTAACGCCATGGTTATTGCCTTTGTAGTGCCATCTAGTTTCTTTCTCCGATACTAGTTTTCTAAATAACTGTAGATCCCATGTAACACAATTACGATATAAAAATAATTTCTATGAATAACAGAAGATCGAATGGCATGAAGTCTACAGTCAACATTTATATTCTACAGATGTTTAATAGAAACCTTTTAAAAAATATAACAAAAAAACATTTCTCTTTTAGGTCTTATTCAAAAGTTGAAGCAGACTTCAACAATTAAGTATTTTGTCAATTAATTATTTTAAATCTATAGAACGATGTAAATTATTTATATTTAAAAAGAAATTTGGCTGTTCTTTTCCGTTATTTAATGCTTTTGATATTAAGTTTACTAAAAAATATAAGTTTGGTAAGGAAGTCATTCTAAATTCAAATATTAATTTGAAGTATATCATTAAAGATCTATATTTTTGTATTTTCATTTTTATGTTTTTAAGAAAATTTTAACTACACTAGTATATACTTCTTTAAAAAATAAAATGTTACCAAATATATATTTAACTCCCAAGCAAAGACGATTTTTTAAGTAGTTATGGATAAATTCAAACGCTTTGGAGCAAGAATAAACATTTTTTTGACTTATGATATTTGAAGAATACTCATTTCTTAAGAGATTAAACATTAATGCACTTGACATAACTCTGAAAAAGGACACACTTCTTTTTTTTGTTAAAGTCACCGCGCGACAAAAACTCAGGAATACAAATATTTGCATTCCACCTAATGAATTGTGGGAAGTTAAATATAGTAATAATTTTACTGCGTTAGATGAAAAATAAATGTTACTTTTAATTTATTAAGTTAAATAGGTTTTATGAAAAAAATGTTAACAGAGAGGGAGAGATAAAAATTCATTTCTACACTTTTTAAATATGTTATTTTTGAATCATTTAAAAAGAAAATTCAAATGTAAGCCTTTTCATGCCAACTGCATATTGTATTGGTAATTTAAAAAGAAAATTCTATTACTGTAAACAAATCCATATTACTTTAGATAAAAAGAGATATTTTTTGCAAACTATGCTCAGTATGTGTAACACAAAAAACCTAGTATTTTTTATGATAATGTTTAAATTTAAAGGTTGATCGTTTTACGTATTATTTTTTCAAATATTTCAATTCTGAGCATTATTAAACTAAGATTGATTTTTTTTTGTTTTTAAAAATGTGAAATATATATATATATATATATATATATATATATATATATATATATATATATATATATATATATATTTGAAAATAGTTATGCCTTCATATATCTATACATATATGCTTATATGTATGTAAGGATAATTAAATTAGATTTAAAATTATATTCCCTATACAACAATTAACTTTTGGTATTACATCTTCAAGTGTTAAATTAAATACCCAATTATTTCTACGAGAAGATGGCCTTAACACAAACATTTCTTATCCCAGATCATTATATTTTCAGCATTAACTTTCAAGTATAGCCCATAACTAAGAACGGTACTTCACATCTAGACAAAAGTGTTAGAGCCACTTAGATTTTCTCTTGGCGTCCTTTTCTTCTCAGAGTATCATCTCCTGATGGCTAGCTGAATAAACTGTTTTTAATAAAAAAAGGTTAGTGTTGACTTGAAACAGGCCATGTATATGTGTACTTATCTTGAAAAATCAAGTATAAAACAAATTTCTGTATTTATTTCCACTTAATACTTCAAAAATAGTAAATTAATTAAATTTTTAAATTTTTGGAAATTGTTGCAAATATTTATCATTAGTTATATTTTAAGACTCCCTAAGTAACACGACTAACTAAATAATTAAGAATAAATTACATATAATTAAAAAAATTGTTTTAATGTACTTTTTTCATTTATTTGAAACAAGTATCATGTATCAAAAACGAATATTTTAAAACAAATAATTTAAAAAGTTTTATAGAAGCTCTGCAAGACATATTGAGGTAAAAGATGAATTACTTTATATTAAAACTTGACTCGCAAACTTATCATTTGAAGGTTTCAAATATATCTTTCATTTTAAAACTAAACGAATCTGACTTCCAAGTTATTGCTTTTCTTTCTGATAAAATTTAGAAATATTCCTCTTCTCTTAAATTTATTATTTTGAAAGTTATTCTGTAGAAAATCATACGTTTGAGTTTTTTAAAATAATCTCTTACAATATTTCATGCAAAATTTTATAAAAGTATTACATGTAAAAATATTTGTCTACAATTAAGATATTTAAAATTTTGTAATATTTAAAATTACTAAATAATAATTTAAAAAATAACAAAAATATATTTTATATTGAAGCTAAAAGTTTTATGATTGTGTCAAACACCAATATTTTTTAATGACGAAAAAAAACGAGAATTTTTTTTTTCAACTAACATCGTGATTTCTTAAGACAGGAACCAATTTTTAATGTCAAAAGTATTTTGCAGTTTAAATGTGCACTTAAATATAGGTTTATTAATTTCTTAGCATTACCTATTTAAATGCAAAAAATCGTTGAAAATATTGAATAACAATAATGTGACGAAAAACTGCGTAACCTTTTCAAAAATTGGATTTTCTGCATTTTATAAAGGGTGTAACTAATACTTTTTTATATGTATTTTTACATTTTAAAAGTTCAACATTTAAATATCTGTGAAAAACAGGCTCTAACCACATAACTACAAGAAAAATTATAGAACGATTCACTGTAATTTAATCAAAAAGACAAATAATTTTAAAATATTTTATTTGTACAGAAAAACGTGAACACTAATTGTAAAATGATAACACTACAATAAATAAATTCAGTAATGTCTGAATCTAATTCAAAACAAATATTGCTTTCATTAATTGCTCCACATTATGTGCCATAATTTTTAATTTTAAATGTAGTGTTTTCCTTCTTAATATCTTATTACATAAACAATTTAGACTTTTGATTCAAATACATAATCAATGATAAATTATTTTAACGATCGTTTCAGAAGTCATTCCTGATGCGCCTAAAAGCCTTTTGGCTGGTAGCCATTGATCACAGTGCATAGCCACATAATTGTTCCAAACACTACTTTATGTTACTCAAGGGCAGGAATAATTAATGATTATGGATGTACATATATCCGGCACTTAAACATCAACCTACTTTCTATACGTTATAGCCGCAGCTCTCTACTAATTTTACTTGATATAAGATCTTTTATGGCTTAAGATTCAAGGTTGCCCTATAATGTTTAACTTATTTAAGTTTATCCGCTTGATTTTATCGATTAATTTAATCTTTAAGGATCACTTGCATGTTATGCTATTAAATATTATAAGTATGTTTGGCAGGTTCAAAATACGTTCTGTTTTAAAGTTTTCCTATTATCTGAACATTATAGAGCATTTTTAACTATTCTTTCTTCTTTTAAAATGAAAAAAAATGTGTGCGTGTATCAGTGTGAACACGCGTTTGAAGTTAACTTCTTTGGTTTGTATGTATAGAATTGTATAATTAAGTTTTATTTTAAAGTAATCTTGTATATAATAAATACATTTATTATTATAATTATTATTTCAAACTGTATTTAAAAAATAATTAGGATGGAAAAGATATAAGTATAAACAAAATTCTCATTTTCAATACATGGTACTAAAAAGAGTTTTATTCTATGTATTTAGAGAAAAGTATCATCATTATTTGTCTATTTCCATTATGCTTATGGGTGATTCAGTACATACTTTTGTTATCAAAGGCTTGTGGTATCCAAAGTAAGAAATGTAGGGTTTGCACTTAATATCGTTTAAGTATCTCGAAAAGTCTGCATCAATCGTAGTACTTGATTTTGTCGTTGATATTATTCTGTTGTTTTGTACAGATAAGGTGAAATTTTCTTTTAAAAATTCAATCAATTGTAGAGATTTGTCTAAAGCAAATTGACATTAAAATCTCCACTTAAAATCATAGCTATTTTGTCATAATTTTTATTAAGTAAAGCAGAACCTCTTGATGTCTTGCTGTTGAATGAGGAGAGGAGGGATGCCAGCTCAGGTGTCGTCCTCGTCACTTGATCATAGTTCAAAATGACGAGGTCCCTTTCCAAAAGCCCTTGTGTAGGTGAACAGTGCAACGTTAACATTCACTGGCTCCCTCACAGGAAGAAGGTTGCCAATTTGGCATGCAACTGGGTCTCGTCGCCAACTCTTAGCTTTTCGTAAAATTGCGATTTCTATTAATGTTTTTATTTTTTAAAGCATAATTTTAAAGTTAATGGTTTGACATCTCACGCATCGATTACAAACAACGGTAATTTTTAAACAACAAAAATGTAAGAATAATACTTTAGTAAAACATAATCTTAAAATAGTTAATAGACGAAAAACACAAAAGAAATTTTAAAAGCCGTAATTTTTAATCAATTTTTTCAATCTTTGAACAGATTACGAATAATACTGTTCTACAAATGGGAAAAAAGTTTCATTAGATTATTTTTAAAAATAATAAAGTTGTTAAATATTTCATTAAAATTGTGAGTATTTTATGAAAAATCGTAAAAAAAAAAGATTTCGGCATTTTTTTTTTTTTTTTAATGACTGATTCTAAAAGAGAAAAGCATGAACTTGTTTAGGTTAAAATATCAATTCATTAACGCGAAAGGAAACAGAAAGGGAATGATTTAGAAACCATTTTTATAAAAGCGTATCAATTTTGACTCATTTGAAAAAAAATCGTAAAAAATAGAAAATATTATTTTGCTAAAAAAAATACCATATCGCGGCGAAAAAAATTATCTTTCCGATTCTGTAATTATTTTTTTTCTCTGAGATAGATAGTATGAATTAGATGGTGCTTTTAAAACGTGGAGAAAATTCGGAACTTTATTCATTTCTACCTTACGTTCTTCACGTAACCGTAACTGGAAACGCGTAACGGAAATTTTTCCCTACCGTGCCACAAGAAATTAACTTCAAAAATGATGTAGGGAACTTTTGATTCTATATACTTTATAAACTGTTTTTTTCCAGGTATAGAAGTTTAAGTAGGCATTACTTTCCAAGATGACGACCGATTTAACAGCTGTCAAGTGATTTATTCTTAGTTTGGTTTGGCAATTCATCAAAACGATCATCCAGCAAGGCGTAGATTCGTCAAATGGGCCCAAAATGAGATTGCCGTTGTTCCCGATTTTCATAAGCGAATTTTGTTTAGCGATCAAGCGCACTTCTGGTTGAATGGCTACGTCAACAAACAAAACTGCCGCATTTGGAGTGAAGCTAATCCACAAGTGTATGTCGAAACACCGTTACATCCAGAAAAACTGACTGTTTGGTGCACTTTATGGGCTGGTGGAATCATTGGTCCGTACTTCTTCAAAAACGACGAAGGCCACAACGTTACAGTCAATGGTGATCGGTATAGAGCCATGATTACTAACTTTTTCATTTCTGAATTGAACAATCATGATGTCCAGGAGATGTGGTTCCAACAAGACGGCGCAACATGTCACACAGCTCTAGCACAATCGATTTATTGAAAGACACGTTTGGTGACCGCCTAATTTCACGTTTTGGATCTGTGAATTGGCCTCCAAGATCGTGTGATTTAACACCGCTAGACTATTTTCTGTGGGGCTATGTAAAATCATTGGTCTATGCGGATAAGCCAGAAACGCTTGACCATTTGGAAGACAACATTCGCCGTGTTATTGCCGATATACGGCCACAAATGTTGGAAAATTCATCGAAAATTGGACGGCCAGATTGGACTACATCCGAGCCAGCCGTGGCAGTCATATGCCAGAAATCATATTTAAAATGTAATGCCACAACATTATCTTTCGAATAAAAAAAAATTCATCTCATTCGAATAATACATCATTGTTTTATTGCAATTTAAATTTCTATACCTCTAAAAAAACACCCTTTATATAGCATTGATGGATTAAGTTAATGTTTTAAAAATAATTCGTAGTAATATCCTTATGACTTAGAACAGGGGTGGGTTACTATTTTAGCTGGAGGGTCTCTTTGTGAAAGTGGAGAATACCGCCGAAAGGCTACACCTTTTTAAACGATCAATGGTACCACGAAAACCGATAACTATAGGTAAAGTAAAAAACAGTAGCAGTTTTACTCAATTTATTTACTGTGATAATTTCGTATTATTTAAAGCTGCATGTGCATTTAATTTTAGAATAAAATTAATAAGACAAATGTATCACACTTTTCTACATTTTTTTTAAAGTAAGAGTGCGATTGCTTGTTGAAATTCTCATCACAGCGTGCAAGTTAGTCACATCCAACTTGCATCGATATTTACGCATGTTGATCTTCATACAAAAAAACTTCGTTCTCAAATATATATTAACCCAGTGTTTCTCAAACTGGGGGGCGCGGTAACCCTGCGAGGGGGGCGCGAGCATATTGAAAATAAAAGGTTTAAAAAAATAATTCTTTGGAATGAAGTAAAACAATATGCTCTCTAACATAATACAAATTACACATTTACACTGAAATAATTTATTTTTATCATCTGGTGATCATCAAAAATAAAAGATTCCACTACAAACACTTATTATCTATCTTTGATCCTATAACCAAATACAAAAAGACATTTTACTTGCTTTACTGTAAGCCCACGATGAGAGATTTTTTTATTACATTTCTTTTAACCTCTAAAATACTACTTTTGATTATCACATATTTGACCCTCAAACTTACTGGTATGTTTCACTCCGTCTCTTTTTCTTTCAGGAGAGTTGTAAAACATATTTTTCTGTTGCGTTTTGTCCATGTGAATGAGTTTTATGATATATGGATAAGCCTATTGAGCACTTTGAAGGATTATTTAACCAATATATATTTTTACGAGTATTCTGAAACATATAATGCATAATGAAAAATGTTTTGCACAATTATTTTTAAGAACAGGCTACACTTTCCATCCATGGACAATTTTGTGGTTTTGATTGCTGTATTTTACGACTTATTATGGTTTACAAATGTAAATGAGCAGAATATAAAAAAATGGGCATCTGTGATCTCTATTGAAGGAAGTTGAAACTGATCAAGCAATTGAAGAACCTGCTGAAATAATAAATATTAATCAAGATAGCGAAAGTAAATATCAGAAAAGTGATAGACATGAAACGTTTGAGTTAAATTGAAATTTTCAAATGCTGCTTAAAGCTCCCTATGAAGAAAACTATGACGCCATAATGTAGCACTTCTCCTTGTCAAAAAGACACAAGGAAGAAAAAGTTCAAAATGCTACTTACAGATGATCAAACTACAGCAAAGCTACAATAACGTGAACAAAATATGACAGTTTTGCTGGAAAATAACGTTTTCGTATTGTTAGCGAAAAGTGTCGATGATTTATGTCCTTTATTAAGGACACGCACATTTGGAACATTTTCTTTATTTTTATTGGATTTTTTGTCAAATTATCAGAGAAAAATTGAAAAGTCCTTGAGAGTAGGTAAGTATATTTTCTGTTAATTAAATTATTCACTGGAATTGTAATTTTAACCGTGTATAGTAAAAATAATTATAAAAGAAATTATAGTTTTAAAACGAACTAAAAAACTAGCTTTTAAAGTGAATCGAACTAAAAAGTAAAATATATATATATATAAATTATTTAAAAGTAACATATACAAAACTTAATACTTATCTTGTTAATTTGTACGGTTTATAAGTATGATCGTATTGTAGCTTTTGCGCCCAAAAAGTGCATTATTATTGCTTTCAATATATTATTTTTTGGGGGGAGGCGATAAAAATTATGATTGAAAATTGGGTCGCCAGTAGTGAAAGTTTGAGAACCACTACTTTATATATTAAAAATAATACAATTATTCTTCATCGGAATCTTGTATTATTGTTCATTATTGAACATCAATTCTAAATGCTAATTCTGTGAGGCTTAAAATTACAGTTCGCTTAAAACTAATTATAATTTGAGCAATCATTTAAAAAAATCGTTTTACATTTTTGTAAACATTGTCACGCACTTGGCTTTACTCTGCTTACAATTCAGCTATTATATCTCAATAATGTTTAATTTTCTTATAAATGAACTCGTACATAAGAGTGGGTACTTTAGCCGGTATACTTTTAATGTATCAGTGCTGCTGAGTATTTTATAACTAATTAATTAATACTAAATTACGAACAATTTTAATAAGTAT